>SJYO01036187.1:443989-490571 GCA_006410555.1 Capra ibex
GCCGGACGCAGTGGCGAGAGGGTCGGCTCGCCGCCGGCGGCGAGAGGGGCTGCGACTGCACCGGCGATGCGCACTGATGGGCTGGCGGCCTTCGCGTCGGGAACATCCCGCGTCTGAGGACTCCCGAGGCGCCCCGGCCTCCGGCGCGTTGTCGCCGGGCGCCAGAGACCGGTCCGAGAGTAGAAGGTTTGCTGAGGGGCCAGGGCGTTTCCACTCGGTCAAGTCTCTCTTCTCTACCTAAAGGTAGAGGAGGTCTCTCGACCTGGCGGGTCCCTCCGTCGGAAGGGTCTGTGAAAGAGGGTCTTACGAGTAGAAACACAAAGAGGACTTGGCAAGTTACGTCCTGACTTTACGTCTACTGTCGACCGGAAACTATCTGTGTGAGTTTACTAGGGGCAGTCCGAGACCCCGGGAGTTCAGGCTAGGTCTCAGACACTCCTCTCCGGTCACGTCGCACCACCCTTCCTGTCGGATCGGAGACGACCCATTGGAATTTGGAGTATCAACGACGGTCGGAGTAAAAGGAATAGGGACTTCATATCTTCCAAGAACGGAATACCTCACCAACACTCGTAGTTTACCCGCAAGTTGAACAAGAACATTTTGTCGAAACCTTTGACACTTCACAACACGTTTTAATACCACCAGTGAAACATGGGAGTCAAGTCAAGTCAGCGAGGCAGCACAGGTTGAGAAACGTTGGGGTACCTGACGTCGTGCGGTCCGGAGGGACAGGTAGCGGTTGAGGTCCTCGAATGAGTTTGAGTACAGGTAGCTCAGCCACTACGGTAGGTCGGTAGAGTAGGACACAGCAGGGGAAGAGGACGGGAGTCAGAAAGGGTCGTAGTCCCAGAAAAGGTTACTCAGTCGAGAAGCGTAGTCCACCGGTTTCTTAACCTCAAAGTCGAAGTTGTAGTCAGGAAGGTTACTTGTGGGCCCTGACTAGAGGAAATCCTACCTGACCAACCTAGAGGAACGTCAGGTGCCCTGGGAGTTCGTAGAAAAGGTTGTGGTGTCAAGTTTTCGTAGTTAAGAAGACACGAGTCGAAAGAAATATCAGTTTGAGAGTGTAGGTGTGTACTGGTGACCCTTTTGGTGTCGGAACTGATCTACCGGAAACGACCGTTTGATTACAGAGACGAAAAATTATACGACGGACCCAACCAGTATTGAAAAGAAAGTTCCTCGTTCCGAGAAAATTAAAGTACCGACGTCAGTGGTAGGCGTCACTAAAACCTCGAGTTCTTTTCTTTCAGACAGTGACAAAAGTGACAGAGGGGTAGATAAACGGTACTTCACTTCTCTGACCTACGGTATTAGAATCAAAAGACTTATAACTCGGAGTTCGGTTGAAAAAGTGAGGGGAGAAAGTGAAAATAGTTCTCCGAGAAATCAAGAAACGAAAGACGGTATTCCCACCACAGTAGACGTATAGACTCCAATAACTATAAAAAGGGCCGTTAGAACTAAGGTCAAACACGAAGTAGGTCGGGTCGTAAAGAGTACTACATGAGACGTATATTCAATTTATTCGTCCTACTGTTACATGGGACCTTCTCGGATAAGTCCACGGGGAAGATTCCTTCCCTAGTTGTCTCCGGGTCTACGACTGAACCGAAGGTCTTGGACGGAAAGACCCCGGAGTGGGTCGGTGAGACCCTACGGGAAACTGGGATACCTTTTCGAATTCGAAATATTTGTTTTAGTAAACCACAGACGGCAGACACGACGGCACCGTCGCTACCCGACAAAACCCGGGGATGATCATTCGTTCACACCACTCGTACGAACTCTACTGGACAGGTCAATTTGGGCCCTTCCTTTGGTCTTAACGGTTTTCGGTCACCCACTCGTCAGTACACTTATGAACATGTCATGACCTGACAGAAGACGGGGAGGATTATTCTGGACGTTTAGATCGAGTCTTGAAGTTCCCGGTCGTTCGATAAAGTATGGCCTGTGGTTGACAGAGGACGACGGAGGTAAGGTTGGGGGAAGTAATTGAAGTCTGGTACAAACGACCGTCGAAACGCACATACAGGAGTCATACGTACGGAGGAGGAACAGGGGGCGAACCTCTAAGAACTCCAGTCCTTAGTAAAGAAAGTTTCATCCGACTTCTCGAAGGAGGAAGGTGGGAACTCCTACCCCTGGTTCGAAGGAAGAAAAACTAGTGAAATCTTGTTCCTCCTCTTTTCCACAAGTCTAGGACCCCAGTTCACTAACTAAACACTGAGTACATATTTACCGTGACTTCGTACCCTCCAGTCTGTTCTACTTAGAGACGTTATGAGGGGAGCGGGAGAAAGAGGTGCAGGACCGAGTCACTAGGGGTGTCTTGGGGAAGGGACGGTCCCTTTTGACACGACTCAACGACTCTTCATTTAACGTGTCACATTTAACGTCAATGGGAGGAAAGCCTCCACCAACAGGAGTAATTTCTAGTCCGTGAACTCACACTGTGGGTTCCGGTATAAGGGTTACCCACAAACAGTCGACTCCAGGTGACGAGGAATCCACGATCGATTCTGACCAAGTCTTGAAGTAAGATTCCGGATATCGTTTAGGTCACGGGGAGGAGTTTTATAAGGTCTAAGGAGACCCTCGTTCCAACCGAGATCAAAACTCGAAGAGAAAAGAATTCAGTTTAATCAAATCCTTTACACAACGACTAGGTACTCACAAAAACGATATACTCGACCTAAAGTCCGGGAAAGGAATGTTAAGAAGGACAAAAGAAAGCGCACCATTAAGTCGAGAAAAATTAGGGATGGGTGTGAAGACACGGAGAGATGTTTAAGTCACTCTACCCGGGTTTCGCAGACAGACAAGTTTGAGAATCCGTCTAAGGGAGGAGGACCTTAGACCGATCTTCTCCCACCAACCACAGAAGGACCTGAATGTACGTAAAAATTTATTCCTACGAACCCTTTCTGGGACTACGACCCTTTCTAACTCCCGTCTTCCTCTTCCACTTCCCGTCTCTTACTCCACCAACCTACGTAGTAACTGAGTTACCTGTACTCAATCTCGTTTGAGTTCCTCTATCACTTCCTGTCCCTTCGGACCGTACGACGTTAGGTATCCCAGTGTTTCTCAGCCTGTACTGACTTGTTGATTTAAGAAGAAACTTAAGTTTTGGACCCGCAGTCCCTCAACAAGAGAAAGATCCTCGAATGGGTAGGGGTGATTCTTGTATTAAGTAAGAGAGGTTGAAATCCCCGAGTTGGAAGAGATTCAGGATATTCTGTATAGAGTATTATAGGGAGAGAGGTGAGAGGAGTCCTCGAAAGTGGCACCCTGGTGTAGAGATTACGACTTTTCGTCGACTTTTATGGGTCCTGGTGGACTGACAGACTGAGTCACCCTGAGTTGGGGACTGGAGTCCCCTCAAAGGACTCGGTACTTCTTTCGGAACTCGACCTTCCTTTGTACCCTTTCCTACAACTAATAATAAAAGCGTCGATAATAGGACTGGACTAATGAGAACAGTAATACCCGAGAGTAATTTCGAGTCAACTCCTACTGTGATTTACGATGGCTCTTATTGAAGTCTCAGGAACCTAGGGTACAAGGGTGTAATCCCTAAGTGTGTCTAATACCTTCGTCGTTCCACCCAGAGGACCGGGTGTGAGAGAATATCTACGCGTCACACACCGAGCCCCTCCACTGAGGGTCGGACGGGTGGTCCGAGGCGAGACACTTGGTGTACCTACTTCACGAGACGGAGGGGCCCGACCCTCGGTGCGAGTCGACTCTTTGTGGACCCCGGGACTTCGGTCTCGACCGGCGGCGTCATGGAGAAGAAATCTAAGAAGAGCACAGGGGTAAAGAACCCAGACAGAAAGAGGTGTGCAATCGGGGGAGGGTCCCCCGAAAGACCGGTAGTGTTGACACTACGGTCGAAGGACGGATGGGTCTGTGGGTCGGTGTCCTCCGGGTCGGGTGATTCCAAAACGGTTTTGTTGTAGACGCCGTCGCGAAGAGAACAAAAGACAGACCTCCACTTCCCCCAAACAGGACCCGAAACCCCTCACTCCTACTCCTCATACATGTTACACAGACAGGAGAGCCAAACCCTTTCTCCGCTATTTACGTCGAAGTCTAGACGCCGACTGGGGTTCACGGACACGAGGCGACGACTCCAAGGCCGTGAACGTCAGTGTGGAAGATCGTCACAACCTCTTCCGGGCCTCCCACTTCGACACCTCCCGTGTAAGAACCCCCCTCCCCGGAGGTCCTATGGTCTGAAAATTGTCTGCCAAAGATAGGAAAACGAGGATACTACGTGGATCCCTTAATGTCTTCGCTTTTTTTGGAGAGACCCCTGTAAAGGTTGGTTTAGGACCAGATTGGTGGACAGGTGTAGAGGGGACGAGTTCGAGGGTGGGGCAGTGAGAGTGAGAGAGAGTGCGCGTGAGTCGGGGATGGCGTCCGGGTACGACCACTTCCTCTAGCCTCGACCTCGTGAGGAGAGCACCCAGTCGTCCTGTGTCGTCGACTCTTCGCTGGGAGTTCCCGTGGCGGTAGAAACCCCCTCGTCTAGGGGAAGTATGGCAGTCGGGCACAGTGTCCAGACCACTTAATCATTGTGGAAGGTAGTGAACGGGGTCGTCCTCTCTCTCGGACACACTCGGTCACGCCACGTCCTACTGCACTTCCACACTTTCCACCGAAACCCTTCGCGTTTCGTCCGGGACTCTCGGGTCGAGGTCCTTGGACCTCCGGACAGAAGGTTCGGTGTCTCCGGTGGACGTCAGGGGACTGACTGAGGACCCTCGTTGAGAGGCCCGGAGCACAGAAACACCGACTTTGGGATCCGAGTCGACAGAGGGCTCCGTGTCCGTCCTGACTTGGAAGTGAGGAAGGGTGTGACCGGTGACACGTTCCCCGTTTGTGTGAGTGAGGGTGTGGAGACACATTCACGGGAGGTGATTGCACTGAGGGGGGCTGGAGGGAGGGCTTGGGAGCGCCGGTCGTTTCAGGGACCATTGGAGTTGGAGTAGGTTCGCGAAAGACGTTGAGGACTGGAATGGACTTTGTCCTGGCAGAGTTCCCCTCGGACAACGAGGCAGTGTCGGGTGTGGGGAAGTCCGGGTGCACCACTCCGCCGTAGAAGGACGAGACGGAAGGGACAGGGTCGGTAGCGAAGAGTAGTGAGAGAGACTTCCAGCAAATCACGATGACATGGCAGCAGAAACTGGGAGGACCAGTGAGAAAGAGTGACTGGGACACAGAACCGGGACATTCCGGGGCTCAGAAAGAGAGACAGGGTTTAAAGACGGAGGGGGACTCCTTTGCAGTGGTACACATACGTGTCGACTTAAAAAGACGGGGAACCCGAGAGGTGGAGGGTGAGGTGGACTGGTATAGGACGGAAGTCGGAGGTTGTCGACGGTGAGGTTTTGGGTGGTGACAAGGAGGTCTCGGACCGTGGTTCCCATGAGTTATTTATGAGGGATTCATTCTCCTATTTACTTACTCCCCTACTTACTTCTTACACAGTGTTCTTCCCTACACCTTTTTACCCTTCTCGAGAGATCTCCACTCTCTGTCTCCAAGATCAGGATTAGGACGGGATTTATCGACACACTGTAACCCGTAGAAAAGGGGAGAGTACCGGAGGAAAATAAGTAGACTTTTTAATTTTTCAAACACATCTACTAAAGACTTTTGGGACGAAGACTGACAATCGTTATGGTCCGACACCAAATGAATAAATACTATAAATACAGTTTTTATTCATATATATGAATAGATACTACAAATTCGTAATGTGATTCGTGAAAGATATATAATAATAAGTAGATGGGTTATTGAGACCCTTCTTGAATAACAGGAGTAATATTTCTACTCTTGTTAACTCCTATTCTCTTTAATTTCTAAACGGAACAGTATCTATCATCCACCGTCTAAGCCCTTATCTTAGGTTTGTTTTTGAACAAAAACAACACCAGTTGTTTTTATTCACACAGACTTACACGGAGTTCATAGTTCTACTTTCTCCGGAGGACAAATTTCTCTGACGATAAACGAGAAGATTTGATCCGAAGACTCCCTCGAAAGGGACCGTCAGGTGACTTCCCCCGTGCCCAAGCTAGGGACCAGTCCCTTCGATTATAAGACATACGGCACACTACGGCGGTTTTGTTGTCGTTATTATTTATTATATTTATTTCTTTCCTATTTGTTCCACAGAGACTCCACCGGCCCCCGACGGAAGTCCTACGACAGACCCCCATGTCTGGCGTAAAACGTATCCGGCCTAGGGGTGGTCGAGTCGGTTGTCAATACTCGGGTCACGACGTCGTCTCCTCCGCGACTGCGTCTAGCGCCACAGACCCGTCTACGCGGTCCACAGAACCACGGGAGTCTCACGGAGACTCTGTCCGACACAGCGCACTCCAAGTACTTGGCAACGTAGTCTTACCGGACCCAAGATACTGTTTATCCGGACGTAGGGTAGAGTTTGGTGTCTTAGTCTTGGAGTTCGTTCGTTCTCGGACGAATTATACTTAAAAATGGTTTGAGAGATCCCTAGACTCAATGATATCATTCTTCAGGCTCCTACGTCCCTAAACTTACGGTCTATTCCCTATGAACTAATTACGATATCCGTTACCCTTCGGAAACTTCAGAAAACTTTCGACTTTTCACTGTACAAATCCTATAACAAGTTTCTTTTAATAAGACCGTTCAGAAGTCACACCTGACTTCACTTCTCTCGGACCTCCCGTCTTATTGGTCAGTCAGTCAGTGAGTTAGCACAGGCTGAGAAACGTCGGGATACTTGAGGTCGTGTGGTCCGGAGGGGCAGGTAGCGGTCGAGGGTCTCAAGTGGGTTTGAGTACAGGTAGCTCAGCCACTACGGTAGGTCTGTAGAGTAGGAGACAGCAGGGGAAGAGGAGGACAGGAGTTAGAAAAGGTCGTAGTCCCAGAAAAGGTTCCTCAGTCAAGAAAAGTAGTCCACGGTTTCACAACCTCAAAGTCAAAGTTGTAGTCAGGAAGGTTACTTGTGGGTCCTGACTAGAGGAAATCCTGCCTCCAACCTAGAGGAACTTCAGGTTTCCTGAGAGTTCTCAGAAAAGGTTGTGGTGTCAAGTTTTCGTAGTTAAGAAGACACGAGTCGAAAGAAATATCAGGTTGAGAGTGTAGGTATGTACTGATAACCCTTTTGGTATCGGAACTGATCTACCTGGAAACAACCGTCTCATTACAGAGACGAAAAATTATACGACAGACCCAACCAGTATTGAAAGGAAGGTTCCTCATCCGTAGAAAATTAAAGTACCGATGTTAGTGGTAGACGTCACTAAAACCTCGGTGGGTTTTATTTCAGTCGGTGACAAAGATGATTATTCTCAAAAAGGTTCTTTTACGTGACCAGTACCGTTTGTGGGAGAAGGTTGTTGTGTTCTCTTCTGATGTGTACCTGTAGTGGTCTACCAGTTGTGACTTTAGTCTAACTAATATGAGAAACGTCGGTTTCTACCTCTTCGAGATACGTCAGTTGTTTTTGTTCTGGTCCTCGACTGACACCGAGTCTAGTACTTGAGGAATAACGGTTTNGACACCGAGTCTAGTACTTGAGGAATAATGGTTTAAGTCTGAATTTAACTTCTTTCATCCCTTTTGGCGATCTGGTAAGTCCATACTGGATTTAGTTTAGGGAATACTAATATGTCACCTTCACTCTTTATCTAAATTCCCGGATCTATACTATCTGTCTCACGGACTACTTGATACCTTACTCCAAGTACTGTAACATGTCCTCTGTCCCTAGTTCTGGTAGAGGTACCTTTTCTTTGCGTTTTTTCGTTTTANCGTGAATGTTTATCGACCTCTTCACTTTTCGTTTCCTCTTTTCCTTTCTATATTCGTAGACTTACGTCTCAAGGTTTCTTATCGTTCTTCTGTATTCTTTCGGAAGAAGTTGCTAGTTACGTTTCTTTATCTCCTTTTGTTGTCTTACCCTTTCTGATCTCTAGAGAAGTCCTTTTAATCTCTATGGTTCCCTTGTAAAGTACGTTTCTACCCGAGCTATTTCCTGTCTTTACCATACCTGGATTGTCTTCGTCTTCTATAATTCTTCTCCGCCGTTCTTATGTGCCCTCTTGACATGTTTTTTCTAGAAGTGCTGGGTCTATTAGTACTACCACACTAGTGATTAGATCTCGGTCTGTAGAACCTTACACTTCAGTTCACCCGGAATCTTTCGTAACGATGCTTGTTTCGGTCACTTCCACTACCTTAAGGTCAACTCGACAAAGTTTAGGACTTTCTACTACGACACTTTCACGATGTGAGTTATACGGTCCTTTAAACCTTTTGAGTCGTTACCAGTGTCCTGACCTTTTCCAGTCAAAAGTAAGGTTAAGGTTTCTTTCCGTTACGGTTTCTTACGAGTTTGATGGTGTGTTAACGTGAGTAGAGTGTACGATCATTTCATTACGAGGTTTAAGAGGTTCGCTCCGAAGTCGTTATGTACTTGGCACTTGAGGGACTACAAGTTTGACCGAAATCCTTTCCGTCTCCTTGGTCTCTAGTTTAACGGTTGTAGGTGAGCTAGTACCTTTTTCGTTCTCTCAAGGTTTTTTTGTAGATAAAGACGAAATAACTGATACGGTTTCGGAAACTGACACACCTAGTGTTATTTGACACCTTTAAAGACTTTCTCTACCCTCATGGTCTGGTGGACTGGACGGAGAACTCTTTAGACATACGTCCAGTCCTTCGTTGTCAATCTTGACCTGTACCTTGTTGTCTGACCAAGGTTTATCCTTTTCCTCATACAGTTCCGACATATAACAGTGGGACGAATAAATTGAATATACGTCTCATGTAGTAGTCTTTACGACCTGACCTTCTTTGTGTTCGACCTTAGTTCTAACGACCCTCTTTATGGTTATTGGAGTCTATACGTCTACTATGGTGGGAATACCGTCTTTCACTTCTCCTTGATTTTTCCGAGAACTACTTTCACTTTCTCCTCTCACTTTTTCAACCGAATTTCGAGTTGTAAGTCTTTTGCTTCTAGTACCATAGGCCAAGGTAGTGAAGTACCCTTTATCTACCCCTTTGTCATCTTTGTCACAGTCTGAAATAGAAAGCCCCGAGGTTTTAGTGACGTCCACCACTGAAGTCGGTACTTTAATTTTCTACGAATGAGGAACCTTCCTTTCAATACTGGTTGGATCTATCGTATAAGTTTTCGTCTCTGTAATGAAACGGCTGGTTCCAGGTAGATCAGTTCCGATACCAAAAAGGACACCAGTACATGCCTACACTCTCAACCTGACACTTCTTCCGACTCGCGACTTCTTAACTACGAAAACTTGACACCACAACCTCTTCTGAAGACTCTCAGGGAACCTGACGTTCCTCTAGGTTGGTCAGGTAAGACTTCCTCTAGTTGGGACCCTAAAGAAACCTTCCTTACTACGATTTAAACTACGAGGTCATGAAACCGGTGGAGTACGTTTCTCAACTGAGTAACCTTTTCTGAGACTACGAGCCTCCCTAACCCCCGTCCTCTTCCCCGGCTGGTTCCTCTGCCGACCTACCGTAGTGCCTGAGCTACCTGCACTCAGACTCACTTGAGGCCCTCTACCACTACTTGTCCCGCCGAACCACACGACGCTAGGTACCCCAGCGTTTCTTAGCCTGTACTGACTCGCTGACTTGACTTGACGTGACGTGACAAAGATGACAAAGGGGTAGATAAACGGTACTTCACTACTCTGGTCTACGGTACTAGAATCAAAAGACTTACAACTCGAAATTCGGTGGAAAAAGTGCGAGGAGAAAGTAAAAGTAGTTCTCCGAGAAATCAAGAAAAGGTGAAAGAGGGTATTCCACTGGTCATCCGATACCGTTGTCAGATCTACCTTGTCTTCAGGACCCCTCCCTCTTAAAACGGGTACCATTCTCCGTTTTCGTCGTTGCTACAACGTTTACATCAACACAACAACACAACCAGTCACCGATTCAGCACAGGTTGAGAGACACTGGGGTACCTGACGTCGTGTGGTCAGGAGGGGACAGAAAGTGACAGAGGATCTCAAACGAGTTTAAGTACAGGTAAGTCAGTCGCTACGATAGATTGGTAGAGTAAGAGACGGTGGAAGAAGAGGAAAATGGAAGTTAGAAAAGGTCGTAGTCCCATAAAAGGTCACTCAGTCGAGAAACGCAGTCCACCGGTTTCATAACCTCGAAGTCGAAGTCGTAATCAGGAAGGTCACTTATAAGTCCCTACTAAAAGAAATCCTAACTGAACAAACTAGAAGAACGACAGGTTTCCTGAGAGTTCTCAGAAGAGGTCGTGGTGTAGTCAATAAGCTACAAGTTGGAAGAAATACCAGGTTGAGATCCGGAACCGTTGACTAGTCCTCCCCATCCCAATTTCTACAGACGGTTTGAGTCGGACCACAGATCTGTTTCTTGTCATTACGACAAAACTCTCTCTTACTTTAGTCTTCAACTCGTATTTCCTTTTTTCATAGAACTGAACAAGTCAGACTGTGCTGACTCACTGACTTGACTGGACTTGACTCGTTCAGTTCTATTAAAAAAGGGAATACGAGTTGAAGACTAAAGTAAGAGAGTTTTACCGTAATGGTAAAAACAATGTCCGAACAATGCTCGACTCTAATTCTGTGGTCTTTTTTATAAAGTTTTACAGGTCAAGAGTTGACTTTATTTTTCGTCAACCGTCGAGTCGTCCTTTCAATCCCAATCTCTACTATCAAACTGTAAACGAGACACATCCCTCTACGATTAACTTTGTCAAGATTTTAGTTCCATCTATTACATTTACTTCTAATTCATATATTTTTAGTGTTATTTAGGGTCGGAAAAGGGAAACCGAGTGGTGACCTTTAGGACCACAGTGGTACCCGGTGACGGGGCGGGGCATAATATCTATAACATGCTTGTTCGGCATGAGTTTCAGAAGGAAGACGGTTCCATAGGGACTAACACTCTAGGTGTAGAAACTGGACATCACCTTTTTCCGTTTTCACCTACTCAAGGGTGAGACGCCGGTGTACCACAGTCCACTCATACTCGTCGAGAGGAGGTTTCGGGACCTCCGACGGACGTAAACACGGTTGTTCATGTACCACTTTTCGACGACGTTTCCACCGAAGGTGTAGGCTCACACCGAGGTTGGGAAGGGACAGTGGACGCAGTTGTTCTGCAACAGGACAAAACCTCGACTATCCGAGGTCTGTCCATACACACCACCGAAACCTTTCGAAGTCCCGTGTCACCGGTCCCAGGTGAAACCAGTTCAGTATTACAGGTAGACGTGGTTCAACGTCTTGTTCCTCGTACACTAACTTGAGACGTCCCGGTCCAAGTTCAAGGGACCGACGGTCTTCTAGGTGCAGAGGTTCTTCACCCCGAAATAATTCGACTTACACCTATTTAAACTTCTGTCACATCGTCTTTTCGTCGAGTAGGACCTACCTATGTCCGAGTTTATGTAGGGATCAACACCGGAGACCCGTTTACCGCTCGGGACGTGAGTACTCTAGGAACCACAATAGGGGAGGAATGAGTACGGGTGGTTATTTAGGATGAAAGGATAGTTCATTATTATTATTATTATTTGGGGTCGTAGGTCGGTACCAATCACTATTAGTGCTGAACCAGAGTCGTCCCTACGATATTTCTCATCCACCCCTGACCTGTTTAACTTCCTGCGTAAGGGACAGAATCCATGGTCAGTAGCCATTTGTTCTTACACCTTAGTCACATTTGTCTATGCAATTAAAAATTTCTCTGTAATATTAAGATCATATTAAACTATGTTGTGACGATGACGACGACGACGACTCAACGAAGTCAGCACAGGCTGAGACACGCTGTGGTATCTACCGTCGGGTGGTCCGAGGAGGCAGGTACCCTAAAAGGTCCGTTCTCATGACCTCACCCCGCGGTGAAGGAAGAGGTCTACGCTGTGATGGATGATCAATTTTTAACTCTCGATTTTAAAATTTACGAATTCGCGATATATCTGGTTTGTTACCTATAACACTAACTCAGACGAAGTGTCCGAAGGTCGTACACTGAAGACTCGATATACCTGCCACTGACCATTTCTCTCCTTTAGGTCTCTGACACATGGTGCCTCTTGGTACCGGGAGGGGTCGAGGGTTCAAACGGACATCCATTCGGTCCATTTCGAATCCGTCCGGACAATAAAACCGGTGGTCCACAGGTTACCCGAGGGTCCAACCCACCGTCCGACGTAGACGGTACCGACAAAGATAAGTAGTGAACCTTTGACACCCTTTGACGCCCTTTGACGACTCCCACTAGGTAACGTCCAATCTCCGACGTACGACGGTCGTCGACGTGGTATCGTGGGAGACACCGATCGAAGTCGGAACTGAGACTTCTAAAACACATGGAGTCTCGTAGACTCAGGACTTCGTCTATAGAACAAATCGTCTAGGATGAACGAGTGAAAGGATGTTTCTTCAAGAGAACGGTTTAAATCCAGAAAAAACACGTTACCGTAGAAGAAAAACGTAGAAGGAAGTCTCGGTGACCCTTTACCCAATGAAAAATCGAAAGACTGAGAAGAGGTTGGGAGTTGTCAAAGAGTCTTTAATAGGAATGTCTGAACTTTTACCAGCACTGGTCCCCTAATCTCTCAGGAAAAGTATAAATATAAAATGGTTCTGAAGGAAGTCAGGTCTACCCATCAAAAGGTGAATTGGGATTAGTAGAAATGTAATGTACAAAGACAGGGACAAGAGTCAAGTGAAACCCCACTCCTTTCCCTTAATTTCTGTCTGTGAATTTCTATTGATTGTAGGGGTTAAAGAATCAGAAGAAATTGTTCAAGATCCTTGTTACAATAGAAGAAAAACAGAAACTAAGGACAAGGACTAAGATTTCTCATTAAGAGTCTGACTACCAGATCTCGACTAGAACTTCCCATGTTGAAACACTCTGCCACTCTCCCTTGAGTTTTTGTACAGGACTTGTAATAGGTTATTACAAACGTTTCTTAATACTTATACAAATCGTTATAAAGGGGAAACTAATCTTCTTTTCCGTAAGTAGGAGGGACCCACTGCAAAGAATAGTCGATACCCGTCGTCACGTCCCAATAGTGGCTACTCCGGACTTCTCTCCTTTCTAGTTTAATTGTAGATATGGTCGGTGTGCGTCTGTGTGGACGGTTTTATATGTGAGGTGGTTTTATGTTTGTGAAATGTTTTACTACGGGAAGTTATATATGACTACGACGACGATTCAGTGAAGTCCGCACAGGCTGAGACACGCTGGGGTCTCTGCCGTCGGGTGGTCCGAGGGGGCAGGGACCCTAAGAGGTCCGTTCTTGTGACCTCACCCAACGGTAAAGGAAGAGGTTACGTACTTTCACTTTTCACTTTCCCTTCAGCGAGTCAACACAGGTTGGGAATCGTACCTGACGTCGGATGGTCCGAGAAGGTAGGTACCCTAAAAGGTCCGTTCTCAGGACCTCACCCCACGGTAACGGAAGAGGTAGTTATGTATGATACGTGTACGATTATAGACGCTTATATATATATGTCCGGGAAGATAGGTGTTTATAGTTTGTGTAAGTTCATGCACGTAAGTATATATGACGGAGGGATGGGTGTGCCTATGTGTGTGTGTATGTGTACGTGTGAGTGCGTGACTGAATGACTTTGATGCGTGACGTGTCACAATCTTACTCGACTATATTAGAAGGATCTTCTAGTGTCGGGTCGGAGTCGGACGTCTAGTTGAAATGAATTTGAGTCCAAAGTTGTGCATCACCTTTGACCCTCCATCAGAACTGTTGGCTCGATTCCGGGACGTCCCAGTCGTCCGACGACCCTCTCTACCAGTGCATGTTACTAGACTAACACGACGTAACCCCTCACCTTTCGTCTCGTACGGACTACTGGGGTGTCTGTTTCGATCCCGACTCTTGACTCCTCTCCTTGGGTCAAGACCCACCCCTAAACTAGACTCTTCCCAACAATCCCTTCGACACCCAGTGAGATCTCGCCGGAGTGTCCATTCGACACGTTCACCCACTCTACCCTTAGGTCTCTTTGTCACCCGACCCCAGTGTACGTGTCTTTTTGAAGACCAGGTCAACTCCGTATGTGACCGTAGTGGGGGTGGAGGTGTGATGGACGGGTTGTACCGTCATCCATCTCAGTATCAAGTCGTCTCACACTCCTGTAAATTACAAGTTTTAAGCTGAGTTCCGTAAACCTCTCTCCCCTTCTCTTCTCAATCCTCCTTCTCCTTGTCCTTCTTCTCTTCTCTCCCTCCCTGGGTACCAAGAATAGTCTACGATCTTGATATGGAACCGATACGGTTCTTTACCCTCCGTCGTCCGCTGTCTTCACTTTAGACCTGAATTCTCGAAGAGTCCTGGGACCAGGATCGTCAAATTCCCTTCAAAGTCTCTTAAGGTTTTCATTAAACCTAAGAATATTACATAAATGGAAAAATTTTCTTTGACTCTTAGGTTTAGGACATTTCACAAAACCTTCGAAACGTACAACTTTCGTAATTTGAAGGAGACGGATCCGAACACACACCTTTCTTTTCTCCTACTCTTTCATGTACTTCACGAAAGACCGAAAATGATAATTACGGGAGATACCTCAAGTCATTAATTGGTGGTTATTACTCTGACTCTGTGAGGAACCCATTACCCCCTTAGACACCCCATTCTGGAACGAGGATAAAGTTTTACTTCTTATAAGGGGAGGTTAAGTAACGGAGCAGTAGATCTTATTGTCGAGACACCCTACTCCACCCGGATCCGCGGCGACATCATCTTGTCCCCGAAGTACCAGATTACTTTTCCCGTACTATAAACTTCAGTTGTCTAGACGATCAGGACCTGACGACTCTTGATCGACACACTGGACCACTCACTGTCCTTTTGGATGTTATTCCTGTCTTAAGACAAAGGATTCCGTTTTTTGTCCACTAGACAGTGTTTTGGAAGGGGGGTAGTTAATACCTGATCTCGTTCCGGGTCTTGTCGTCTGGGGACAGTTGTCGTATGGGTCCTTCTACAATAAAAGTCTAAAACCACGCTTTAGTGAGACGTGTGTACAAATATGGAACCGGACAAAGGGACCAGAACGACTGTCGACTAGAAAAACAAACTACAAGAGACCCAATAGAACAAAGGTCAAGGTCGGGATAGAGACTTGTGTGTAACAAAGGGGGGAGTTACTCGTCTCCATTCTCAGATTAGGTCGGACTAGGTCGAAACCCCTCCTCAGTCACTTCTCGAGTAGATTCTCTAAACAAGTTACGGTTTTGTGATCTTAAGGTCCAGTAAACTTATCCAATATACTTCGTTACCTCGTCTTATAAACTTTGGACTTGACAGGACCTTTATATCTTGTATGCTCGTATCATTGGACAAAAGGTCATCAGACGTTTGTTCTACACTCGGAGATTTTTATAGTGATTAGAATAGTTTGTTGTCTAATATTTACGGTTTACTTACCATACCTATTACAATTAAGACATCACTCTCTTACTAGTCGTGGTCAAAAGTTTCACCTCCTGGGTCGAATTCGACACGGGAGTCCACACACTCCCGAACCCTTTCTACCGTTCCTCCGTCGCTCCGTAGGTTCTCTACTACCGTACTCACGTCGTTCCGGTCCGTGTAAGTATCGTGTACCCTACCCCTGGTGTAATGTCCCGTCCCTATCCCTAGCACCCGTTTGCGACTCCCGGGACCCTACGTCTTGACGCGACTACGAATCTCTTGTCACTCCTCTCAGTGGACCCTCGTGTTTCACCGTCTTTGGATTTTTCCATCTGCGTCGGTTTACTACTTTTAAGAATTGATAATGTGTTTCCCCAGGTATGAATTACGTCATCTGTTTACCTCCTATAGAGTCTTACTAGACTCGTTTCCTTCTCGTGCACTCACTTCTTGAAATCCTTTCATTTAGATGATTGTCACTCTTCACACCAAACCCCTGACCTAAACTATCACAGATGACGTCAGTAGATCTGTACTTCATTGTGCGGAACTCTGACCTAGATTACTTTTCATTGTTCGGTTTTCAGTCATACTCAAAAGAGTCATCTCACTGACCCCTTGGCCACCATAAACTCTCTTTGCCTCCAATCCTTCCTCCGACCGGAACCTCTTTAGTCACCTCAAATCTGACTGCAACTACATCTCCGACCTGTAGGTTCTCCTCGTCTATCCTCCTCGCCCTACTTTCCTGTACGCTTGTCTCAACGCCTTTCCTTTCGGTCACCATTTTTTGTTTCATTTATAGTTTCACCTGTTGTACTTAGTCTAGAGACACTCCTTTTTTTCACCTCTCTTTTCCTTCCCCTTACTCACCTGTATTACTCCTTTCCCCTTGTCCTTCCCTAGGCACCCTCTGTGTCGGCCCCTCCTTCCTCCGTCTCCTTGGACCCCAGTCCCTTCTTTTCTCCTCTGACGGGGTTTCACTTCCTCTTATTCCTAAATGTCTCCGGTAGCCCAAACTGAGCTACAATTATAGATAGATGCCCCGTGGATGCATAAGACTTGGGACCTTACAACCAACCCGCAATAGAAGTAAGTCGTCTGGAGTTCCTCTCGGACACTACCGCGGTCCAAGACTCCTACCTTCTCGTTCTGGGCGGTCAGAACGACGGCGGTTGTGACGGCGGTGGCGGCGGGTCGTCGTGATCCACTCTCATCCGGTGCCAAGATCCGTTCTCCTGTCCGTAAAGACCTCTCCTTCTCGCCTTGAACCCCTGGAACCGTGATGGCGCCTTCATTTGTCTTCCGATCAGAGGCAAAGGCCTCTCAGTTCTTCGGTGAGACCACCCTTTCACCATTTTTCCCGCTCACCGAAACTGTCCCACACCGACTTCTGCGTCCTCAGTCTTTTCCCCTCGCGGACCCCCTCCACCGCAGTTCCTTCCGAAGAGCAGCCTCCACAAGGAATTCGACACACGTTCCTGCCCTCCTCTCCCCTCCAGTCTGGTGCGGTCGGACTGCGCGACGAAAGGAAGGGTCTCTGGGGCCGGCGAGGGCCAGAGGGAAAGGGGACGAAGGGGCCGGCCGTGCGCCTCTAGCTCAAGGGTCTTGACTGCAGTGCCCGCTACTGGAGTCCCGCCGCCCCCGCCGCCCCCGCCGCCCCCGCTCGCGCGCACCCGTCCCGACTATGTCCGGGGGCGGGGGAAGCGCGGCGGCCGGTTACCGGAGGCGGCGGTCACGGGGGCGGAGAGCGGCCCCGGACTTTTCCCGTCGAGCACAATGATCGTGACTGCAGTCGCCCGCTACTGGAGTCCCGCTTCCCCCCGCCTCTGCTCGCGCGCCCCGCCCGCCTGCGGTCCGGGGCGGGGGGCCCGGCCGGCGGTGGGGCGGAGAGCGGCACCGGACTTTTCGCGCAGAGGCCCGCTCAGGCCCGTCTCGGCTCCCCGGCGCCTCGCTCTCTTCCGATAGACCCGTCGGGCAGGTCAGCCTCTGGCGGGTCCGGGCGCTGTCCTCGGTCTGCGCGTCCCGGCTCTCCTCTCGTCTGTACGAGGGCCTCTATCGGCGGCGGCACCCGAAGGAGAGGTCGGAAGACTCCTGAGCCCCGACGCACTTGCTCGTCGCTGACGTCCACAAGGCGCCCCGAGAGGTCCGCCGCGACTGCCCACTCGTGCCCCGCCTCCCGGGCCGCGGGAGCCCGAGTCAGGGGGGGATCCCGCCCGAGGGGCGGCTCGCCGGGGCCGGGCAAGCGAGGGAGCCCAGCACCAGGAGCCGGGACGCGAACCCCGGCCCACGCGGCACCAAGGCCGACCGACGACGGGAGACTCGACAGCACCCGCGTCTCAGGACTGACGCTGGGGCCCAGCGGCGACCCACGGCGCCTTCGCCCCACGGACACCCAGACGCACGCCCGAGAAGAGGGAGTGACCTGGGTTCTGAGAAGTCCGCTGTCGGGCTGGTCGGCTCCCAGGAATACCTTGCTCTTCCGCGTCACCTTGGATGGTTTGTTGAGCCCGAGGGTCGGCTCCGAGAAGGCCGGCGCGCTCCGCGCGGCACGGACCCCGTCACCGACCGTGAAGTTCAATCTTAGGCCCGGGGGAAAGATAGGAGGTCGGAGAGAATCGGTAGACGGTGGTAAAGACCATGGCTCACTCCGAACATACGTCATTGACGCGAGGCGCCCCGACACAACCCGAACCCCCACCACGCCGCACTCTACTCCTCCACCCGTTCTCTATTCGTCGACGACCGACCCCTCTCTGGACAGAGGACGACAACCGACCGCCCGAACCCGTCGCTATCGGTAGAAATTTACACGGTTGTGTCAGGGCGAAGAAAGACTCCCTGTTGTATACAAAGTAATTTTGTAGGGTCAAGACGGAAGGAATCGGTGACACTGTCCGGAAACTGAAAAGTTCCGTCTCCTTTGGTGGCTTCGTGACCCACCCTCTGTACTACTGAACGACACCCGGGGTGTCACTCCTGTCGGCAAACCGGAACTTTAAAACTGAGTCTCCAAGGGTCTCCGGGACGGACCTGTACAGTCGGGGTCCGTGTAGGAGGAGGAATTTGGCCCTTACACGGTTTCCGTTATATGACCGGTGTTTCCTAACGGGGTCTCGAGACCGTGTGGGAGAGCCATGTGTATGTGGGTACAGAATCTTCCTCCCCAGAAAGGTCTAAGGTTTTAATAATAAAAAAAACGATGTTACAGTCCTCCCAGTATTTTGAGAACTCTTTGGTACAACGAATGAATTTTATTGATCCGGGATAGGAGAGGAGGACAGTAGTGGGAGTGGGATTGGTAGTGCGAGTGGGCTTGGATGGTCACGTCCCCTGTCTCTGAACCCAAGACAGAGACCCAACCCTTCTAGGGTCCCTCTTCCCTTACCGTTGGGTGAGGTCATATGAACGGACCTCTTAGGGTACCGGTTTCCTCGGACCGCCCGATGTCAGGTGTCCCAGCGCACTTGTGTTGACTTCGTTGAATCGTGTGTAGGGTAGTGGCGGGTGGGGAACACCAGCGTAGGTACCGGGTCGACGTGAGTGGTCACGTAGAGGCGGAACAGGACAGAGGTGTCTCGTGATGTTTGTGGTAACCAAAGGACTTTGTGGTAGGTTCCCGAGACCGATGGCGACGTAGGCGTAGTTGGTGTTCTACCTGGGGTAGTAGTCATTTCACCGATCGGTCTAACCTGAGTCGGTCGGAGTCGACGTGGCTAACGACGGGTCACTCGACTGGAACACCCACCTGGGGATACTCCACAGGATGGCGTAACCCCTCCTGCCGAGGTAGACGCAGGACATGGTCCTCCGGGGTCACCGGTGTAGGATACCTGAAGAGTGGACGTTCTTGGTTTACTATGAGCCGTCCTCGTCAGGAAGCTTCTTGATGTAGTACCGTCAGAGGTCAATCTAGTGAACGGTCGGGGTCGACCGTGAGACGACATGAGTCGAGACGACACTCTCGTCCGGTGACGCATAGAGTTGGACCCCTTGACATAAAATTTACTTCTCGATAAATATATATATATATATATATATATATATAAAAAAAAAAATTCTTTTCTCCTCTTTTTTTGGTTTTCTAAAAAATTTCTTTTTTTTGGAATTTCCTACGACGAAGATTCACCGGAGGCGTCCACGGAAACCCCTCTTAACACACGAACTCAGACCCTCGGTCACTGACGGACACCCTCCCTCCTTACCACAAGACCGGGTCCACTCTCTTCAAACCGATTGTGGGGTCCTTCCACACCCTCCCTCGTTTGTTCTAATCGTTGACACTTGTTCTCTCCAGTCCTAGACAGGACCCTCTCTTTTCTCCGACTCAAGTTTGAAGAGTGAGAGGGTTGGTCCTGTGGACGTGGGGACCGGGGAGAGAATGAGTTCCCGTAAGTTCGGACCTGAATTCAGTATGATATAACGGATTAGAAGAGAAAATAAAAATAAAAAAATACTCGAGGATCCGTGTCTTACTTTTCCGGAAAGGATTAAGGAAGACAGGACTCATCGAAAAGAACTTTAACACTGAACAAAGATTAAGATAAGAGTCTCTAGACATCTACAACGAAGGGTGGTTCTTATATTTCGAAAAACAAGACCTCCAGTCCCCTCACTCCGTCCCCAACCTCCAATGACCTCAGCCCTGTCTTCCCGTAGTACATGGCTGGGAACGGAACGACATTACGATAAGGCACACCGCTAATTGAACCCCCACTGAACCTTAAAATCTTAGGTTTCTCATAGGTGACCCTACAAAAAAACCGGTTTTGAGAAGAAAAACATTGGTCTACCTTCAGGATTACTACGATGGTAGTAGACAAGCTCTCCATCGAGTCTTCGATGTCCCTTGAAGTCCAGGAACTAATAACGGAAGAAAAATTTTCGTGTGTGAGGAGGGGTTGACGGGGGGGGGGAATTGGGTGGTTGGGATGGGGTGTGGGGAGGGGAAGACCAACCCAGTACCTTGAGGGGATAAAAGATCCTGTCCTCAAGAGTCAGTGACACGTTATACCGGAGGACCCAGGGTCCTTCTCGACCTCCTCTTGACCGACAGTGTTGGAGGACCGCGGGACCACCCGAATCCTTTGAGAGAGAGAAAGACAGGAGTCCTGATACCTAAATACGAGTCGGAACGTCCATAAAGAACCGACTTCCTCTCTTACGGGGTTCAATGACGAACCATGAGAATATCTTGACTGACATTGTCGGTCTGGAACCC
Source organism: Capra ibex (assembly GCA_006410555.1). Lineage (NCBI taxonomy): Eukaryota > Metazoa > Chordata > Mammalia > Artiodactyla > Bovidae > Capra > Capra ibex. Next base: position 464,707 of record SJYO01036187.1, read on the forward strand.
GTAACAAAAAAGGAGCCACCACGAGTCTCGTGGGCACCCTCTCCGACGGCAGAGCGAGGGATGTTAGGTTCGAACAGATGTCTGAACACGTTATCAATGACACGACTCAGACTCCTTTTACCTTTTAAGGTGTCCCTTCTTTAGGGTAACGAAGTCAAAGAGTCACTGTAACCACTCCCCAGAAGTTCGGCACTCAGGGGTCTGGGTTCAGGGGAACGCTTCCGGTGTCGACCCACAGACCACTTGGACCGACGACAGGCCGACAACGGGCATCACTCCCTGAAAAGAGAGGTGACGGCCAGGGGAAAGGACCTAAAGAATTGATGAGCTAAGACTGAGTCTCCACGATAAATGGTTTGTAAGAGGGATGGGTAAGGACGGTCAAGACGGAGAACTTGAAACGTTTAGGGTTCGAGGGAAGGGTCCGGGACAAAGGTCAGGAATAACGAAATTACAACTGAAGTCCGGCCATCTGGGTTCACGAGTAAAAGACCGTATACCCAACTTTGTTTCGACACTTAGGGACGTCTAACAACAATGTAGAACAGACGTTTGTCAAAGGACGGAAAAATATTCGTCGGACCACCAAAGTATGAATTAGAAAAGAGAGAAAAACTGTAAGCGAAATTTTTGTTATTTGTGGGTCTCGACCTGACAACTCGTCCGGACAGAGAGGAAAATTCATTTTTATTTATGTAAACATTCGATAAGACTGTCTTTTCTGTTTCCAATGATTAACATACTGTCACAACAATATACCTTCTTACATGTCGAAATACCTGTGTACATGTGAAAAACCCAATGAAATTATTATTTTTACATCGTCTACTTCAGGACACCACACCTCTTCTATTTTAAGGGTGTACCGATTAAACGCAAAGGGAGTCTAGGTTTAGGAAACACAGAGTGCCACAAAGAGAAATCGACCTAAGTCTTCAGGACACCGTATCCACCCTCCCTGTAAAGGTTCGTAAAGGAGAAAGAACCCTTTGTCGCAGAAGGAAGGAAGGAAATTACGTATAAGACTGAAGGTACACTTTTACGACCTACCCGGGTACTCGATCAGACTTGAAAGGATCCAACGGGTCCCGAGTAGAATGCAGAGGACAAGAACGAGTCGGTATGAGTACTCAAGTAAGTCGTTCGTAAATAACATACACGATCCATGATTCTTGTAATTTTTACTAATTCTGTGCCAGGCAAGTGTCTGACCCCACCACTTGTCTCCTGCGACTTGGGGAAAGGTCTAACCCCGTCTTAAAAATTTTAAGAACAGGACAAGGGAACACTAGAAAACCCCGAGGGTGTACTGTGATAAGAATGATACTCTCGTTAACTCGGAGTCCTATGTCCGTAACCGCGACTTGTACACTGTCTTCCAATTACAATGGTCAATTGATTTTACACCGATGAAGACTGTAGTTTGTGGTTCTCGTTTGCAAACAATGGGTGAATACTAAGAGACTGACCTACCTACCCTAGACACATTCCTGTATGTTCGTCGGAAGGAACAGGGACTGAAAACCCAAGATGGGTACTCCAAAACTGTGTCCGAAGAGGCGAGGGTGAAGCGAACGACCGACACGTCAAGTGTGACTCCAGTGTTCACTTAAAAACTGGATCCCATAGAAAAACAACCGGTATTCACCCGATACGTACGCACGAATCAGTGAGTCAGTACACTGAGACGTTGGGAGTACCTGACATGGGACGGTCCGAGGAGACAGGTACCTTAAAAGGTCCGTTCCTATGACCTCACCCAACGACAGAGGATGAGGTTACCTAGAAGGACTGGGACTCAGAGAACGCAGAGGACGTAACCGTCCACCTAAGAACTGGTGACGGTGGACCCTTCGTATTCACTTGCCATGAATTTGAATCAAAATTTGTACAGCTGAACACTTGTCACCGTATGGGGGTGGTATGCGTATGAAGTATGGAGGTACTGGAAGTAGTTGTTTGTGCGTCAAACTGGATCCACAGGATCTACCCTTTATCCGGTCCCTTCGATACACACTATATGACCCTCCCATCCACTCGGTCCTTTACCGTCAGTCCCTTCGATCGAGAAGACATGGTGTTTATCTTAACCAATCTCTGGGTAAACACAGTTCCTTAACAAATTTTCTTTACCGGGGTAAAGGTACCGATGGAAGATTGTGTTTACAGAATCCATGAGTAAACAGTTCCTGGATGAAAAAACCATCCAGGAATGTTTACTCCAATCCCAACTTAAAAACGAGAATAATCCATGTTTTAGTCGTAGATAGAAGAACAAAGGGTTATCTGAGGAGAGTACTTCCTATAAAGTAACAAATCAGTTTCAGGACTTTAAGTCCTTCCCAATAGACCTTCGATTCTCCTATGGCAGTCAGTGAAGACAAAGGTCCCTTGGGCATCTTACCGTCTGACCGGAACCTCAACGAGAACCAAGATCTATCTGACCATCAGGGAGTTAAATGTATCCTCCCAAGACACTAGTCCGTCACACGACAAATGAAATCTAGACAGTTAGTCTCACCTCTCGAGGGGAATCGGTCCACTCCTTTGTCCCCGACCCTTGTCCTTAACGAACTCCTCAACGTCAACCACCTAAAAAACACAAGTCCCGGGTTCGTAACCAACCAGGTAAGACGAGGATCGAAGAGATGAACCATTTGTCGCGATCGGACCCTCTGGACACGAGTCAGTCGACAAAGACCTACTATCCGTGGTGGGGTCTCTCACATCTGTCCCGAGATCCTCGACATCTAATTGTCGGGTAGGACCGAGGACTATTAACCCACCCTCTCAGGAACTACGACGTCGTTTACTCGGGGTCACCTTTCTTTGGGTGAAGTCACTCCGACTGCAGACGAGGAAATGATCGGACACCAGTCCTTTATAGCACCCTTTAGGACCGAAGGTCCTCTCACGACCTTTCTCACCATGTCATCCCTCAAGATCCGACCCTCCCTCTTAGATACCCAACACCAGGTCCAAGAAGAAGGGTTGATTGACACACTCAAACTTATTCAGGGATTCAAAAGGATAGTCTTTAATCCTCCACTGGAGACAAGGAAAGAAGTCGAAAACCAAGATTTAGTAGAAGAAATAGGACCGTTAGTGACCTTCCGTTTAATCGTGTAAAGAATAGTAATAAAAGTCAATCAACTTGGTTTTCAAGTAAACCCGATCCTTCACCCTAGTCATTATTAGAAGGGAACAAGTCTAGTCTAAGGACTGACTATTCCAAATTTGAGGGTCTAGATCCCTCCGTCACGACGGTTCTCCAGTCTTCGAGTCTGCGATCACAGTCGGACGGATCTTTGGATTAGATTAGATTAGAGTCGAGGTGGTGGATGGATCTGTCACATAATCTTTCGTCTCTGTAGTGAAACGGTTGTTTCACTATGTCAGTTTCGATAACAAAAAGGTCATCAGAACATACCTACATTCTCTACCTGGTATTTCGTCAGGGAACCTGACGTTCCTCTAGGTTGGTCAGGTAGGATTTCCTTTAGTCAGGACTTATAGGTAACCTTCCTGACTACGACTTCGACTTGGAGGTTATGAAACCGGTGGACTACACTTCTTGGTTGAGTAACCTTTTCTGGGACTACGACCCTTTCTGACTTCCGTCCTCCTCTTCCCCCTCTGTTTCCTACTCTACCAACCTACCGTAGTGGCTGAGCTATCGTACTCAAACTCGAGGCTATCGTACTCAAACTCGAGGTCTTCTACCACTTCCTGTCGTGACGGTACGACGTCAGACCCCCTAGTGTTTCTTAGCCTGTGTTCAATCACTGATTTGTCGTGGTGGTGGATGGATGACCGACACTTTGGACCCCGTCTAATGAAGTGGTCCGGAAGTAAAGGGGTAAACATTTTATCCGAATCCTTATCTTAGGTAGGGTTTTACAACACTCCTAATTTACTCTACGTATAAGATAGGTATAAGAACTTATCACGAAACGTGATAAGATAATTAATGATTTGCTTGTTCTTAATATCAAAATTCATCTTTAACTGGAGTAGAGAAGTTCCCGAGACTTAACCAGGGCTCTACTCATTCCTGAGACTGAAAGACTGTTGACCTTCCTTTGGTAATATTCTCATTATCAAGGATACTTCCGGAGATTCTCGTCGATGTCTCTTGGGGTAAGTTCGTCAGAGAGACTCATGGACTACTTACTTACTTACTTGACTACAGACTGGAAACAGTAACAACGACTTTACCTGTCACAAGAAAGGTCTGTCGACTAGAGTAACCGATGATTTGTCAAAATTGGACAACCGAAGTCCGAGACGACATCTAAATATGGTTTCACCGATGTACGAGTAAGCGTGTGGTTCACCCACCTCTTTCTTTAAAAGGTTATTGTGGAAATGAATGGATGTAGGACGGATGAATACCTTAGTGTGGATGGACGAGACGGAAGGGTCTTCTGTCTATTTACCCCTTCAACTCTTTCCGTTCCCACTACTCAAGATCTCTCAAGACGGAAAGAAAGACGTGGTAAGTAAACGTCTCGGTCGTTCTTTTTATAAACTCGAATCAGACTTTCTAATGGTCCCGCGACCTATTGTTGTTAAAATATGTTTGTTCACATGGGGTGTGTACGTCGGTCCGGAAGGGGACCGTAACTCTCTTCGGTCCAAGAGACTGGAGGGTAGTCGAGGTCCAGTAAAACAAGGGTGGTCTTGGGACCGATAAGGTGACGGGTGGGAGTAAGGGTATTTGTTCCTACCCAGAATTAAGTCAGTCGGACCATTTGGACTACCCAACGGGTCTCGTGTAGTCCATTCTTCAATACCGACCCGTCCGACCTCGTTCTCGATGAACTAAATGGTCGTCCCTCCCTGAGAAATTTCAAACCACCCATCGTCCCTCCACTCCCTTTCTGGTCTGTCAGTTACCTACTCCGATCGACCTGTCTCTTGCGTCACTTGAACGTCTCGATCGAGTTCGGAACAGACTTTTCCTGGAGTAAATAATCGAGATCAATAGGACCCTCTGGTCATTATGGTCAATAACATTAAAAAGATCTCTTCGGACTTTACATCTAAAGATAAACTGTAGAGGGAGTCAAGATTGGTACTTCTGATGTAGACGGATCCGACGGTCAAACACTGGATGTTATGGAGATCCCACACCCCCAAGACTGGGGGCGGGGGTGTCACTCCGAGACGGATTCCTGTGGTCACACCTGACGGTGTTACCGGCACCAGAAATCTCTGGGACTATCTCTGTTCCCGTGTAGACCCCGGAGACGGGAGAGGTTCCTGAGTCGATCTTCATCGAGAGGGAAGGGAATTGGACACGGACCCTGACACCAGAGACCCGGAGAAGAGTTCGGACGAGACGGGGGAGGATGGGGGAGTGAACTAGACCAATTGAGAACAGAGAGTTCTACATCTGGACCCTGCACACAAGGGTCCTATGAGCCAAGAAAGGTGACAGGATCAGGAAAATTGGGCTCAAATGTCGATCTCACATCCGGTCCCGGAATGGACTCCTCACAAACAAACTACGGATCATCTACAAAAACTTATAACAAACTTACTTACGGTCTCATCGGTTCCTCACACAATCAGTCAGTCGACTGAGACTGAGAAACACTGGGGTACCTGATCGAGATCCCCTAGAAAGGTTGGGTCCCTAACTTGGGCCTAGAGGACGTAACGTCCGTCTACGAAAAGATCCCTTCGGGTTCTCATCGGTTCTTGTCTCCGATTATCTACTTTCCCTAAAAATTATCTAGTCCCATCTTCTTTTCCCCTGGAGTCCAGGGAAATTCCAGAAAGTCACTCTCCAGAGTCGAATTTTATGGTTGGACACTAACGAGGAAGAATTTTTTTTTTTTTTTTTAAGAATCTGAGAACGTCAGGGCATCTAGAAATTCGTGGACAGTAACTTTACATTTATAGTGAATCTCTCCCCACCTGTGTGAAATTTAGTATTAAACCCTCTCGGAGTCAATTGTTAATTGAGGGATTTACCCAAATGGACCTCCCATTAGTGGACCTCTTTTGTTTCCGACCCGACGGTAGTATGTCCTTAAGACTCGTTCCACCGTCCTCTCTGTTATCTGAGGTGTTAAAGACTTGTGACTAGGACAGACGTCTTTAGGAAGGGTCACAGATGACCACTCCTGTCGACACCCCACCGTCTTTATTGAGATCTAAATCCTCGACCCTTTAGCCCCTGAATCGAAGTCCAGACTATCAAAGATCATTATCTGTGGAAACTGTTGAATCTTCAGTGAAGGGGGAAGACTTAGAACCAAAAGAGTAGACACTTTACTCAATAAATGCGAGTCAGCGGGAGAGTGGTAAGATAAAGGTATATCTTGTCCTTTTAGACTAAGAGGGGAGGGTAATCCGGTCGTGTCTCAGGTTCAGACACGAGACCTGTACAGTGTTGACTTGATTGTATTGTCGGAAGATGAACGAAATGACGGACCGGACCAGTCGTCGGACTCTATTCACGTTTGACAAGAATAGTACGGTAAGGGAAGGACGCCGGAAAAACCAGTAGGACTCAGGGAATCAGGTCAGAAAGGTTGGAGTTTGTGAGTCACGTCACCGGACAGACGTGGTCCTGGGGAGTAGAACAGCCAAGAGTGGACGAGTGGAAAGGAACGCCAGGACAGGTGTAAACGCTCAAAGAGATGAGACTATTAATACCGGGTTTTGAGGAGTATCTTTTCTGAAACTGTGTGAAAGAAGATCTTATACTCGTGACTGGTACACGACTCGTAGTCGATAATGGTCTGTAAGACGGGCCACGGAACGCGTGCCTTACAGAGAACTTTACAGGTGTCGCGTGACACTCTACGACAATCGAGTCCGAGTGTCTACCTCGTTTCGTGGCCATGGATCTGCTCCTCCATCACCTTTGTCCAAATTTCGGATCTCCTGTGAGATCCCAAAGAAGACGACGGAGAAGTTTTATGAATGGAACCTATTAGGAGGATCAGGAGAAATTTTTGTAAGAATAGAGTCCCATAAAGTTATGAACATGTGAAAATATTGTGTAAAGCTGAAGTCTTAGAGAATTGCTATATAGAGAACTATACATGTACAGTGAATAGTGACAAGGATGAAAGTATTGTTTCTCAGTCGTGTAGAAGCACAGAGGGAAACCCGACCACAGACCACCGAAACGTTCGAACGTAGGGTAGAGGTTGACAATCACGTCCTCCTTGGTGACACAAAATAAAGGAAAATACGTAGACGCCCGACAAGTGTTGAAGGTACTCTACAGATTCGGGTGACGGCCTCTTGTGACCGGTAACTTACTTTCCTAGGCCCGACTCACTTGACGCCACACGGGTGTCCACCCCGTCGGTGGAGAGGAGTGACGAGAGAAGATTAGGAGGAGCCCTGGACTTTTCCTTTGACAGGTTAAACCCTCAAAGGATTCTCTCCCACTCCTTCGGGACACTCGACTCTGGGGGACGGATGTAGTGTCAAGGGTTGTATACTAGATGTGTGGTCGTTCGAGACTGTCATCCTGAAGTGAACCAGAAAAGCCAATCCAGACAAGGTGTATGTTGACCTTGGTATTGAACTTTATTATTCGTTATTCATCCGTCTAGACCCCCGAGGGGTCCACCGAGTCACCATTTCTTAGACGGACGGTCATGTCCTCTGCGTCCACTGAACTCAAGATAGGGACCCAGCCCTGCTAGGGGACCTCCTCCTTTACCGTTGGGGCGAGGTTGTAAGAACGAACCTTTTAGGTACCTGATCTCCTCGGACCGTCCGATGTCAGGTACCCCAGCGTTTCTCAGTCTGTGTCGACTCGCGTTCAGTCGTGTTAAACTCACGCGTCTCGTGCGTACTCGCACTCCGCCCGTACGTGTGTGGGTCTATTCCCTCAAACCTTTATCTCCCTCTGCAGAGCCCTTTTGCGACAGTGTAAGGCATCCGACTACGTAGTAAATTCCCAAAACAGAAGTACGAATCTGGTACCCAAATTTAAATGTACCAGACTTTCACTAATTTGTAAGACCGACTCTGTCTCCTCCGATAACTTCCTTCCTCTCCCGGTCTCCGTGTTCGGGAGACTCCTTAGAAAGGAAATGCTCACAAAAACGGGATCAAGGTCCTTTCGACCACGACCTCTCCCGACTGAGGAAGGGAGACACACACACACACACACACACACACACACACACACACACAACCCCTCCACCCCGTCACTGTACGCAAACTCGTTGAGTCGGTACTCGAGAGTCGTCGACCGCCCATGGGTCCCTTCCTGCCAATTCGTCGACGCGGGGAGGGGGTCGAGGACCGACTGGGGTCATTAGACTTTTGGGAAAGAAGAGGACATCTCGTAGAGGGACGGTCGACGGGCCGGGAGGTCCACAAAGGACATCGAGAAACAAACGACCGAACCACCGACGCCCGACGCTCTCCCTCAGACCAAACCGAAGGACAATCGGTTACCTTCGGTCGTACCCCCACCCGGGCGGCGGACATAGACCCCCCTGATGGTGTCCGTCGTCGACGGAGGACTGTGGACGGAAGGACTCTCTCGGACTCGTCACGAACCGCTCTCCCTCTTCGTCTCGTCCCGTCCCCGAAGTCGACCCAGTCTTGTCACGCCAGTAAAGTGTTCACTTTACAGGTGTTCAAAGGGTGGGGTTATGGGGAAAGGGGTCTCCTCTCCTAGTCCCAGATTTCACACCCCGGTATCCCTGGTGTCCTGTTTCCGGACCAACGGGAGTCGTGAACACGAGTGTACTGTTCCCGTCCACCACGAACCAGTGGGCGGTAGTTCACCTCCCGTAACGACGACCCGCGTGTCCGCTCTCATCTTCCCCGGTAGAACTGTCTCGGAGACAATAGAATAGCTTTTCGACTTCGCTGGTATGACAGGCAAAAGTGGTTTGGAGAGGTTGGGGTCTATCAGTCATACCTCTGTTTACGACAGAACCCAAAGAGGGATCGGTGAGAAGGGTCCTCCATCCCGTTATAAACGTCAAGTTCAAAAGGGTAAAAATCAACTTCACTAGGTGAGTAGACCTACTAATGAGGTAGAGACGGAGGGTCCTTCCGACAACCGAAACCCTCGAATCCGAGAGATAGAACTACGATGCAACATAGAGGTCACGAACGTAGTCAAGTCAAGTCAAGTCAAGTCAGCGAGTCAGCACAGGCTGAGAAACACTGGGGTACTTAGTGTCGTGCGGTCCGGAGGGACAGGTAGTGGTTGAGGGCCTCAAGTGAGTCTGAGTGCAGGTAACTCAGTCACTACGGTAGGTCGGTAGAGTAGGAGCCAGCAGGGGAAGAGGAGGACGGGGGTCAGGGAGGGTCGTAGTCTCAGAAAATGTTACTCAGTTGAGAAGGGTACTCCACCGGTTTCATGACCTCAAAGTCGAAGTCGTAGTAAGGGAGGTTTCTATAGGGTCCCGACTAGAGGAAGTCTTACCTGACCAACCTAGAGGAACGTCAGGTTCCCTGAGAGTTCTCAGAAGAGGTTGTGGTGTCAAGTTTTCGTAGTTAAGAAGCCGCGAGTCGGAAGAAGTGTCAGGTGGAGAGTGTAGGTATGTACTGGTGTCCTTTTTGGTATCGGAACTGATCTGTCTGGAAACAACCGTTTCATTACAGAGACGAAAAGTTATACGATAGATCCAACCAGTATTGAAAAGAAGGTTCCTCATTCGCATAAAGTTAAAGTACCGACGTCAGTGGTAGACGTCACTAAAACCTCGGGGGTTTTTATTTCAGACTGTGACAAAGGTGACAAAGGGGTAGATAAAGGGTACTTCACTACCCTGACCTACGGTACTAGAAGCAAAAGACTTACAACTCGAAATTCGGTTGAAAAAGTGAGAGGGGAAAGTGAAAGTAGTTCTCCGAAAACTCAAGGAGAAGTGAAAGACGGTATTCCCACCACAGTAGACGTATAGACTCCACTAACTATAAAGAGGGTCGTTAGAACTAAGGTCGAACACGAAGAAGGTAGGGTTGTAAGAGTACTACATGAGACGTATATTCAATTTATTCGTCCCTCTGTCATATGTCGGAACTGCATGAGGAAAAGGATAAACCTTGGTCACACAACAAGGTACAGGTCAAGATTGACAACGAAGGACTGGACGTACATCCAAAGAGTTCTCCGTCCAGTTCATCAGACCATAAGGGTAGAGAAAGTCTTAAAAGGTGTCAAATAACACTAGGTGTGTCAGTTTCCGAAACTGTATCAGTTATTTCGTCTTTATCTACAAAAAGACCTTGAGAGAACGAAAAAGCTACTAGGTTACCTACAACCGTTAAACTAGAGACCAAGGAGACGGAAAAGACCGTGGATCATCCAAGAGTTGTTATAAGACCTCTGAAGGGACTACCAGGTCACCACTTCTGTAGTAGAAGGTTATGTCCTCACCCAAACTAAGGACCAGCCCTTCGATTCTAGGGTGTACGGAACACCGGTTTTTGATTTGGAACTTTGTCTTCGACATAACGTTTTAGTTTGTATCTGAAATTTTTACTAAGTGTAGTCTTTCTTTTTTTTAGAGTTTTTTATAATTTCACTTACTTACCCTTACAAGGGAGGGAGAAAAGACGGAAACACAAACGTTACCCGATTGTCTTATTGTGTTATTATTTACCGTGATCACGTATATTAGAGTATATATCACGTAGTCTGGGTCTACGACTCCACCCATAACTCTTTGTAGTCTCCACCAGAGATCCTGGAATTTAAATTAATGCTGTGAATTTTTTCTTTAGACTCCTTCTGTATGTGTTTGTTTTCCAGTTTACTCTATATTACTCTATTATATTAGAGTAACTTAAGAGTCTCATTGAGGTACCCTACTGTACTAATGAGAATCTGATATCCACTTCTCTGATTCTACGTCCCTTCCACCTCGTTTAATGGAACTCCGTATGACGATCATTCACCATCTTGACCCAGTTTAGGTCCTGACCGGCTTATCTCCCATTTTTCTTCTTTCTTTTTGATTCCGTTTTGACCTGTGTCCCACAGAACAGAAGATTAAACGGAACAGTGGAAATCAGGAGACCAGAACACCTAAGGTCTTTGAAATTATGGTTCGGTGTCAAGTATAACGTTTATCAGTTTTTTCGATTCTTCAGACCTTAGAGTTGGAATGTATATAAAATACAGGTTTGAGTCTGACGGACAGGAAACTTTAGGACGACAAATAGGATCGGAACTGATTGATATATTGTTGGGAGACTTGAGAATATCCTTCTTCAACGGTAAGGGAGGGAATAAGTACATAAACCAGAATACAAACACATACAGAAGGAGTTTAAAGAAAAACTCCACAGTATAAAGTTAAATTCCAGGATCTCTAGCGGAGACTATAAAGAGTCGTCGGTGGTGTCATAGACCCAGACTACGTCATAGACCCACACTCGGACTCACGTTATTCCCGACCTCCTAGCTCATCAGATCAGATACGGGAAGTCACCTCAAGGCGGTCGACGTGTCACTAGAGAGAGGTAGACGGAGAGAGAGAGCGGGAAAGAGGGGAGAAACGAGAAACGTAGACAGGTCGACCTCTTTAGGGTTAGGTCATTTCTGGTTGCCCGGTGTACTTGACGAAGTAGGAGTCGACGACTGAAGGGTCGAGAACATGTTTTCTGTCCTTGAGGAACACAAGTGACACTGGGTGAAGGAAAGGATGTTCCTGGACGAGTCCCACCTCCGAATCCAGAGACACCTAAGAGAACAAAAATGTTTTCCTTTTATTAGAGGGATAGTACCGGTGGTTATCTAAAAAGGGTACCGTGGAAGGTCCCCCCTCTTCCTTTTTTTTACCTTGTGACTAACACAGGACCCTGCTCTAAGTTTCTACGGGGCCTCTCACCTTGTCCTTTATTTTCGTGAGCTAATATCACGATAAACTTATACTTCCTAATTTTGCCCAGTCACATCCAGAACCTTAGGTCCCAGATATAGGTCCAAGGTCGTGTCCCGGTCAGTGTGCACGCCGAACTTCCTGTAAAAATACGACAACTCAAAAGTCAAAAGACGAACCGTCCGTCCGTCAATACATAGGACCTCATTCCCGAGAGAATATAGGTCTCTACCAAGAAACACTCTTTGTGTCACATCCCCACCCGTCTCGACTCCAAAACAGGTGTCCTACAACGGTCTGGTTTCCTCAACTACCCTAGTAATATTTACACTTATGTATTTTGTGATTATACCCTAATTTACGTTTGATTACCTTGATATATCTTACTATGTAATATGTACTTATTTACGAATCTACCAACGATCTGTTGACCTTTTCTAATCTTTACTCACTCTAATCTAACTCGTTCCTTACTCTCTCTCTCCAACACTCTTTACGGAAACAATAGAATACAGTCTCTCTTCTTTGGGGTGTGTTAAGACTCGTGTCCGTCGAACCGGTCGTGATTGCTCTACCCACCCATCCCTCGGTCCATTCTCCTCTCGTCACTCGAGACAAGAGACTCGCGAGACTCGTCGAGATGGGTGGGGTGGAGAGTCGGGGAGTGAGGTTCGTGATGTCGAGTCAAGAAGTCGTCTTTCTCGTTGGACCCCGCAAGTCGGGTCTTCTCACGTCTGACACTGGAGTCTTAGTATTGAAACTCATATGATATGTAAAAATGACAAAATTCTGTGTCCATTACTAACGGAAAATAAGACCTAAATAAGTCTAGGGAATCGTGGAATTGGATCTCAAGGGTAATTAGGAGGGTTTGGTCTGACCTAACTACTACCTCCCACCTCCCTCTTTCCTCTGTTTTTAGTCTTTAAGTCCTCTAATCCTCTGTCCTCCTGGGAAGTGGGGATGAGAAATTTTTTTTTCTAGAAACGTAACGGACCTGGAAAGACCAGAGTTAACGGAGTGTTTTATTATTTCCACTTCGTGAAACTTTTTACAAACTTCACGGAACGGGTGAGGGGAGGACCCTCAACATCGACAGTCCTTTAACTTTTATTCCGGAGGTACCCCCTAGAGAGACCACCGGGTCACGAATTCTGCCGTGTAGGTGACGTCCCCACGTCCAATCTAGGGACCAACCACTTGATTCTAGGGTGTCCGACGTGTGGTCCTTCTTTTTACTTCTTTCTCTTCCCTTCTTTCCTTCCTTCCTTCTTTTGTTTCCGAGGATAAACCCGTCGGAGACGACAAATATCTCGTGACCTAGCGTACAGTCGAATGAAAACTATATGTCCACCGTCCATTGAAAAAGTGGTAAAAACCTCTCTGTTGACTCCGAATCTGTTCGAGCTACTGAAAGGGTCTTAATATATCGTCCGTCTACTATTCGACTCGCACCTTCGGTCCAGAGGACTAAGAACCAGGTGAGGAAACGTGGATCGGAGAGTTACGAACTTTCGTGGGTACACAATGAAACTATCCTAGGGTGAAATCTTGTTGAGTTTGCTATAATGAATTACTGTCTCATGGGTCTAGGGTGATAAGAGGTGGACAAGGGTTTCAGAACCTAAAAAGGTAAGTCGGGATAAAAAATTCTCCGTTTTTTACGGGTCAGTTCCGCAAAAATGACTTGCTTTTGGAAGGTTCGTGTTTCGGGGGTCGATGGTGTCACATCGTGACGACGGGGTTTCACTCCGGAGCGAAGGTCCCGGACCGCGACGAGTCTCGACCGGTCTTCGGCTCCTCTTCGCACCCCATCTCGTGGAGTTTCCTCTCGTCCACCCGACCGACCGGCGTCACAGTCGTGAGGGTCATTGCGAAAAGAAAAGGTCGGTGTGTAGGTCCCAGGCAAGGGGAGAGTGGAGGGGCGGTCGGAGAGGGGGATGGGGTGGGGTGGGCGACAGACAGAAACCCGATCGAGACTCCTCGACTACGTGAGACCTCCCTGCCTCCGGTAAGAGGTAATACTGACCGTCTACCTACTTTTCTCCGAACGTCGGGCGCACCCCGGTGACGACGGTAGACAGACCACCCTGCCGACGCGCCTACCGGAACGGGTAAGTGAGGAAGTGCGTGGTGACCCGAGACCGGAAAACAAACCAACTGACGCCCACCCCGACGCCAGGAAGCCCGTCGCCTCCCTCCGTCACTCCCCTCTCTTCGTCGCCGAAACACAGACCTCGTTTGAAAGTCACTAAGTAGTCCCACTAACTGTGCTCCTTCGACAGGTTCGGGGGTCTGTGGGATCACTGACTGTTGGGGTCGGGAGAAGGGGGAAGTGTGTGGGGAAGTGGAGGCGAAACCGGTTCGTCGAGGGACCCCAATCTCCCCCACCGGGGTCGAGGAAACGTCCCTACTCCTCGTCCTTTTCGACGGGACCAGAAAAGACAGAGAGACAGATGGGAGAGAAGGATAAGCAAAGGGTCCAACTCCACCCTGGCGGGAATGTCTAAAAAAGAAAGACAAACCAAAGACACATGTTCCGGACCGTCGACCTCGTCGGTCTCGTACTCCTTTCCGGGTAATCGGTGGGTCGTCGACTCTTCCTTTATTTTTTTCCCCCTTGACTTATCTCCACCACCCCAACCGTCAGAAAGTCGGGTAGAGGACCAGAAACTTATTGTGAGGTCCAGTCCCTGACCCTAGTCATACACCTTCCGAAATCCCGTAAATTAATAAATTTCCAGAGTTATTTTCCTTGGTTTTGGGACCCCTTCCCCCCTCCTATCCGTCTACCACACGGGTTCGACGACCCTTGGACCCTTGGTCCACGTCCTACCCACTCCCACCCCCATCCTCTCAAATCCTCCCGACTTGGTCTCCAGTCTCGAGTCCTTGATTCTCTTATTCCCTCCCCTTCACTTTGTCTCTAACGGGAAGTCTGGGTTCGTCCGGGACGTGTATCGGAAAGGGATGTAGTCGACCCCCGTCCAGAGAGAGGAAAGACGTGAGGACGGGTGGTGAGGAGTTGAAGTTTTAATTATAGTCGGGATTCTCTCTATGTAAAACCTTTGTGTGTTGCTTTGACACTTTACTTCCACTAATAGGGAAGAGATAATCCAATCACGTTTTCATTAACGTTAAAACTGCCAACTTTAAATGGCAAACTATAACCTTATGTAAGAAAGAAAAAGATAAAATAAAAAATTTAATTAAATAAAGAATTAATTTCCTATTAACGAAATGTCTTAAAACAACAGAAGACAGTTTGGAGTTGTACTTAGTCGGTATCCATAAGGGAGGGAGAACTTAGAGGGAGGGTAAAGGGAGGGGTGGGGAGGGGAGATCCAACCATGTCTCGGGGACAAACTCAAAGGACTCTGTGTGTCGTTTAAGGGCGACCGATACCATTGTATTCAAAGGTACTATGAGAGAGGTATGTCGAGTGAGAGAGGAGGGGAGACGGGTGTAGGTACAGACAAGAGGTACAGACAAAGAGGTGACGACGGGACGTTTATTTAAGAAACCATGACAGAAAGATCTAAGGTATATATATACTCAATAATATACAATAAATAGAAAGAGAAAGACTGAATGAAGTGAGACATATTGTCCGAGATTACACACTTTAAAAAATAAGATCAAGACACTTTTTACGGTGACCATTAAACTGTCCCTAGTGTAACTTAAACACCTAATGTAAACCATCATATCAGTAAAAGTATTCTAACTAAGAAGGATCGGTCCTTGTACTTTATAGAGAGGTAGACAAATGTGAAGAGGTAGACATATGTGAATATGTGAAGTAATCTTGACTGAGTTTACGCAAGGAAAAATACCGACTCATTATAAGGTAACACACATACGTGGTGTCGAAGAAATGGGTGAGTAGACAGTCACCTGTAGGTCCAACGAAGGTACAAGACCGATAACATTTATCACGACGTTACTTGTTACCTTATGTACACAGAAAAAGTTAAAACCAAAGGAGTCCCATATACGGGTCCTCACCCTAACGACCCAGTATCCCACCAAAATAAGGATCAAAAAATTCCTTGGAGGTATGGTAGAAGGTATCACCGACATAGTCAAATGTAACGGTGGTTGTCACGTTCTCGTAAGGGAACAAGAGGTGTGGGAGAGGTCGTAAATAACAAACATCTGAAAACCAATTACCGGTAAGACTGGTCACACTCCACTATGGAGTAACATCAAAACTAAGCGCAAAGAGACTATTACTCGTTACTACTCGTAGAAAAGTACACAAACAACCGGTAGACGTACAGAAACCCCTTTACAGACAAATCCAGCAAAGGGGTGAAAAACTAACCCAACAAACAAAAAAACCATAACTCAAAATACTCAACGAACAGATAAAACCTTTAATTAGGAAACAGTCAACAAAGTAAACGATAATAAAAGAGGGTAAGACTCCCAATAGAAAAGTGAAACGAATATCAAAGGAAACGACACGTTTTCACAAATTAATCCAGGGTGAACAAATGAAAACAAATATAAAGGTAATGACATCCTCCACTCAGTATCTCCTAGAACGAAACTAAATAAGGTAGCTCGCAAGACGGATACAAAAGGAGATTCTCAAAATATCAAAGACCAGAATGTAAATGTAGAAATTAGGTAAGACTCAAATAGAAACACATACCACAATTCTTCACAAGATTAAAGTAAGAAAATGTACATCGATAGGTCACAAGGGTCATGATGAATAACTTCTCCGACAGAAACGGGGTAATATATAAGAACGGAGGAAACAGTTTCTATTCCATGGGTATCCACGTACCCAAATAAAGACCCAAAAGATAGAACAAGGTAACCAGATATAAAGACAAAACACGGTCATGGTATGACAGAGCTGACATCGAAACATCATATTAGACTCCAGTTCTTCCAACTAAGGAGGTCGAGGTAAGAAGAAAGAGTTATGCCGAAACCGATAAGCCCCAGAAAACACAAAGGTATACTTAACACTTGAAAAAACAAGATCAAGACACTTTTTACGGTAACCATTAAACTATCTCTAGTGTAACTTAGACATCTAATGTAAACCATCATATCAGCAAAAGTATTATAACTAAGAAGGATGGGTCCTTGTACCTTATAGAGAGGTAGACAAATACAGTAGAAACTGAAGAAAGTAGTCACACAATATTAAAAGACGCATATCAAGAAAACAGAGGAATCCATTCAAATAAGGATCTATAAATTAAAAAACAACGTTACCACTTTCGCTAACTAAGGAATTAAAGAGAAAAACTAAACAGTAGCAATCATATATCCTTACGTTCACTAAAGACACATGACTAAAACATAGGACGCTGAAACGATTTAAGTGACTAACCGAGATCGTTAAAAGACTATAATAGAAATCCCAAAAGTACAGTAGACGTTTGTCACTCTCGAAATGAAGAAAAGACTAGACCTAGGGAAAATAAAGAAAAAGAAGAGACTAATGACACATTGATCCTGAAGGTTTTGATACAACTTATCATCACCACTTTAACCTGTGGGAACGGAACAAGGACTAGAATCTCCCTTAGGAAAGTCGAAAAGTGGTAACTCTTATTACAAACGAACGACACCCGAATAGTATATACCGGAAATGATACAACCCCATCTAAGTAAGATACGGGTAAAAAACTTCGCAAAATTAATATTTACTCACGACTTAAAACAGTTTCCGAAAAAGACGTAGACAACCCTAATAGAATACTAAAAATAGAAAGTTAAACAATTATGCCATATAGTGTAACTAACTAAACGTATATCACTTCTTAGGAACGTAGGGACCTTATTTGGGTTGAACTAGTACCACATACTCGAAAAGTTACACAACAACTTAAGAGAAACCATTTTAAAACAACTCCTAAAAACGTGGATACCAGTAGTCACTGTAACCAGACATCAAAAGAAAAAAACTCAACAGAAACAGACCAAAACCATAGTCCCACTACCACCGGAGTATCTTACTCATACCTTGACAAAGAAGGAGACGTTAAGAAATTTCTGAAAAGCTTCCTGTCCGTAATTGAACAGAGGTTTAAAAACTGTCTTAAGAGTGCACTTGGGTACACGAGGACCCGAAAACAAAAAACTAGTGTCGAAGTCAAAGTCACGAATATTAACCCAATAAGTATTAAAGATAAAGAAGGACCAAGTCAGAACCTTCTAACTTGAAAAGATCTTAGACAGGTAAAGAAGGTCAATAGGTAAAATAACAGTATATCAACAAGTATTATCAGGGAATATTAGGAAACGTAAAGACGTAACAGACAACATTGGAGAGGAAAAAGCTAAGATTAAAACAACTAAACTAAGAGGAAAAAAAGAACTACTCAGACCGATTGCAAAACAGTTAAAACAAATAGAAGAGTTTCTTGGTCGAAAATCAAAGTAATTAGAAATGGTAACAAAGAAAGTAAAGAAAAAGTGAATAAAGACAAGACTAGAAATACTAAACAAAGGAAGACCATTAAAACCAAAAACAACAACAAGAAGAAGAAAAAGGTCGACAAAATCCACATTTCAATCCAACAGATAAACTACAAAAAGAACAAAGAATTCCATCCTAACATAACGATATTTGAAGGGAGAATCTTGACGAAAACGACATGGGGTGTCCAAAATTCAACACAAAAGTAACAGTGAACAAAGATCCTTAATAAACTAAGGGGAAAACTAAAGAAGTCATTCGATAAGTAATAGATCTTTAATAAGAAATTAGAGGTACACAAACACAAAGAATGTCAAAAAAAAAGAATATTAATTATATCAGAGTATCACAACTTCAACCTTTTCTACGAACTATATTAAAGTTAATAGAATTTAAATGACTCTAAACTAAACAATGGGTTCTCCACCAGATAGGACCTCTTACAAGATACACGTGAACTCTTCTTCTACTTAAGAAGATGTAAACCTACCTTAGAGGACTTCTATAGTTACTCTAGGTAGAGTAGATTACATAGTAAATTCTGAACACAAAGGAATGATTAAAAGACCCAACTACTAGACAGGTAACCACAATCACACCATAATTTCAGTGGATGATAATGACACAATGACAGTTAAAGAGGAAAATACAGACAATCACAAACAGAATACATAACTCCACGAGAGTACAACCCACGTATCTATAAATGTTAACAATAAAGAAGGCAAACCTAACTAGGGAACCAGTAATACGTCACAGGAAGGAATAGAGAACATTAGAAGAAATAAAATTCCAGATAAAACAGACTATACTCCTAACGATGAGGTCGAAAGAAAACGAAGGGTAAACGTAGCTTATATAAAAAGGTAGGAGAGTGAAAGTCAGATAGACACAGAACTCCAGACTGTCGTATGTATACCCAGAACAAAAACATAGGTGAGTCGGTCAGACACAGAAACCAACCTCGTAAATTAGGTAGATGTAAATTTCATTAATAACTATATATATACAAGGATAACGGTAAAAATTTTTAACAAACTCCAAACTAAAACATCTAGAAAAAGAAGAGAACATAAAGGATACATTCAGGGAAATTGTTAACAACATTTCGACCAAACCATCATAACTTAAGAGAATTGAAAACGAAGACACTTTTCGAAAACTAAAGAGGTAGTTAAAACTTACTCTAGAAACGGTCCAAATCATTAGGTCCAACGTCTAAAAAGGGGAAAGTCATGAAATTTATATAGGACGGTAAGGGAAGACCGTACGTCTCAAAGACGACTTTCTAGTAGACAATTTGTATACCCCAAGAGGAATATACGATGAACAACGAAAAGGGAACGAAGAAAATTATAGGAAAACACGAATTAGAATAATCAAACTAATCATACACAGAACTGTACAAAGAGGAACCCAAATAGGACATACCCTGAAAAACACGGAGAATCTGAACTAACTGATAAAGAAAAAGGTACAACCCCTTTAAAAGTTAATATTAGAGAAGTTTTTAAAAGCGTATGGGAAAGAGAGAGAGAAGAAGACCCTAGGGATATTAAGCTTACAACCACACAAATTATAACAGGGTCTCCAGAGACTCTGATAGGAGTCAAGGAACGTAAGAAAAATGAAATAAGACAAAGAGTCGTCAAAAAAGGTGGTAAAATAGAAAGTCGAGTGACTAGACAAGAAGATGAAATCTATAAGACGATAACTAAGGAAAATCTCATAAAAATTAAAGTCATTAACGTAACAAACAGACACATACAAAGAAGAAATTAAGAAGATCCAGAAACAATTAACTAAGAACGTAAAAGAGGTAAGACAAAAGTTCCAAAAAATAGTAGAAATGATAGTAATTAGACTTAAGAAAAAGTCCATCAAACGTGTAAAGGAGAAGTAAATAGACCCGAAGACACGAAGATCAAACAAGGAAGTAAACACGACATAAAGAGACGGAAAAGTAATTTTTTTTTTTTCTTTTTTTTTTGAATAACACAAAATAACACAAACTCCAGAAGAAAAGGGTCCGAAGTTCCAACTTAAGAAAGAAGGAAAACCAAAGACGGGAGGATTTCAACCAGGTCACCAAACACATTCGAAGTATATCCCTCTCCAAACACGACTCAAAACAAAACAAAAGGAGACTACCCGTCCCGACTCACTCCACTATTAGGACAGACGACTACTGACCCAAACATGAAAACAACACAAACAACAAACCTACTCCGCAGGACGTGTCCCACGATGACCACCAACCCACTACGAACCCAGAACATAAGGTCACCAAAGGAAACACACTCAAGAGTATAGACTAGGAGGGATCCCAATCAAGAGACCATAGATCCCAGAACCTCAGTCACGAGGGTGAGGTTTCCGAGTCCCGAACCAGAGACCAGTCCTTGTTTCTAAGGTGTTCACCAAACAATACTGTAATTCACTCTAATTTCGTTTATGGGGTTTTACTTTTTTGTTTCTACTTGGGGTCTGTTTACCGTCAATATTTTAGTCCGTTCATTATTAAATTTATTACCTTATATGTGTATGTGTATATGTGACTATTTGTTTTGGTTTTGTCAGGGTGTTTTTATTTCATGTTGTCTAACTGGGTCGTTTGTTTCCTTTGGTTTTTACTGTAGATGGTTAATTCTTGTTTTGATTGATTTCGTGTTTGACCTTCTGTTTTGATTTCGTTCCACGACCCCTTATTTCGTTAATTTTTTTTTTTGATTGATTGGTTGTTTATACAACTATCCTTTCCTTTCTTTCATTTTTTCTTATCTATACGTTTCAATTTATCACCATCTATTTCCTCTAAATATATGTAATTTCTAATTGACGTTCCCCTTTTCTTGTCATCCTTTTCGTTTGTTTCTTTATTTACATCTTTTTTATTATCCAAATTTTTAAAAAATTTAATTTTACATCTTTCTCTTTTTTTTTTCATCCTTTTTTTTATTTTCCTTTTGAGGTATCTTGACGTTTTCCGGTTGTGTCTCCGTCTCCAAATATTGTTGTTCTTTTTCACATTAACTTTTTTTAGAGTGTTGGAATTAATCTAAGGTATCACGATTATTTTAGTTGTTGATGTTGTCTCCCCTTTTTTGTCTTTTTCTTTTTTTTAGGATTTCTTTGAAGTCTTGTTCAGTTTTATATACTTATTATTTATAAAAAGAACTCAGTGACGACAGTCCCAGGAAAGGGAGGGACCCTCAGTGTCAGGTGGAGCGAGGGAATCCAACGGAAGGTTGTGACAGAGCCAGAGACCTGGACGACACCCCTGTCGAGTCTAAGATTAGACCGGGATGAGGACACAAGAACGGAGGTTACAGGTGTCGATAGTCTCGATCACGCAAAAGAAAACACTCTTGAGAGTTATAGGAAAATATATAAGGTATCTGTGTCTCAGACGGATCAACTAGACGATGAACGTGTCGACCACCCTTCCAAAATCCAGAAGAAGGAATCAGTGTGACGGGGACCCAAAGTTAGCACAAAAATAAAGGTGAAGACGTACACCCAGCAGGCGACCCCAAATCGTGGACTCCGACAGGATCTACCGAACCCAAACGGGGACACTCCCGGTCCACACCTCCACCACGTCGACGAACCCAGTGTCCCCAAGACCGTCGTGGTCCATGAGTCCCTTCAACCACCGATCCTGTCGTCCTTTCTATCACGAGATCCTCCCGTACCGTTGGTCATAACCGGTCATACGAGGTCATAAGAACGGACCTCTCGGGTGACTGTCTCTTCGGACCGTCCGGTGTCAGGTGTCCCAGTATCTCAACCTGTACTGGCTGTACTAGGTCACACGTATCTGTCTTGTGAAAAAAAACGAACACCGTCGAGACGAGGACATTCGTACATCTACCACGTCGACGAACCCAAGTCCTTGGGACCGCCGCGGTTGATACACCCCTGTGCCTGACGGAGGTGGTGTCCTCAATACCGGGATAGTCTCAGAAAAAAGCTCGAAGACCATCGACCGTTAGTCTTCCGGAGAAACCGGTCAGAAAGAGGTATCGAGGTGGATAAGTCCGTAAATCTCCCGAGGGAACGGACCACAGGAAGAGACAACAAGTCGTGTAGTCCGTGTATCTCCTCCGGGGGGACCGACCCCAGGATGAGACATCAAACCGCGTAGTCAGTGAATTTCCTCGTGGGACCCACCCCAGGACGAGATATCAAGTCACACAGTCCGTAAACTACCCGGTCGGAGAGATAACAAGTCAACGACTACGACCGCACACCCTTCTCTCTCCGATACCCCTACCAAGGTGAGGGGTGTACTGAGTCGTCATAGCGGAACGAAGGTACCGAAGGACCGAAAGGAGGTGTCCGTAAAGGGTGGTGTCAGAGGAGGAAGTGTAGGGGAACTAGGTAGAGAGGTGTCGGTTGTCGTCGGGAGCGGGACCCTAACGAGTTGTTAGGTATTTGAGGTCGAGGATCGACGACCCGAAAAGTCCCCTGGTCGCAAGGACAAGTCACAGACATACCGACGCAGTTCCCGACAGACTAAGAGTAAGGTAAATCCGACGGTGTCTAGTCGACAAAGTCAGGGTCGGAATTTACAAAGAGGAGACTGGGTTTGTTGACGGGCGCCACCCCTACCCTGGGGACGGAGTCAAGGGGGTGGGCGGCTCCCGTCCAGGTCTGGATGATGTGAGTACGAAAAGAGGGACCAAGGAAGTAGGAGGGTTCAAAACGCACCCAGATATCTAAGAAAAGGTCACCAGTACATGAGGACAGACGAGAGTCGACAACAAGACGCACGTGAAGACACAGACTTCCACATAAGGACTACATAGGCACCTTTTTCTACATGAGGTACAGGTGGATGAGGAGATGGTAGAACAAGAGGAGAAGACCTTATGTAAGAATTTATTTACACCAATACAATATGTGGTAAAATTACGTGTAAAGAGTGAAATACGAAAAAACGATTACTGTAATAAACGACAAACAAAATATAAATAAAATCTGATCTCTTTACTTCAATCTGTTTTTCGTTTATGCTCGTTAAAAAAACTCGAGTTTTACCCAGTATTTCGTCACCTCTGTTAAACGTTGTAGTTGTTGTGTAAACCGGGTCCTTGACGATTACTTGTATGTCACATCACCACCAAGTTCTTCAAAACGTTTCCTCTACTCTTGGAACTTCTGCTCCTCGTATCACCACCCGGTAGTCGTCAACTGTCGTTTGTCAAGGGTCTCAGTAGTCTTGACTAGGAAAGTATTGATGTACTCTTCAACGGTTTCTTGAGTCACAACTGGTAAGATAACAGTAAACCGTAAACTTCGTTTGACCTTTCCACTTTTTCGAACTATTCACCCACGGAGTACTCGACTGGTGTTTAGTTTTTTTAGAAAAAAAAATTCACAGTAGACAATAAAATACTTCTTTGTTGTAAAGAACTAGTCTAACACTACACGTTGTTTTTCACCTAAAATATACTGTTGGTCGTGGTTGACTGAGTCAACGACCTGGTTCTTCTCCGAGGTTTCGTGAAGGATTTCGGTTTGGACGTGGTCTTTTTCCAGTACTAGTGACAAACCACCAGACGACGGTTAGACTAGGTGATCGTGACGGACTTAAGGTCGTTTTGGTAATGTAGACTCTTCATACGGTTCGTTTAGTTACTCTACACGGGTTTGGACGTTACGGACGTCGATCGTAACCAGTTGTCTTCCCGGGTTAAAAAGAGGTCTTGTTGTAGGTTGGTGTACAACGTGTTGGTCATGAAGTTTTCAACTTGTTTAACCCGATGTCCCAAACGGAATAGACGGTGTAAGTGGACTGGAGAACGGTTAGCTGATGGTGAAGAAGTTCGTAGAACTTTTGAGAAACGTTTCTTTTACGAAGATGTTGGTCGTCCTACGTCTTTTACGAAAGGTTTTCTAGTACCTTAGGATTTCGTACCTACAACTACGATATCCTTATTTGTTTGAATAAAGAGTAATCGTTTTTACACAACTAATATTACCAGGGATAAAATTAATTATTTCTATACAAACTCGGATCAATATTACTAAATTTTAAGTACCAGGTTTTGACGCTAATACAAACGTGGTTGTATTATCGTGAATCCCTACGAGGTCTCACCAAGTCACCACTGGCCCTGATTCGTCTACCTATCCTCCTAAAAAGGAAAGAAAGACACCATTTTAAAGATGTTGTTTTAAGTGGTAAAATAGATCAAAGTAAAATATTTCACTCTGGTATGTCACTTAGATAGCCTTATGACTCTTTCGGTTATTGACCTCCAGGACGAAAACCCTCGTGTGTGACGAAGTTCTCCGTCGTATACAGGAGTTCTTGTATCCCCGGGATCCAGGGATCCTTCTTTGTATGATCAATCTACGTCAAACTTAAGTCGAAGCGGTACATAATCGAGACTCTGGTATTTATTCAATAAAGAGTTACGGACAAAAGAGTAGAAATGTTACTCCTATTTTTTAACAAGGTAGACGTACCAACTCCCGTAATTATATCCATTTCGTAAATCTTCTTACAGACCGAGAAACATTCGTGTGTTATTTACAATAATTTGTAATAACAGTAATGGTCTAGTCCTCCGTAAGTATGTCCGATGTGTTACCCTTGACTCACTTTGCCCTTTAAACTACTTGCACAATAAACGGAGACGGGCAAGAGGGTAAACATTACTCGATACCAACCTTCACACCAAAAACGATAACGATTTTATCAAAACAAACCCATCGGGGGGACAGGGTGGACGTGGGGGAAGGTGAAAGTGGTCCTGCTCATGTGTCGAGGTCCAGACCCCGAGACTATGGGAGACCAGGTCTGGGAATGAAACACCGTCAAACCCGTAATAACAATCGTCATTAAATAACTGCTCTACTGTTTAAGTTTACCGATCCCCTGGACTCTATATTAAGACGAAGGACTCCGAGAAGAGTGAGAGTAATCGGGGCGGCTCCGGTGTTTCCGTGCTCCGTACTCCCCCAGGGAACCAGTGGCACCCCGTGTCACATTACATGGAGTCGGACAGGCGTGAAGAGCCACACCAGTCGGAGTTTGCACCCCCCACCCGACGAAAGACGTGGAAGGTCACTGTGTCAACCGGTGAGAGTTGTGCGGCCCCTGTTGCCACTGCGGACAGTCGGTCCCTGTCGGCGCCTGCTGGGCGCTCCCGACGCGCCTGAGTGTGTGGGGGTCGCCCCCGCGCGACGCCGGCCCATGACCGCCCTTCCGCGCCCGCAGTCCCGGCCGTCCACAGACGGATGGAGGGAGGGCGTACACCCCGCTCCCTCCTCGGGCGCCGGCGAGTGGTGCAGGGAGTCAGGGATGCTCCTTAACCGATTCTGGATCTGTGCGACGCTTTTCGCGAGCGATGAGCCAAAAGGGTCAAACCGTTGTCCTGACGACGGCGTCGAAGGAGAGTGAGACCTTTCGAGTCGTTGTTCGACGACTAACCGACCGGCCCCCCCGTCTCGCTTGGTTAGTTTCAGGAGGGGCTGCGGACGACAGACCCTCTCCGCAATTGTCTCGCCCTCTCCCTCCCGCCCCGGCCGCCCCACCCCGCCCCGGCCGCCCCACCCCGCCCCGGCCGCCCCCCCCC
>SJYO01036187.1:490616-632826 GCA_006410555.1 Capra ibex
CCCCGGCCGCCCCACCCCGCCCCGGCCGCCCGCCGGCGACACGGGCGGGGGAGGGAGGACGGCGACGACGGCTCGCAGAGCCCAAGAAGTCAGACTTCCAGAGGGGGTAAAGAGTCTGGAGGGGGTGTCGGACTGCCTGCCGCTCCGACCACGTCCGAAAAAACTCAGTAAGACCTCCAAGACCCAAATACCTTGGAGGAGCCGGCAGAAAGGTTTCGGGGAGACCTAGACTCGTAAGCAAAAGGGTGCAAACAGTGATCCCGGAAGGACAGCAGAATAGACATACACGCGTGCGGGAAGACACAGAGTGGGTGGAAGATTTTGGTTTAATTGGTAGGCAAAATAATGTGTCATGGAATAACCGTCGTCGGAGGATCTGAAATCATCTTGTACGTAAAGACTGCTATATGTAACACTTGAGCCATTCGATTTCGTAAAGCTTATTAGAACAAGGGGTGGAGTTACGTGTGTTTGTATGTGCATGTCTAAGTTTCTTAAATCATGTCATCGTTGTTCTAATTCTGAAATCTCTACCACTGTCGCATGGTAATGACCGAGACACTGGAACTCGTCTAAGAATTGGAGAGACTTGGAGCCAAAGATGGTTACTTCTTACGATGACTACCATCGTGGATGAAGGATCGTAATAATACCGTTTTACAGACTGTATTACGGATTATTTAATATAATAAAATCCATAATTATTGCTTCCTTCCTCATAAGGAAAGGGTGCAAATGAGAGTCAGGAGGTAAGAACCAAATCCACGATCTCCATCGTTGATCTAAGATCCTTGTACATTTTAAAGATAGTAATTTTGTTAAATTCTAAGTCCAATTGCGAATCGTGTAAGAGTATCGGGGGTCGGAAGTGTACCTAGGACGAAAACCGAGTACTTAAAAGATTTCCCTCTCTGGATAACCGTTCTATCCTAATAAAAAAAGGAGTTCTTGAAAATAAGTTTAAGCAAGGAAAGTTTTTAAAATCTTGTCGTGATAGACTTCTAAATGTTATTGGGGTAAAATATCCTAAATTGTAAGAGGAAAAAAGTATCTGAAGACTTCACGGGATGGACTAGAGAGGTATTGTAATTGTGGTTCTAAACTAACAAAAAGGATTTGGAGAAGACGACTTCAGGCAGGAACAGAAGAGTCTGTGGGTAAAGAAGACGTCAGAAACGGAGAGGAGGTTTACGATATGTGACTACGTATCTACAAGAAGTCACTTGTGTCTGACCGTTAAGTCACGGGCGTCCGGGGACCACCAGTAGGACGGTACGAGGTAGCGGACGGCACGGGACAACCACAGTCTTCACTGGAAACAACTACACAACACAACAATTCTTGTTTTCGTTAGTACAGACCCTGTAGAGTCATTAGGGTTTACGACCCCTGTCCCTCCTCCGTTCCATGTGTTCCTACGTTGGGTCTCGTAACCCCACATTAAGTCACCCTTCGGTCATCTGGACCCGAAGTCACAACTCAAACACGGTAAAATCCCCGTTCAGTTATTTCACAAACCAGAGTTGATGGGATAGACATTTTACCCACTTAGTCTGGACAGAGGAAAGAAATATCTATAAAACCCTTTTATCTTATATGGCAACTTCCATGAATTATAAAACCCCCCCTTTTATAACACACCCACACACACTCACACACACACTGTCCGATAATTTAGGTAAAATACGGTGATAAAGGTAAACCGGGGGGTTTTACACAGGATTGTCAACAATAATTCGGAATACCTGGGTCCAACCGAGGATCCATCTGATCTTTTCTACCTTCAACGAATGGAAAGGGGTGTCTGTCTTAGGAGAAACACCTAACGGAGTCGGAAGAACCACCTCCCTGGATTAGAAGCTACTGCACTTCCTGGTCAAGACAACGACGCACGAGTCGTCCGTCTGAGGTCGAGGCTAAGAGGCACAACCTGGTCGTCCAAATCGGGGGAAAGAAAACCCCCTGACAG
The DNA here is from genome assembly GCA_006410555.1 of Capra ibex. Taxonomy (NCBI): domain Eukaryota; kingdom Metazoa; phylum Chordata; class Mammalia; order Artiodactyla; family Bovidae; genus Capra; species Capra ibex. Next base: position 492,586 of record SJYO01036187.1, read on the forward strand.
TTGTTTCGGAGTCGTACCGGAGATTCTTCCTTATCTAGTCACATTCCTTGTCTAGTAGAAACTGTTATTTTCTACCCACACGTTTAATTTTATTTATAGTTATGGTTCAGAGTAGGTAGTCTGACAGGTTTAATGACTTCAGACTTCGATGACCGTAGTACCCCTACACGTTTTTACCCCTGAGTCCATACTGACTATACTGATGTGTACCACCGAGTCTACCATTTTTTAGATGGGCATTAAGTCCTCTGGGTCCGAGCTAGAGATCCAGTCAGTCCTTCTAAGGAACCTCTTCCCTGACCGATTGGTCATAAGAACGGACTTCTTAAGGTACCTGTCTCCTCGGACTTGGACTGTCCGATGTCAGGAATCCCTACATTTCTCATTCTGTTCTGACTCGCTGATTGTGAAACCTCTCGCCAAACTGTCGTAGTTCATCTCCTTTTAAACAAGTATGAAGCGTTGAATCGTCAGGGGGGACCCGTATATATGGTCATCAACAATTCTCCACCATGAGGAGGGGGGTGGGGGACGGCGGGCGGTGGCGGTCCCTTGTAAACCGTTGAGACCTTTATAAAAACTAAACCTGACCCCTCCTCCGTCTACGATGACCGTAGATCACCTATCACCGGTCTCTACGAGGATTTGTAAGATGTCCGTCAGGTGAGACAGGAGGGTGGGGAAGAGTTGTTTTTTAATAAGTCTGAGTTTACGGTCCTCACACGACAATTCCTTAGGACTACATTTGAGATCTCTCTGAGAGTTTACGTCAGAGTTTCTCTGTCCATTTTCCTCCAAATGACGTAATAAACAAAGATTGTAATGTCATAACTTTTATTAGAGTCACAGGGAGTTTTCCTCTTATCTCTTTATTTCATAAAGGTATTGTACCAACCTTACTTACTTGACCTTAAATGTTCTTAGTCATACCCATTTAGAACTTGTGTCACAAGTGACTTTCTTCGTCTCATTATGTCTTTCACGATAGTACACTTCAAATTTCTGTCTGTTAAGAGATGAAGCGGTCCAATCAATAACAACAGAGGCGGTTTAAGGTGTCGTTCTTGGACCTCTGGAAATGTAAGTAAGAAAGTACTTACATTTCCACGTATGAGCCACGTGGTCGTTAATTATAATAGACAGAGTCCCAAAACGTATTTCTTTTGTAAACAACTCACTAACTCGACACGAGTGTCTTTCTATTCTGTCACTAAACGGAAGAAAAGAACGGAACGGAGATACTAGACGGAAAGACGGACAGAAGGGCACCGAGGTAAATCTCTCCCAGGACCTTGAACCTACTATTTTGTGACTTAGAAGTAAAGAGTACGACGATAGACTTTAAAATACTTCCATGGTTCAATATAGTTATAATCGTTGGACTTCGAAACATTGGGTGACTTTAACTCACATAAAAGTATAGTGCAATGTCAGTGACTTCTATGAATCTTTACGGTGAACACGAGCAGACGTGAAACTTTACTGACACCAATCTAAACAACGACCTAGAGCAATAAATAATGTACTTATACGTTAGAACTATTGACATAAAGTCACATTAACCAAAAGAAACCTTAGGTTACCTAAAATAAAATATGGAAATTTTTGTAAAACTCTTCTCCAGGTATCCGAAACCGTCTGACGGTGTTTCCAGTCCTGAGGGACCAATGTGGTACGGAAGCCTACAAAACTAATAAACAATGCACAGGTTACATGACTAGACTCGGTCTATCCTCTTTCACCCTTATCTCCCGACGGAAATTTCTAAAGTCCTTTCCCAGACTACCACACTTTACTCTACGACGGATGATCAACGACCTTCTGTCTGTACACTCTAACTCGACCCGAAACCTCACAATCATGCCAAAGAACCATGAACACAGACTTTATCTCGTTTCCGTCATTACCAGAATGGGGACGGATGTCGAGATCAGAGTAACAAGGAACAGTAACACGGGGGTCGGTAAAGACAACGGAAACCCACAGATCCCCCGAGGGACGTAATCCTCCAGATACATAAGACACTCGACACGACCTGAGAGGAGAGCAAAGAAGTAGAGGGAAACACAGACTCATAGACGAGGTCAGGAGGTCAGATCCGGTCCGGGGATCTATGCGGAGTACATTTGGACAGGAGGAGAGGAAACGTCGGGAAAGAGCAAACATTGGTACACCAGAAGTCCACTAAGAAATCAAGGCGCGAGCAGTGGCGTGACCTAATATTTAGAGGTCACCGTCCGCCGAACGAAAACAACGGATGTCATAGAGGTAACGGACTGGTTCCCGAGAAACATTCATAACTAACTACTTCTCACTTAAAATTAACCTTTTAAATAATTTCCTGACACTTATGATTGTCTTACTTAAATCCAGGTGTTTTTTTTATTTCCGTCTACCGGAGGGGGTTGAACACTGTGGGGTAGGTGGGGGTTCAGAGGAGGTATGAGGTCATTAAGACGTATATGGTCATTGACACTCCAGAAGTCCGATCGCGTCATCTCCGTCCTATCGTTCTGACCGTCCGACCCCTACTGGACCCGTGTCTAGGACCGGAACTACGAAGGAAGGACCCACTGAAGTCGGAGAAACACGGACAGAAAGGTGGATATTTTATAACTTTTATTATCGTGGAGACCGTGTCTTACAAATCCTTGCGATTACTCCGTTGTATTCATTTTGTGGATTGGGTATTATTCACCATCGAATTTCCTTCTCTCGACTGACTCGGACTACCTATTAGGTCGGGACGACGGTTGGACTCTTCGGGACCTAAATCTTTAGTCTCTTCGGAACGTAGTGTCGACTCGGACCGAGACCTAAGAAGGGGACGACAGAACCAACCCTATAAGTACTCTCGACGATTTTTCGTTTTGACTCTCCGTTCCCTAAGGAGGAACGTCGTACCGACCTGGGGGAAGACACACAGACACAGAGGTGGAGGAGGTACACTGTCGAGGGACTTGACCTCGTCTACACGACTGGAACGACACGAACTTCTCTCCACGTACCGACTTCAACGCTGACTAGAAAAACGTAAGAGTTTAAGGACGAATTGAGAACGAGGCCTCCTAATATTAGTTTAATCGAGTGAGACCGAAGTCTACTTGAACATAGTAAACATTGTGCGAACCGTGTCTTACAGTGTCTTAAGTAATCACTTATATAAGTCATTTATTATATAAGTCGAGTTATTTATAGTCAACACCAATAAAGAGACAATCTTTTACTACTAAACAGGATTTTCGTGTTACGATCGGGTGGGAGGACTGAATATATTGTCAACGATTCGTAGTACAAGAATTTCCGAAAACTCATTACACGTAACTCTCCAACTTGCTTTCTCGTCTACCCGACACGACACGACACGATTCAAGAAACACTTAGCACAGGTCAAGAAACACTGGGAAACCCGACATCGGACGGTCCGAGGAGACAGGTACCCTAAGAGGTCCGTACTTATGCCCTCCCCCAACGGCACTAGAAGGACTGAGTCCTTACCTTGGTGCGACGACTGACGAATCAAAGGAGAAAGTCCGCGAACCGTCATGAACTGACGGGAGTCAAGACGTATCAACGGTGATCTCCCGTCCTCGTGAATTCTGTTATGGGATCTGGGTGGTCACGCTCTTGCCACCTTCCTCTTTTTGCAATCTTACTCAGCCCTGGCCCGACCCCCTCCCCCTCACGTTTCGTTTTGTCAAAAAGAAAGACAGAGCCCCTCGTTTACCTTCCTTTACGCTTCGGTCACCTTGACTTCAATCTAAATTTCTTCTTGAAGGTCTCGTGTTTCAAAAGACATCTCTAAAATATGTCTCTAAAAATACGTTTTTGTTTTTTGGGAATCGATGTAGACGGGTTCGTCTTATCTACTCTTACGCCCGAGGAGGTCAGACTCCGGACACACTACGGTCATCCAGGGGACTTTCATTGGAAAGAGACCCAAGCGGAATTTACTAGGTAAGACCGTTCACGCGAACATCTTATTGAAATAACCAGCCCAATCGGTGGTGAGTACGAAAAGGACATTATTCCTAGGAAATATCTCCGTGCTACCACAGGTGTACGTCTGCGAAAGACTTCTCGGGACCCGGTCCCCGTCGGAACGGGGAGTGTAGTCTCGAAGAACCGACTTTACTCGACCAAACCGAAAACACCTAAACTCCAAGACCTCGGTTCTTGTATCAAGTTCCTAGGGGAGAAGAAAGAAACCCCTTGACGAAGTTTCGTATGTGCCATAGTCCCTTCGTTACCGTAGACACGTCCCTCGAGAGGAATTCGTCAGAGACGGGTACCGACGGGTCTACCGGGGTAGGGTCACCGTGGGGTGTTTCGTCTCCAATCCAGGGGTCCGTCGTGATGAAAGTCTTTACCCTTTCTAATTAACGAGAGGTCGGTTCGATATTTCGCTGTCGGTCGAAGTCATTACTCCCACCGTTCAGGTTCCGACCAACCTCAGACAGAGAGGTTAGTCCAATAGCCGGAAAGACGAACGTATTCTCCTGTTTAATGGAGAGAGTATGAACTTCTTGGTGTACCGGAGACGGAAACTTCTATTTTTGAGTTCATCCCTCGACGACCCTTACGTCTCTCACGACCCGTTCTTCCTGTGATGACCCCGACGGAGGAGTCAAGTCGGTTAAGTTCCACATAAACGGAGGTAATACCTACGACTCTTATTCGTTGTAGGCCAGCGAAAGGAAAAGACTTCAGACTGGGTGGAGGTTTTTGACGGGTCAACGATTTTATATCGGGGTGTGTAAATCGATTCAGACTCCAACCGACAGAGGAGGGCGTAGTTCGGACCTTATAACGGTAGTGCGACCACTGGAGACCCCATTTCCACTAAGAACCACAGGAAGGTTGGAGTCGGTGGTTACACTCGAGAGACGCGTCAGTGACCCGTCAATGCGTACGCGGAACCGAAGAGGCCGGAGATGGATTTTGCAGACACCCCGTACCAACTCACCTACTCCGCCTGACGCCTCCGCTGTCAGCCCGTTCTCCATATAGACTCTTCGTCGTTCACCCTCGGGTCTGCCGTGCTGGTCGGGTCGTGCGCCCCCTCGTCAGTCCGCGGCGGAAGTCTCAGTCTATAATGAAGTTTTCGTGTCAATAAGATAACGAGTCCGTCACCAAGTCCTGTGACCTAGTGACACTTCTGGAGCTCCCATTACTCTAAAGCCCCTGACTCTGAAGTCCCAAATGTGGAAGACGGTTGGTGAAGACAGAATCTTTGCCTGCAAAGTACAGGGAATCGTCTTCCGACGGACAGGGGACTGAGGTGGATTTTGACGGATGTCCCTTCTTCTGATCTCTCTCTCGGGTACCTGGAGACAGTGTGCCAGACAGGGTCTGGAAGGTCGTTTTCGGTTTGGTTTGGTAGTTCGGTTTACGTTTCTCCGCACCCCCGTGCCGGGCCGCGGGTCACCGCGAGTCTAGAGCTACTCCGACCGGTCCGCGTCCGTCTCCCCGCGCAGCCGCCCGTACCGCGACGCGAACTAGAGCAACGGCAGGTCCGCGTCGTGGACGTCGAACCTCTTCAAGTACTGTAGGTGGTGCCACGTCTTCGACGACTACCTCTTGAGACACCCCTGTTCTCCCCTCCCCTACCCCTCTTCGGGTCTAGTCCCCGGACCCTGGCGTCTTTTCGGGGTGCCACAGACACTTCGAAGATTCCCCTCCCCTCTCGAACCGACCCACCCCGTCCGCGAAGGGTCCTAGCCTCAGTTTGAACGTGGCAACCCCTCGTCTCGGTCCCTATCTCTCTCCAGAGGCGGACGTATCGAGGTGGAGAAATGGGTGCGGGGGGTGGGCGGTTTTGGGACCTTCCAGGAAGGACCGTCCGGAACCAGAAAAGGGGAGACGCCCGTCGTCCACCGTCGTCTTCCGTCAGTTTCTCCTTGGGATCGTCGAAACTTCAAGAGGGAACTAACACAAACTTCTCCTCCCGCAAAGGGTTTACGAAACTCTTCCTTCTGACCGACCCACCTTCCTGAATTTAGAACTTGTAAAGGATTGTCAAACGTCTATCTCTTTCACCTTTCTTTAATTTCTCTCTTTTGAACCTGGCTCTTTGTTCACGCAGACTCACGTCTCGAAACTCCCCCAACAGGGTACATGTAAGACTCATGTCTGTCTCCTCACTAGAGCCGGGACTCCAAATTCCTCTCTACTTAGCTCGAAGGTACCTCGAGTTTTGAGTTTATTAAAGGAACGGAGGACGTAAATTATACTAATGAAATGAGAGGTAAAAACATTAGAGTTTTCTTCAAACTTCTAAGAGGGGGTTTGGAGGTTCAGGACATTAGGATTGTCTTTGTTAGCAAGACAAACCAAATTTGTGTTCAAGAAGTCGATGGTGAGTGGACCAAGAGGGAGACGAACAAGAGAACCTGTCTAGTTGATGGAGACAGAGATAGGACGACCCAGTCCTTGAACTTCCTAATTTTGTTCTCGAGTCGATCTTGAGGTCGGACGCACACACGCTTCAACGAAGTCAGTCCGAGGAGACAGACACCCTAAGAGGTCCGTTCTTATAACGTCACCCAACGGTATGGGAGGAAGTCCCCTAGAAGGGTGGGGTCCCTGACTTGGGTGTAGAAAATACAGAGGACGTAATCGTCCGTCTAAGAAATGGTGACCGTGGAGGTCCCTTCGGGGTTTTGAGGTCGTCCCTGTCGTTTCCAATGGTGGCTTTTCGAAGACCGCGGGTATCTCCGACGGAAGTTATACCAGACACTCTCGCAGTCTTTCTACCAAGCCCAGGCCTCCCTGAAACCCACTCCAATAAACAACCCCGAACCATCCGATGTAGACCTCCCGACATTGTGAATCCGTCTGAGTCTCGAACCGAACGAAAACGAAGATGGTCTCCGTAAAGAGACGAACGGTGTCACCAGTCCTCGACACACAGTCGGACCTCGACCCGTCCTCCTCACCCTCCTTCTGAAAGGACTAAGAGAAGGACCCCACTGACAGTTTCCGTAACACCAATACCCATACCTTTCATTCGAGAGATACCTCTCGAATCTATCTACTTCTTTAACAAAGACTTTAATCGTGATCGCTAACGAAAGTCAGAGACAATTCTTGACTGGGTCTCCTCTACCCCTTCAGACGTCGGTTAATTGTACACGATGTTTACATTCTGTCTTTTTGGTTTCTTATTACTCTTCTTACCCTTTATAGGAAGAAATCTCTCGTGAGCCCCTCCCAGTCCACCTCTGGGCCTTACGAAAACCTACAGGGGAAAGACCAGGGTCCGTTATCTAGTTCACTGCAGACTCACCTGTCCAACCCCGTCTCAGCTCCGACTCAGTTCAGACCCAGATACCACAGACGTACCTTATCCGTCTCACCCAACCCGACCTCTCTTTTTGCTTCACCGGACCGAACTTATAGTGAAGGTCGACATGACCCGCTGACGTGAATCTCCAAGGTGTCACCTAAGAGATGTGATCGGACCCCGGAAGTCTGATAGACGACTTCAGGACCGAGGGGTGACACGTTGATATTTATACTCCGTATAAATCCTCAACGAGTTGTGAGTCGTATATATCTAAGATAGGTGTTCAATTCGTGACACTCGGGGGTACAATCAGGAGAGATTCAAGTACTTATCCTGTCCCCGAAGACGAACCTTTACGACCTCCTATGAAACGTAGGGTCTAATTTAAAACTGTATTCAAAAAGGTTTAAGGAGGACCACATGACCGGGACGAGGTGACCTAGGGTCTCGATGACTTATTGTAAGACTCGACACAAAGGACGACAACGGTCCGACCTTTTTGACTCCCTCTGTGATCACCCTCTCTCTTCGTCCCTCCCTCTCTCGGTCCGAATTCAGGGGCCGTGAGTCGCGGACAGGAAAGTCGAGAGAAGAGTCTCCCAACGAAGCTAGGATGGAAGTAATGGGTGGGACGAGACCCAGGGGACGTCCCTCTGGAGGAAGTGTCAGCGGGTCTACTCACCGACTCGAACCCCTTGAGCGAAAGGACGATCACCGGACTTAGTCTCTACATGAGGAAGGAAGGAGTCGGTCTCTTCGGACCGAGAGTCAGGAGATTACAATTTCCGTCTCCGAGATGGTGTACTAGACCCACTGGACTTCTCTAACGAAAAGGAAGAGACACAGAGTCAATGGGGTACAAACGTTACGCTTTCCATTTTATTTTGACATAGACCGTTGCAGTTTCACCGTTACTCCCCCTTTCAAATATTATATCAATGGCACACAACTTTCGTTCACGAAAAAGTCAACACACGGTCCAGGGCTTGGTTTCGGAAATTACATGATTAGGTGATTAATTCTTTTTATTCTATAACCACAATAAATGGGGGTTTTTTTCCTGATTCTCCCCCCGTTGGTCTATCTTCTCGAAACCGAATTTGACGTGTTCTTCCCTAAACCCCATTTGTGACTTGTAAAAATCCAAACTGAATCCTTTTTGAAAGAACGTTCTGGAATCCTGTGAACTGATTACACTAAAATAGAAACGTCTCGAAAACCTTCTTCACTTGGTGGAATATAAATTTCCTGTATACACCAAGACGTTCTTCCGTCTCACTGTTCTACGGCACTACCTCAGAAAAGGTGGGGTTCAAAGCGACCAATATGTCAATCCGTCATTGATAACCGAAGAGAGGGTACTGTCGACCAGAAGACAGTGTAAAAGGTCCAGTTTGAGACTATTTCGTGTCTTATGACATACTGTAAAGACAATGCTGTGCGGAGGACCTAAGTCTCACCCATCGTCGTCGTCCATTCATCGCCCCTGAAGACCCACCCTACTATCTGTCGATGTTCATTTACAGTTTCGAAAATGTAGCACGTTGTCTACTCTCTAATCTCTTGGGACGGAACCCTCATCCTTCTGGAAGGGGTTTCTTTCTCTCTGAAATTTATGTCTTGTCAAACGTCACATGTACTACCACAGAACGTGAAGTTTCATCTCTTGGTCTGTGGAAAAGTCGAACGGGTGGGGTACCAGGTGGAGACCCTGGTCACGGAGAGAGTGAGCCCCTCCGACAGACCGAATTGTAGAACGGTTTACTTACTAGACAAGACACTCGGGTCCCTCTCTCTTCCTAGGTACCTCTCCAAGACCGGAGTCAGGATAGACACGAAACTACGACACTGCCACGACAAACGAGAGTCGTCCGAGATGACGTTTCGGGAGACGGTTGCCGGTAATTGCTCAGGAAGGAGGGGGTCCCTCTCTCCATGAAACAACATCTCCTTCTCTACAATTACGACCGAGTCGTGGAAGGTCGACCCGACTCTGTAGTCTCCGAGACCACGTCACATTCGTGTAAGACTTGTGTTCTGGGTCTCTCCCTGGCTTTCCGCGGACCTGTCAGGTCAACCTTTACCTCTGAAACCAAGAGCGTCTGTCCGGCAGGCAACCCGGAAGACCCCTCACAACCCTTGTGTCCTCCGGAACACGAACGAGTGGTGACGTCCCAAACCGTCCCCAGTTCGAGCACAGTGGGTCCCGTGGAGCACGAGGGCCTCTCGGTCGGTCTCGTTCACGGCGTGCGTCGAGACTCTCCGACGTTTAAGGGCAGGTGGCCGGGTAACAAATTTTGTGTTCGCAGGTTCGTATTCTGGTTCGACTAGCTCCCCTTTGTCTCTCGCGCAAAGACTTCAGTCACTCTGAGGTCTCAGTCACTCTTTCATGTCTATGGTACCAAAGAATCGTCGGGTGAAAGGACGAGTTGAATTTACGGGGACAGATACTTGGTGGGGGAGGGTTTGGAGAGGTTTGAGTAAAGAGTGTCGAACTGTGGACTGGGGAAGGACACTCTGTGTCCTTAGAGGATCGGTAGGGGAGTTTCACTGAACCATTTACTGACCAGGGAAACACCGCTACCGCGGAGATTCCTACCGAGTCGGGAGATAAGGAGGTCGGGTATGGGTAAATAGAGAGTCCTGGATTTAAATCTGAATGGAGAAGACTCTTAAGAAGAAGGTATGGTTGGGTGAGGGGTCACCGAAAAGGATCGTGACGGTACATCAGATTCTCGTACGGTGAGACATGGCGGAACATACCCCCACACCGTCCCGAGAGTCGAACGCGGTAGTTATAAGAAACCAACAGGATGAAGATTAAGAAGACACACCGGGGGTCGTGAGTCCTAGTCGAGAAAGGTCACGTTGTCTGTCGTGAGGGGTGAGGGGACACGGTCGCAGAGTGGTAACTAGGATAACGGAACCTCCATCTCCAAGAGGTCCAACCACGACTGCCCCCCCTAGAAGACGTCGACCAACATCCTCTCCAGTTCGAGTTCCTCCGACGACCTTAACTTCCATAAACTCCGGTCCGGTAACAACCACTCCGACAACACCCTATCGGCGTGTATGTCGTCGAACCCACTGGGGGCCTTCATCGACAGCCCCTGACTCTTCTGTAACAACACGAGGTCCATGTCGACGAGTTCCCGACTCCCGTCAGGTAGCCCATGGAAGGATTCCACCAACATCGAGTCCAGGTCGTTCTAGTCGCTAGCCTCCGGAGAGTAGCTTGACGGGTGAAGGACCTAGAGCAACACTACTTCCATGTTCCGACACTCCAAGAGGTCGGGGAGGTCGCGTAACAACCCCTGGGAACTCTAGACCAACACCAGTTCTACCTCGAGAGAGTCCCTGGCTCCGTCACCCGACCCATAGGCCCAGTCCAACAACACCAGGTCTATGTCGGAGAGGTCCACGGAGTCGAACCTCTTTTGGAAGGACGGGTGGAATAGCGACCACTAGACCAACGGTACCTCTCGTTAGGTCTCGTCGGGTCACCGCAACAGCTTCTGTGGGAGGACCTACCTTCTCTAGACCAACAAGACCTTCATCTGCATGAAGTACGCCCTCCCGTGCTTCCCGTCCATGAACTCTAACGCCAACAGCGTCATGTACCGACACCCCTTCAACCCCCCTGTCAGCGTGAGGACCCCCGTCAGAGCCCCGAGACCACCCCCACCTCTCGGCATCCGTATTCGACCGGGAAGAAGAGGGGGCATCCCCATTCCGAGTATTCCGAGTATCCCCATTCCCAGTATCCCCAGCAGCATCCACCTGACGACCGACGCCTCCTTGACTTTGGTGGTCACTCTCAGAAGGAGTATGACCCGGGTCCTCTCCCTCGTCTCGGGACGGTCCTCGTCCTACCTTCGGGTGACGTAAAACACAAAGACGTTCTTCCCTTTCTTTTGTCTCCTCAGTCCACACTTCCTCTGAGGTCCCCCAGTCTCTCCGTCTCCTCCACTCGGAACCCGAAACTCGAGAAGTCTGGACTGAAGTCGTCTTTCGTCGAGACTCGTCTCAGGAACGAGGGTGGAGGAGACCCGGAGAGGGTCGTGACGGAGGTGTACGACCAGGTCTACTCAGGACCGAGGGACCCCCTCGATCCACGTAAAGGGAGACGAGTGTCGTAATGTCTTTGTCTCGGAAACTCTACTCTTCCTCNCTCGGAACCCGAAACTCGAGAAGTCTGGACTGAAGTCGTCTTTCGTCGAGACTCGTCTCAGGAACGAGGGTGGAGGAGACCCGGAGAGGGTCGTGACGGAGGTGTACGACCAGGTCTACTCAGGACCGAGGGACCCCCTCGATCCACGTAAAGGGAGACGAGTGTCGCAATGTCTTTGTCTCGGAAACTCTACTCTTCCTCAAACTCACCTTCATAACGAAAAAAAAAAAAAAAAGGTCTCCCGTCCGGGTACCCTCGGAGATCGTTGGACTTCCATGACAATCCCTTGGTTCTTTCAGGTGTCGTTGAAGGAACCCTCACCCCCACCACCACCCGAGATAAACCGGACTTAAATGTAGGGCAAACTTGAGGGGTCCCTTATTACAAACGGTTCTCAGGTTCCTTTTTTGGGAGACCGAGAAACGTATAGAGACCCTTTATGGGTCCTCACCGAACTCCAGAGTTTCCCCTTCTAGACTTGATGAACCCTTCAAGACCAAAACTCACAAACCTCTTCCCGCACCAGGGGACGCCGGTAGTGTTCCGAACCCGAACACCATGGTCGTAGACATTGTCACGGTCTTGGACATTGCCAGATGACCACTCCTTTGAGAGACCAACCGTCGAACACCGATATGAACGTTGAACCGATCGTTCCCGGTAGTATGTCGTCAATGTCTAAGAGACGTCTCCCCGACACCGGGGGTAACACCGGGAACACAAGATCTCCCCCATAACTCTCGTACTTCAGAATCACGGGACCCGACAGAAGGTATCGCAGATCATTTCACAATCCTGAAGAGTGCGGCGTGGTACCTGTAATACGGTCCCGGTCGACCCTGGTTCTCTCTATTGCTCTTTGTAGTTTGTTACCTTGTCCTTAACTTCTGAGAACTCATACGGGTCCCCTTGCACTGAAATCTTTCCCTAAGACCACAGGACGAAAGGGTAGGCTTCGGGAGCCACGACTGGAGACCCAATGGTCAGAGGTATCGGCCCGGGGTGTAACGGACCGTCGAGTAACGAAAACTCGAACACACGATCACTCTGCTTTCGTCCGTTCCGAACCTCTCCTCACACTCAGACTACAGGGGGCTCTCCCTTCGACTTCCGTACCTTCTCCTCCCGCCGGACAGCCGACCTACAGAATGAGACCTATGGCTGTCGGTCTCGTGGCGTGTCGGGAATGCTCGTTACCCGTGGGAGGTCTCCCCACTCGCAGGGGGACCCATCTCTTTGAAATCTTGGAAAGAACCAGACTCGTATCAGTGCATACGACAAGTGCAACGACGACCGGGAACGACCCCTGTTCTTTTTCTTTCCCGAGATTCTGGGTTGCAGCCTCGGGTACTCGACTCCTCTTCCGGGGACCCCCGCTATCAGTCGGACCGGGGAAAGACCGGTGGCAGAGGGAGTCTGGAGAGACAGGGGACGTTCGCTCAGGGAGCCCGGACGAAGTAGAGTCATCGGGTGTCCGAGGTCCTTGCTCCACGGAGTGAGTAGAAGTCGTCGGAGTCTGTTTCTCGGGTGTCACGAGGGCCCCTCGGAGGGGTCGGCGGGTGACGGACCCGTGCGACCGACCCGGGACCGTGACGGGTCCTCTCTTGCCTATCTCACCGGGCGACGGTCGTCGCGTAAAAGGTACGAGTCGAGACCCGACGACGTCCTGGTCCCACCGACAGACCTCCAACCGTGTCACTCGGAGACAGAGGTAAAGAGGAAGGTTTCATCCGTGGAACCGTCCGTTCTCGTCGGGAGGAGAAGTTCGGAAGGTCCCGACACGTAGGATGGGTGAACTGAGAGAAAGCCATAGTACTGACGATTCTCCCCAAGAGCCCCTGGAATACGGAGAGAAATGGGGAAGGGGTAGAGTCGTTACAACGAGGTTCGAAATATGGGAATTTAGGAGAGGTGAAACGGGGGTTTCGATCTCTGTAGGGACACGAGTTTCAAAACACTCCACCTTTCGAAGATCCTGACCATGAAAGACTCAACCCCCCTCGAATGAGTCCTCAACGACGACCAGAAAGTAAAGAGGTAAGATCTCTTGGTACAGAGGAAGGATAGTCTTAGGTCTTCCAGTTTGGTTTTCGACGAAACATTGGACTTAATCCAGGGGTAAAGTGTCGAGGAACCTGGACCAGTTGAGAGTTGTGAAAACACACAAATAAGGGAAAGTGGGGTCATTGTGTGTTCGTGTGTGTATGTGTGTGTGTGTGTTTGTGTGTGTGATGTGTTTTAAGGGAGAGGGGAGTATATTCTCGCAAATCCACGGAGTCGGGGAGACTTCTCTGACGTCCCGTGTCCAGATCCTACCACCTGAAAGACTCATCATCACCCCGTCTCGACCGAAGGGGTCTATGGACCAGGAAGTGAAAAAGTGTGGACTTTCGACTTCCAAGGGGTTGTCAGTCCTTCCTTGGCAGCCTGTTTCCGCCGTACACCCTTGGGGGAGGAAGCTGAGGGAAAGGGACGAGGTCGTAGGACCCTGTGCCAGGTCTACCCCTTCCTCCTTAACGAGGAAGACGGGACCCGGGACAGGGGAGAGGGGTCGGAGAAAGGAAACGAGGAAAGTACCTCGATGGTCCCTGTTTTAGACTTCCTTTCACTGTCTGGATGGAACTTCCACTTAGAAAGTCTCTCACTGGTGCAGGGAGACAGACCGGAGGAACCAACCTTTCGCACACTCGTCCTCTCCTCACTCACACAGATGACTCTCACACGTGCGGAGACGGTCCGGTCCCGGGCGGGGGTTTAAGGATTAGTCTACAGCACTTCTCTCTCCAACTCCTCGGGTCTAGGACCGAAAGAGTCGCGACGACGTCTCCGCCTCGAGTGTGAGTTGGCGAGTTTTAACGATATTTTTGGTGGAAGAAAGGTGAGTGAATAGAAGGGACTTCGTAACCGTCGAACCCCAGAGAAAGACGACTTACTCAATAACCGCGAGACCTCCACTAAACACGTCAGAGAATGTTTCCGGACCTAAAGAGTAATTTGGGTATCCCGTCTACGTCCTCATCCCTCCCGGTCCTAAACGGTTCTCCGTAGAATTGAGAAAGTCGTTGGGTCCCAGGGTGACCTCTCGCTCACGAGTCGAAAGACCCGAAGTCGCGGGAGACACCCGTTCACCAATCTGACTACCTGTCTCCTCTCCTGAGACCGAGGTCAAGGTAGGGACTGGTCTCTCTGTACAGACCCGACATCCTAAAGAGAGAGGGGTGACTCTATTTTTCCATCTGTCCCTGAGAGCATAAACAATCAGTGAATGACCCGTGATCCCGAACGTCAACCATCTCTTAGACGGACGTTCCGTCCTCTGGGGCCAAGTTAGGGACCCAGTCCTTCTAGGGGACCTCTTCCCTGTCCGATGGGTGAGGTCACAAGGACCCGAAGGGAACACCGAGTCGACCACTTCTTAGGCGAACGTTACGTCCTCTGGGGTCAAACTAGGGACCCAACCCCTCTAGGGGACCTCTTCCCTATCCGACGGGCGACGTAATAAGAACCCGAAGGGAACACCGAGTCGACCATTTCTTAGGTGGACGTTACCCCCTCTGGACCCAAGGTAGGGACCCAACCCTTCTAGGGGACCTCTTCCCTTTTCGATTGGTGAGGTCGTAAGACCGGACCTCTTGAGGTACCTGATATGTCGGTGACCCCAGTGTTTCTCAGACTGTGCTGACTCGCTGCAAGTGAGAGTGAAACGACACGTGCTCGTAGTGCGTGTGGGTGGAGCACTGCTGGGAGCCCAAGTGTCGTGACGGAACAACTCAACGTCATCCCCGAGATACTCCGTCAAACACACTCCGGGGACCGGGTCGTGTGTCGACTTCGAGTGAGTCAGGCGCCATCTCTACTAACGAGAATATGGGTAAAATGCCTACAGCTCTGGGACTCGTTCCCCTCCTACTCCAGCATCTTCGTCCGTCCTCGATCTGGTACTTTCCTGAAAATCCGGTACCCTACCTAAATTGAAAATAAGACTTACATAAAATTTTTAAACAAAATTCCTCTCTTTCACTTTTCTAGACTGGATGCAAAATTTTTCAGGCACCCTCTCTGACGACACGCCATTTTTCCTCCTTTCACACCTTCGTCCTCGAGGTCGAGAGGAGACAACTCTCCATTGTCGTGTGACCCGGTCGCGTCACGTTCTCCCTTGCTGCATACAAATCTGTTCAACTTTTCAGAACTTCCACCTGGTCTCTTCCTCAATCCCTTTCACTGCCTACTCAGGAACTAAAACTCAAACTCGTTGACCCGACCACCATCGTGGTAAAGGACTGTGATCTTTCTGCCCCTGCCTGTCTCCGATTCAATCTCTACGGACAATCCGGAGGGTCACGCCTACGTACGTCCGTCAATCTATATAGTCCTATTTAACCTTCCAGTTCATGATCTTCTTAGACCTAATGGATCTTAGAGTCATCGAATCTACTTAGGTACGTAGACTTTACGAGAAAGAAGTTGATTAACGGAGGACGATTGTAGGTTCCTTGTGGGGATTTTTTTAAAAAAGTTGACACCATTTAATGTGTATTGTATTTTAAATGATAGAATTGTTAAAAGTGTCAAGTCTACAAAATTCATAGCGATATGTTGGTCAGAGGTCTTGAAAAAGTAGAAAGTTTTGAATTTGAAATATAAGTGATTCGTTTTTACGGGGTAAAGTGGGAGGGGGTCGGGACCGTTGGTGGTCTCGTCTTTCTTAATGAAAGAGAGGGATACTTAAATTGATGAGATGTACTGAGTATGTTTACCTTAGTATGTCATAAATAGAAAGACTCTGACCGAATAAAGTGAATCGGGAGTTTCAAGTAGGTACAACATCGCCCACAGTTTTAAAGGAAGGAAAATTTCTGGTTTATTATGAGATGTTATACATATATGATATAAAACGAATAGGTCAATAGAAAGTTACATGTAAACTCAACGAATGTGAATCGATAACGTTTATTACGACAATACCTGTGACCACATGTTTATAGAGAAACTCTAGGATGAAGATTAATGAAAAAAGAATGTACAAGTCTTTACCTCAACAACCTAGCATACCATTAGATAAACATGGAAAAATTTCCTTGAAGGTATAACAAAAGGTTTCACATCAGTATGGTAAAATGTAGAGGTAGTTGTTATTTGTTTCCAAACTTAGACTTTGTGAGTGAGGACAAAAAATTTTTTTTATGATTAACTCTTTCGGAGTCTAAACTTAAACTTCTTAAATCTTAAACTTAAAACTTGTTACCTTAAAAGCCAACGAGGTCATCCAAAACTTGACAACCGTATTATACGTTTCAGGAACAATCCCTGGGTTAGAGGAGTCTTTAAAGTTTCAAAAATTTTTCTAATTTATATTACTTACCCGGAAACGACTGACGGATGATATTTGATCTACTAAATACCGACAATAGAGTAATCATTAGTGTCATCTATGAAACACAACTTTTATCTCCTAGCGTCCATATGTCACTAATCTAACATTTTGTTCCTAAACTTGGAACTGGATGTACTGAGGTTTCTGGATTGCGAAAGAGTGTTGTGTTCCGGTCTCCTGGCCGCCTCCCCCGCCACTGGTGGAATAACAGTCCCAACTTGAGTTAATTATACCTCAGGTTGATTAATATCACCGGGTTAGACCAACTTAGACACCGTCCCCTAACATTCCTACTCTCCCCAGACCCTATGGCCCAAAGCAAAGGACTGAGGTCTGTATAAAGTAAAGTCAAATTATGTACATTCGTAGATGAGATACGGACCGTACGAAAATTCTCGACGTTTGTGTTTCTTCAAAACTATCTGACGGACGAGTTTTATTTCGTCCACATATTCGTCGTTCCCTAAGGGTCCACCGAGTCACCATTCCTTAGATGGACGGTCACGCCCTCGACGTTTTCTGAACGCAAACTAGGGACCTAACCCTTCTAGGGCACGTCTTCCTTTACCGTTGGATGAGGTCATAAGGACGACCCTTTTGGGGTACCTACCGGACCGTCCGATGTCAGACAACCCATCGTTTCTCGACCTGTGCTGACTCGAGGACTCGTGTGTATTCCTCGTTTTAGACCAAAGTACGCACTCCGTCTCGCCGGAATTACACTTCCACCAATATTTATTACGTGTCTATTGAAAGAGTAGTAAAGACTTAGGTCTTTCGTTAGTGAAAGGTTACCTTTGTGATCAAAACCGTCGACTTGTATTCTCTGGGAAGCATCGATCTAGATCTATCGGACCTGTTGAGATGGGTAATCCATGTCTACAATTGAAAAATTTTAAGATCGTATGAATTTACACCACTACAACGTGACTTAATTAAGGGTGTTGGTGTGTCCTGACTCTCTGTCACGTTCCTCTCGAGAGCTTTCTCGTTGAGGGGCTCTTTTGTGACTCACGTATAAGTTACTCTTGAATAGACCTTAAATCATTGTCTCGAGTCGTTTCGTTATCGTTCCGAAACTTCTATTCCTTCAAACGAGACGTACGTCTTGTTGTAGACGACTCGGACTGCACAGTCGGTGCCTAGACAGAAATCTCGGACTCTTTCTCATGTATTACTTTCCCATTCTGTCCTGTCAGAGGTCTTTTGTCCCGGAACTCTTACATTATTGAAAATATAAGGGTGTGAATTATTGTGAACTGTTACCTTCAGTCATCTCAGATCCCCGGTTTGTAACTAACCCTAAGAAAGGTTGATTCTAGATGGTTTTTTGTGTCATAGGGGTCCACCCTAAACAGAAATCAGTAGACAAGACAACGTTCCATCCGACCCCTCTTTCCTTTCTCCCTCCCCTACCCGTTCTAGTCCAGTTCTCCTCTCAAAGTCCCTTGGTAAGTGACAAGTTTTTAAGGAAACAGTTACTTAAGATCGGAGGTAAAACTGATGACGGAGAGTTAGACGGACCAAGACGTAGATCCGGGAGTCTTGAACCAAAGTTATACCCTGTGGTTTATTCCCTAGGACTACAGACGTCTAACGACTTCCTTAGTCGTGTACTTCCTTCAAGGAAACCCTGTGACCACGAAGGACTCTCGACAGTTTGGTCGTCGTGATGGGTCAACGACCTACCGTCTGTTCGATTTCTCTGATAATGAGTAAAGACATTTGGGATAGGGGTCGACCCGTATATCACGAACCGCGAATCATCCATTAGTCATTTCCCAATATTTTACTTGACATAAAAACCGAGAGATGCCTCAAACGGATAGGAGTCTTGGGTCACAAACCACCTTATTGGTGGTTGGTCCGGTCCTTTTGGGAATCCGGAAGTCCAGTCAATATAAAAGGTCCCCGAGTACAGTAACGATAAAGGAGGGGTGGGTCTTTTTCACGTCCAATTCGGTGTT
Source organism: Capra ibex (assembly GCA_006410555.1). Taxonomy (NCBI): domain Eukaryota; kingdom Metazoa; phylum Chordata; class Mammalia; order Artiodactyla; family Bovidae; genus Capra; species Capra ibex. The sequence goes on from SJYO01036187.1 coordinate 511,389, forward strand.
GGTGACCCGCTTTGATTAGCGGAAACTACAAACCTGGGTGAGGCAGATCGTCCCGACTTCACGGAAGACTAAGTTTAAGGAGAGTCGTTTCTCTCTATACACGGAGACCGACGGTTTGGGAAGGAGAAGTTGGAAGTATCCTGGGTTTTCAGCAACAAAAATATTGTGGTGAAGACTAGGGTTAGTTGGTTCCTTACTTCCCATTCTGACCTTTAGGTGGGTTTGTTTTAATAACTCAACCGATATTTTCCAGTCATCTTTCTACTAGTACCAGGTCGGTCCAGGACGACGAGCGGGTAAGGCTCTTGAGAACTACGGTCTCTCCCTAACAAATGATCAGACTCCAAAACTACCTTTCAGGACCAACATACCCATGGGTTTTTACCACAGGGTCTCAAAGATTCCCTCTCCAAAAGGGAATGAGGAAACCATGACTCACGAATAAGATTGAAGAGTGGTACCTATCAGAGGAGTTTTCTCCTCTGTTTCTACAACCTCACCCACCCCTCCGAACAAAAGAAAGTTTACGTTCTTATTTTTCTAGAGGTTCAAGGTTCAAGACCCTTTACGTAACTCCCGAAACCTTAAAGGAAGATTATTCAAGAAATTTTTAATCCGTCTCTTGTTGGAAATAATAAATTACCTATCGTAGTGAACAAAAATGATACATAAATAACGTGTGAACAGAAATAAGAGTACTACTACTGTATGTGCTACCTAAGGTCTTTTAGTGGACCTTTCATATGCACATAAATCCAGTCCTTTCCCTCCTACCTAGTCTCTCACTTTGGATTGACTCCTTCCTCTGTCTCACTTTAAACTTCGGATCTCCCAAACCAGAGAGTCATTGATTCATACACTGTAGGTAGAAACAAGACGTTTACTCGACTACCACGCGGAGTCTGACAAGAACCCCGACAACCTCTCTTGGCCACATCCTGTCTGGTCAAGGGTCCTACGACCATAGACGGCGCTACACTGGACCGACATCCACTCTGGTCCAGACCTATAATCGAGATTTTACGGTGGATGGTAAAGACTTAAGAGTAGTTTTGGATACTCTATCCTTAAAAATATAGAATAAAAATGTCTACTCCTTTGGTTTCAAGTCTTTTCGATTAATAAAAAAAGTTCTAATATATCGTTAATTTTCACCGTTTCGACTCCAAAATTTGAATTCGGACAGGTGGAGATCTCAGACTCAAAGGTTGGTGACACGATATATCTTAGAGGCCTCATTTCCTTTTTCGTATCCAACTCTTGTGTCTATATACAAGTTTAAGGTCGAGATGGTGAATAATTTAACTTCAGAGGCACTGAAACTCGTAGCGAATTCGTAGTCACTCTAAACCTCAAGAGCAAACATTTCGCCCCCGTCATTGGGATTTGAGTACTCTGCGACCCTCCTGACTTACACGTCCTGTATCCCAGGATCATCCCTCGGACGGTGTACACCGGGAAGTCATTTACCACCGTGGGACACTGCGAAATCGTCTAACGTTCAAAGGGCTCCTTCCTCCGTTACAACGACACGGAGGAAGTCGTGTTGCGAACCGACTCACGGACCGCACAGAATCCGGAAAAGATTTGGAATACTTATTTACTCACTACTCCTTCGACATAAAATGATTTCGCATCATTTGAAGGGACACGCTGAAGGGACCACCGAGTCTCCAATTTCACAGACGGACATTACGCCCTCTGGACCCAAGCTAGGGACCCAACCCTTCTAGGGGACCTCTTCCTTTACCGTTGTGTGAGGTCATAAGAACGGACCTCTTAGGGTACCTGCCTCCTCGGACCACCCGATGTCAGGTACCCCAGTGTTTCTCAGCCTGTTCTGACTCGCTGAATTGATTAATTCATTTTGTATGAAACCATTGAATTTGGTTAGTCTCTCTTCAATCGGTTTCTATCTCCATCCTTCAAATCCCGACCTTAATGACTTGACGGAGTCCTTCCTGTTCTCTCTACTGATATTCCAGTCACATCTTTGGAGGTATCTGTACATGTTTATAGAAACCCCCTATCTACCCCTTTATAGAGTAGGTCCCCAAGTACCTTTGCAGTCCTAAGTTCTCGGTACATGTCTCGTCAGGTCTTTCCCTCTACGGAGTCGACGAAGGGTCTGTCCTCACATTCTCAGTCCAAACCCAACCTCTCTCTCGTGGTGGTTTGACCATCGTGGCGAGACTTGTGGGACCCGACTCCCGTCTCCGATTGAGGATGGCCCTCTACCTGTTCCGACCTAAGAGTTTCGTTTTCGATCGTTGTCCAGGGCGCTCAGGAGGACTTCCAGAGACCTGAACCTAGATCAAGATAAACGTTTCTGGTCTTTTTTACTAGGGATCATGGTACACTCTATAGGTCCTTGAGATCAAGTGAGGTACCGGGGACATTATTTCGTTATCAAATTGTTAGTTTATTTTTTATTAATTCTTTTTAGGTAATTTTTGATTTTCTCCGTCCCGTTATAGAACAGCAACAGAACCCTTCCCGTCCCTAAAACTCAGTCTGTCTTACTGAGACTTAGGGTCTTAGATCTCGTACGGCGAATTAAGGGAACCAGAAGTCTAAGGAATAGATATCGTACTTTACAATAGTGGATCGAGAACCCCATCAAAGATTTTTAAAAATTTACAGATCGTGTCGTGGACCGTGTATCCTCTATGAATCTTTTACGGTAAGGAAGGGAAGGGAACCCACAAACAGGTCCTTGACCAATTTTTCCTCCCGGATACAGAAGTAGACACCCTTCTAGTCTCCCTTCTATCAAAGTCATCCTAACATCAACTGCTGTCGGACCTTTCTGTTGTCTCCTTTGTGGACTGTGTGTTCTTTTTTGTCTTGTTTCCGGGTTGCCCAGATCCTAAGACTGTTGTGTCGGGAGTCAAAGTCTCTTCACCGAGAGTCGGGGATCACGGGCACCCTCGGTGACCCCGCCGCAACCTTGTTAGGGTCGGGGTCCGGGGTAAGACCCGTTTACTCCGTCTTAAAGACGTCTACCCTAGACTGCAGAAAGACACTTAACTAACTTCCAAAATCACACATTGGTCCAAACTCTCACGATAGATCTCCGTCCGTCTACTATTACTACTGAAAATTCTATCTAGTAGGATTGTAGATCGAGGTTTTTCTTCCCGAAAAGTTTGCAAAAAAAATTTACTCCATGGGTCTTTTCCTCTCTTACTTACGCATGAGAGGTCACTAGTTCCTTGCATTAGATTTCGTCGAGCAAGTTTGACTTTAGAGTGTAGACTACAATTTTTTAGTGGACTTAAAACAAGGTATTTTGTAAGTATAAATAAAGTTATCTTTAATGGGGAGTGGTTTTTTTTTTTTCGGAAGGGTCCACCGTATTACCATTTCTTAGATGACGGTTATGTCCTCTGAGTCCTCTATACCCATACAAGGGACCCAACCCTTCTAGGGGACCTCATCCTCTACCGTCAGACGAGACCATAAGAACGGACCTTTTAAAGTACCTGTCTCCTCCAACCACCCAATGTCAGGTACCTCAGTGTTTCTCAGTCTGTACTGACTCGTGTAGTGTCGGGGGTTTTTAGAGGAAATCATTTTTCCTACGAAGTCTATGTGGAACGAAAAGGTCCCGGAGTACTTAGGGTCCTTAAGGTTTAACTTATCGTGTCAAAATCCAGTAAGTGGACCCGACCACTCGTGGAGTCAGTGACCTCCTCGTCGACCACTAACATCCCCACCCCCACGTCCCCACGGGGACACGTAGAGCCTCTACATACGACGGGAACCCCAGTGGGTCGCACCCTTGACTGTCCGGGTCGAGGGACGTCAGACGACGACATCGGCCTCCTCCCTGTGACGACGAAGGATGTGTCGAAAGAATGATCTTTTTGACGGTTACCGAAGACCGGTCCGTCGAATCATTTTCAAACACTTCTTCACTTAAGGAAAGGGTTAGGAGTACTCTGGTGTAAAGATTGCCTTAAATGTTCTTATCTTTGGCAAAACTAGAAGTTAGTTCTACGTCTTTCCGAGTGAGAGAAGGGAGAAGAAGGTGAAGAAGCCAGAGGTCGGTCAAATCCTTCGTGTAGAAACACTCTCTTAAACCAGAGAGGAAGTGGAGGGACGGTCGTCGGTCGGAGTGTTTGAAGTGGGTGGAACTCTGTAAAGACAGAACGGGCGATGTAAGGAGACCTGGACGAGGAGGGGAGGAGGTTGTGGAGTAAAGTATTTATAGTTATTTTATTGTAGAAGGTCCTCGTTTGTACAAGACCAAACTCCCATATTGACCCTACATCCCACGTCCTAATCTTCCTAGACGGAGGAAAGACCTTTGGATCTTTTTCCTTTGTCTCCCTTAATTATAAAAATTCCGATTCCAGAGTGTGTAGTAAAGTAAATTTGAAGTATTTTGAGACCTTTCTTTCACTTTCACAATGAGTGAGTCAGCTCAGATTAAGACACTGGGACACCTGACATCAGGTGGTCCGAGGAGACGGTACCCTAAAGGGTCTGTTCTTATGACCTCAGCCATCGGTCGGTAAGGGAAGAGGTCCCTAAGAAGGGTTGGGTCCCTAACTTGGACCAGAGGACGTAACATCGTCTAAGAAATAGTAGTCTCAGTGATCCCTTCGGGTCGTGACACCTTGTACCGATGTTAATAGAGATAATCATGCAGTTCCGACATATAACAGTGGGACGAACAAATTGAATATACGTCTCATGTAGTACTCTTTGGGACCCGACCTTCTTCGTGTTCGACCTTAGTTCTAACGGCCCTCTTTATAGTTATTGGACTCTATACGTCTACTGTGGTGGGAATACCGTCTTTCACTTCTCCTTGACTTTTCGGAGAACTACTTTCACTTTCACCTCTCACTTTTTCAACCGAATTTCGAGTTGTAAGTCTTTTGCTTCTAGTGTCGTAGGCCAGGGTAGTGAAGTACCCTTTATCTGCCCCTTTGTCACCTTTGTCACAGTCTGAAATAAAAAGACCCGAGGTTTTAGTGACGTCTACCACTAACGTCGGTACTTTAATTTTCTGCGAATGAGGAACCTTCTTTTCAATACTGGTTGGATCTGTCGTATAACTTTTCGTCTCTGTAACGAAACGGTTGTTTCCAGACAGATCAGTTCCGATACCAAAAAGGTCACCAGTACATACCTACACTCTCAACCTGACGCTTCTTCCGACTCGCGGTGTCTTAACTACGAAAACTTGACACCACAACCTCTTCTGAGAACTCTCAGGGAACCTGACGTTCCTCTAGGTTGGTCAGGTAAGACTTCCTCTAGTCGGGACCCTAAAGAAACCTCCCTTACTACGATTTCGACTTTGAGGTCATGAAACCGGTGGAGTACACTTCTCAACTGAGTAACCATTTCTGAGACTACGACCCTCCCTAAGTCCCGTCCTCCTCTTCCCCTGCTGTCTCCTACTCTACCGACCTACCGTAGTGACTGAGCTACCTGCACTTAGACTCACTTGAGGCCCTGAGCCACTACCTGTCCCTCCGGACCGCACGACGCTAAGTACCCCAACGTTTCTCAGCCTGTGCTGACTCGGTGACTTGACTTGACTTGTGTACGACTCGGAGTTTCTCCGCTTGATCCTAAATTTGTGTTCGTTTACCATATACCCCGAAGAGGATCTTCTTCCTTGAAGATCTTTCGGGGTTGAGGTCTTCTAGGCGAGGATGCCAGAGGTCGTATCCCAGGTCTCGACACCCTTCGGGGGACCGGACGACGTCCTGTGGGTCGAAGGCCCAGAGAAAAAGAAGGAAAGGGCAGAGAAAGAAGAAGTCCGAAGGTACTCTTGATGCGGACTTCCCCCGTCTTCAGTTCCACGAGAAACTGAGAAAAAGAAAGAAAAAGACACAAGACCGGATCAAAAGAGACTGAGCCCCGGAACAAACATGACTGCAACGACTTCCTTGTCGAGGGCACTGAGACGTAAACCCGGATCCCGTAGCACGCACAAGCAAGTCAGTCCCAAACTCCTTCACGTGACTCAACTGTCGACGGTCGGTATAGTAGAACGGAGTCGTCCTCCCTTCTCTCGGTCTATCCTGTCCCTTCTCCCCTCTCCTCCCGCTCCGACCCCTCCCTCGTCCTCCCCGGGACCCCAGTCAGTCCGGAGCCAGACGTCAACCGACGACACCCAAGCGACCTCCTCTCCGCAATCACAGTCGTCGACCACCCTAAGCTGTACTTGTTCGCGACGAGAGACTTTCCCTTCCTTCTAAACTTTCCAATCATCGACTCTGCACAAGAACGAATCAGCATGACAACAAGAATCTCTGGATTCAGACGTTGGGTCCCGACCCTCGGGGTACCTCCGAGACTTGACACATCCCTATAGTAGTCCTCCGTAAAATTCACTCACCTTTTTCACTGACCCCAAGTCCGTGTTTCACTACGAAGTTAATCACAGGATAGGAGGCGACGTACTCCGGGAGAGGATTAAATTGTATCGTCTACCCCATCCTTTTCTCGTGGTCGACCAACATCCATGTCCTTTCAGTCCAAAGCGGCAAGAAAGAAAGAAACAACCAATTACGGAGAGGTTGATGTCTCCTAGTCGAAGACTGCTTGGAGGAGGGAAGACGTAATAAGGGAGGGAACGACGAATGCGTGTGCTTACGGACACATACTCGTCCAGGTACACGGGACCCTTTCGCTGACGACGTGTACCGAACGGACCGACAGGTCCGAGGGAGACTGAAGGGTGTTTTGGAGGACGTCTGACGACAGACACAGGACCCGACGGCCGTCGAAGAGAATTTCGGGTCATACAGGGGCCTGACCCGCCTACGTTCCTTTGTCGTTCCTCGGTAATGGATTCTGAAGACCGAAGGCCATCGACCCACTCTGTCCGGTGGTCCAACTCTCTCGGAACTCACGAGGACCGTCCTGGAGACCGTCGAGTACATCACTGACGGGGAGGTTGGGTGGTTGGTTACATTTCCTCGGGTCGTCGTACTTGAGTGAAGGTGAAATTCGAGACCCTAAGTCCCTCCAGTGGACCGAGGTGAGTGGACTCCAGTAATCCCTATACCGGAGTTCCGGTCGGTCCGCCGAGGAGATTTACAACCACTAGTACGAGGACGATCTGGAGACGTAGGGGTCCGTACCTACCTACTCCTCTCGACCTCCGGGAGGACAAACCCTCCGATTCTTTCGTCGGAAGGACAACTCGCTTGTCGTGGGTTCTCACAAGAGAGCGGTGGAGTGTGTGTGCGGGTGGGTGGGTGGGTCGGGAGGACCCTAGAAGTCGTTTCATTGTTTCGGTTCCGATTACCGGTCGGTATTGTCGTGTTCCCCGAACCCATGGTTGGGTCTCAAGGACCTCGTCGTTGTTAGACCGGTATGAGGAAGTTGTGCCACGTGTAGGCTGGGATGTCCGAGTCCCAGGGAAGACCGGAGACGGAGATGTCCGTGGAGGGTTTCCTTTCGTCATGCGTAAAGGTTCGTCACGAACCTCTACCGTAGTCTCCTCACACCACACAATAAGTAGTCGCTTTTCGTTGGGACGGACGTGTACCGGAAGTCGACGGGCGTCAGAGGGAGACCGTAACGGAAACCCCAGAGAGGACGGAAATAACCCGTGATGATACACACTTTTCCGAGTTACTTTTATTCTTGAGTAACCTAACCGACTGTTAAGAGGTGATGGACTCTACCATTTAATCCTGGATAAACGAATGACGTCTCCCTACCCACGAGGTGTGTCCTTGACACGAAAGGCGTCTCGGGGTGGCGGACACCCGTGTAGTCACATACGTACTATTGTATACGGGTGTGTCAGACCGTCGTTGTGACTGGGCGCTCCGACTTAACTTGGTATACATCACTTCGCACCAACGTTATACAAAAGCTCCTCTCAATTCCGTTCGACGGGAGTAGAGAAGAGTAAAATCTCCTCATTCGTTCAGTCACCAGTATTTGTGGTTTCTGAAGTATGTGACGGTCTAAGGTATTTATACATGTATAAAATAACTTTATTTTTATGTTAATCGGTAAATGTACACGTTACGTCATAGTAGATCACGTAAGCGTTACAATATTTCGATTAAAGTTTTCTAAAAAAGACTAAAGTTTTCTAAAGACAGTGGGGACTTCCTATGTGAAGTGGGTAATTCATTAGTGAGGGGTAAGAAAGAGAGGGGAGTCAGGGACCGTTGGTTTTTAGACCAAAGATAGAGATACCTAAACGGATAAGATCTAAAAAGTATATTTTTTTTTAGTATGTTACACACTAAGAAAGGGGAAAGTGAATCATATTACAGAAGTTCAAAGTAGGTTTGAATATCGTAGATAGTCCGGAGGTAGCGAAAAATACAGACTTATTATTAGGGAACATACATACACATGTGATGTTAAACAAATAGGTAAGTAGGTGACTATTTGTAAACCCAACATTGGTGGAAAACCGATAACACCTATCACAACGATACTTACAAACACTTGTTAATAGACAAACTCATGGATAAAAGTCAAGAAACCTCTTGTATGGATCGTCACCTATGGATCCAGTATAACAATCCCCTTCGTGTGACTAACTTTGGCGGGTGGGACCGGTCCGTGGTATCGTTGATAAAGGTACTCAACGAAATACTGTCCTCCAGGACCATTCCTTGTCCCTTGATTATTCGGAGGTGGTTGGTCTTCTCAACCCCTTTCCAGTTTTCCTCTGTGGTGGACAGGCTGGTGGAGGGTCTTAGGAAGAGAGACCATAGGTAGAACTGACTTGTTCTGTATGTGGTGGTCCTTCCTGAGACTCAGTCTTACTAACCGATTCCTGTTGGACCTTTAATTAGGGTAGTGGTATTTTGGGCTCTGACTAAAAACTACCGGTAAAACGAAACAGACCGGTGGTAAACCAAATCTGCACGTCGGTAAAAAAATCTTGAACTAAAAGAAGGGGACACGGAACTCTGGTCCCGAGAATCCTTGTGAATAGATCTGGTAGAGATTGAGTACTCTGACTCTTTTTTACCCTTTTTCGGAAATTTTCAAAATAAAAAAGGTTGACAAAAAATATTTGATCATGTAAAATATAACTTTATAGATTAAGTACTGGTTTGAATCTTTTACTTCGATCTAGAACGTGACACAGACAGATTTATACAGAACCACACAGAAACAGAGACCCATTATAAAAACTCCAATTAAACATTTACTCGAGATAAATTAGCCGAACTTCTTTCCACTTCACTTCACTTCAACGAGTCCGCTCAGACTGAGAAACACTGGGGTACCTGACATCGGGTGGTCCGAGGAGGCAGGTACCCTAAGAGGTCCGTTCTTATGACCTCACCCAACGGTAAAGGAAGAGGTCCCCTAGAAGGACTGGGTCCCTAGCTTGGGGTCAGAGGACGTAACGTCCGTCTGCGAAATTGGAGACTCGGTGGTCCCTTCGGGTTTCTTTCCATTTACGAATGTTTAGTTTATTAAGATTTAATTTGTTATTTAAGGTCCAAAACACTTGACCATTTATAAGTCATAATTTATGGACTATAATTACAAACAAACAACTGGATAGATTATATCTGTGCAGAATCTCATTAATTGTAATTCATCTTATAAAAGTAATATGGATCCAAATTATACCCTCTTCCGTTACCGTGGGGTGAGGTCACGAGAACGGACCTCTTAGGGTACCTGTCTCCTCGGACCACCCGACGTCAGGTACCCCAGCGATTCTCAGCCTATGTTGACTCGTTGAAGTGAAACGGAAAAGTGAAAGGACGTAACCTCTTCCTTTGTCGTTGGGTGAGGTCACAAGAACGGACCTCTTAGGGTCCCTGCCCCCTCGGACCACCCGACGGTGGATACCCCAGTGCGTCTCAACCCGTGCTGACTTCACTGAATCGGCGTCGTCCAAATTATATTCAATTTATAATAGTATAGACAATGTTTAAATAATTATTCCTGTAATGGAGGTCACTTCTTTGAAGACTTTTTTACATTTACTCTATTCGAAAATCTATTCGAGATAATACTTATTAATACGAAATCCTTATAGACAGATTTTATCAGAGAGGTCTAACCTCATTGAACTTAAAGATTCCCAACACGATTTGATTCATATCCTTCAGATAACTTATTAATCCAGTAAAGGTTTATTTTATTTTAAAACTTTGTAAATGATGATTTGTGACTAAAGAAGAATGTCTTTTTGATTTCTCTAAACCCTGATATTTACTTATTACAAACCACGGCAGGATTTTACAAAATTCTTTCGTTCCCAAAATCTTTAATAGGGACGATAAATACGAGTGGTTAGATATTTTACGATTATATTTTCAATCAAGAACCAACGATTTCCTTTTATGATTTTTCTCAATACGTACTAGTCCTAAAAATTTTTTAACCTAATGTTACTCAATCTATTTACCTAAACCAATCCTTACTGTGTCGATATCCTTTGACCAATCTCAGTTTTGACCAATCCAGGTTCTACCACCTCTACTGAAAGCGATCTGGAACTGGAGTTATATATGCGGGTAGTATTGTGTAGTTGTTCGATTCACTATGTGGGTAGTTGCAACTGATTTAGACTGGTTTCCAAGATTTGGGAAAATTAACTAGAAAAACTGTTTTGAAGGATTTAACTTAAGAAAACTTCAAGGAAACTGGAGATCGATTGAAACCCCACAAAGTCTCCGGGGGACTTTGTAGGGTTTCTCTCTATAATTTGACACAAATAAACCAACCAATTTAATGTACTTTTTATAATAGTTTACTCATTATTTAGGAGAGTTCAATATTATATAATATTTATAATGATTATATCTACAGGATCTTTAATATACCTCGCGAATTGTAAGACTATACAGGACCATAAGATTACCTTCTGGACTACTGAAGTGTTTTCAATTGTTTCCTGACTTACTTGGTCACTTATACGAATATTGAAAGTACCAAAGATAGACTTTTTAATGTCCAAACTTAGAACACAAAAGGTCCTCATCCCTTTTGGAAGGAGAGTTTGATTAATACTGTTATTAAACCATTTTAATATACAATATTTGTTTTATTAACGTAAAAGAGAGATAGACTGAGGAGGTCTTTAAACTTTGAGAATCCAAAGGTCATTCAAATAGTTTACTCGATTCTTCCAATAGAGTGATTGTCCATGTTTTTAGAGTTCCTTAAAAACTCTGGAATATTTCCCTTCTTAAGTGGATCTAAACAATCCGTTTTAAACACTATTCCGAAACCACACTCAAAGGGTCGGGACAAAATAAAATTTTCAAGTCAGACTCTGAGATATTTGCGTTTTATTTTTCAGATACTAGTTAATACCAATATATTTAGTAGTCTGGTTTTAATCACTCTTGTCTGTAGAAAACGTTTGTTCGATCGGAATCAAACGAATATAAACTATTTTTACTCCCATTAAAATCGCTCTTTTTCTACAAAGTTATTTACAATTTAGGGTCAAACAATTACCCCCAGACGTAGATCATTTTGAGTAAAGAACCTATCAAGAAACGACAATACACTATAATTGCATTTTAAATTAACTTAAGAATTTCTTGTGGGATTCAAACAAAGACTTCGAATAGAGTCATCAGATAGAAACCTACTTCTAGTCCACGGAGTACTGGACGTTGGTCCTGACCTTTTTCTGTATAAATTCCCTGACAGAAGTTGGACCTACTTTCCTGAAAAGATAGTCCATGAGAATTGATCGAGTACGTGTTACTTTGACTTTCCTTTAATTGAGAATCTAATTAAGGGCGAAGGATTCCGGGGACGTGACCAAACCAGATATCTCTTCTGTCGACTAGAGTGGAATTTTACTACGAGTTGTCTCCTCTCTGACGTGAAGTCGTCCTACTCTTCTACTACTGTAGGCTCCATCTGTCGAACGGGTTCTACGGCCTGGACTAAGCTTACTAGTAAATATTACAAAAGGACTGAAGAATCTGGAGACGTATATTTAGTTTACGAAAAGATAGTATCTGGACTAGGACATGATCAAAATCTTTAGTTAGGTCAACAACCCAAACACCGGTTAATGAACACAGATCAAGGCCCAATGGAACCATTTAAAGGGATGATGTTCTGAGATTGACCAACCGGGACTCTTTTAAATGCATTTTTTTTTCTAATATCAGTATAAGTCCAGTGACTCTATAATGATCTACCCTAGGGGAGTGGCCCGGTTAATTATTACGGACGAGACTGAGACCGGTATGCAAACTCGAAAGAAGATAATGAGTTCGAGTTAGTCTCGTTGTCCGTTTCAAGGTCGTTTCCCCCTTTTTTTAGAGGGTGTTAATACCCTACCTAAATATATCTATTGTGGTCCGATAAATTCAAATTTCAGAGGAGACACCACCTTTGTTGACTTAGTACAATTCCTATTAGTCAGATCATTGTGATCTTTTGACCCGATACACGGAATATCTGTCACGGTTATATATTAAAGGGACCTTCTATTTCTAAGTATGTCTCATCTGATTCAGTCTACTGGACCCTATATGACCCGATGTAGATTACTTTAGCGAACCGAATTCAGAACGAACACTGAAATGATTATGACGACCGATACAATAAACATAAAGTGGACAAAACGTTTTGACGACAAAGAATGTGACGGACTACACTCAGACTCCGGAGACTATCTTATTATATATCAAGGCATACTCTAGCTACTACCATTGTCACATTGAGATCTAGACCCTTCTTCGGTGTTCTCTCTTACAAAAGGACCTGGTTCTCCGATCATTTTGTCCACCAGGTCTCTTCAAACCTATGACAAAATACCGGATCAGACATTTTCCTCCGAGACGGTTGACTTTTGACTGTGAGCGGTAGACGTAGATGTTTCTAATTTAGTACCGACGACTTGGACGACTGAAAGTATGGGGACTTTCCTCTAGTCCCACTTTTAGTCCTTACTCTGTGAGACACCAGACCCTTTTTGACGTCTTGTCCGGAACTCTATCAAGTCAGAAGAGTCCTCTTCTAAAATATTCAAGGTTAAACACGTCGGAGAGTATGGATCTCTTCGTGACTGCAGTAATTACCACCGTAGACGAAACCGATAATTCCTTTTAAAATACTAATTTTCAGTTTTATCTCATCGATACCAAGTCTGTAGGACCCTTTATTGATCCACTATGATACCCACATTAAAGTCCAATCTACAACATAACGATTTGTGAACTCAAAAGACTCAGCTCAGTCCGAATCTACGGTGGTAAGAGTTTTGTTACAGACGACCTTCGATCATTGACGTTGGAATGAAAAATATTTAAGTCCGTTGACCGATGGACCGATGTTCAGAGGGACTTTACGGTCCAGGTCTGACTCAAAGTCCGGATAAGAAGATTCTTCTTTACTCTAAATAAAACAGATAATTTTAAGGTCAATAGGGAGGAGGTCGATGAAGATTGACCCAGACAATGTTGTTTTACCGTCTGGTTCCCCAACTCTAAAATTAGTATGTTCCGAGTCTAGATCCTGAACCTTGGGTCCTTATGAAGGTTCAGTCACAGATAAGAGGTCTGACTCCATTAGGATGCAGGGTAAAAGTGTCCTTCAATAGTGTTAGTATCAACGGAGTAAGGGATTTAATTTTGACTCTTCTTGAGACACCCCGAGACCTCATGCCTAGACAAGACACAAGAGGTAAAGAACAGACATCCTATATCCGAAGTAAGTCGGAGGAACTGGAAGGGACTCAAGGTTTCCCACCTAAGTTTATTGACGATTAGTCCCTTCCCTCCCCTATGTCCTTGTCTCCTCTTTGTTGGTTTACCACCATGTCGGAGGTCTGTCCCAGGACCAAGGATGAGTTTCTTTATACGTATAGTTACAAAAACTCAAGAAGAAGTCTTGACCTCGGGGTCGGATCCACCTCCTACCATTGAAGTCTGATTTGTGTTCTAAGGACCTCGTGTCGAGAAAACGGAGTGGTTATTGGTTAATTTTTTTTTTCAGTGTTTAGGACGCCGGGAGTGGGGTTTACAACGGAGGACAAAGACCCTTGGTCACTACTGGTAGGACAATCCAGAGGGCCAACCGGGGACAGATAAAGTAGAGACTCTCCTCGGTTGTCAAAGTTTGATTTAACGACAATAATGTTCCCAATTACGACCAAAGTCCGTTTTTTATAGAGCTGAATCTGGTCCATCTCTCTCTGAAGACGAGACGATCCGTCCAGATGCGGGTACGTGTCGTCCTCCTTCAATGTCTTCTTTCTCTGGAGGCGGGGTTGAGGGTTCTTCATAGAACTCATACTTCAGAGAGTCCTCCCTCAACAACCCCCTTCATGGGACTGACTTTGGCGGGTGGGACCGGTCCGTGGCATCATTGGTAAACGTACTCAACAAAATACTGTCCTCTAGGACCATTCCTTGTGCCTTGATTATTCGGAGGTGGTTGACCGTTTCAAGTCCTTTCCAGTTTTCCTCTGTGGTGGACAGGGTGGTGGAGGGTCTTGGGAAGAGAGACCGTAGGTAGAACCGACTTGTTCCGTACGTGGTGGTCCTTCCTGAGACTCAGTCTTACTAACCGACTCCCGTTGGGTCTTTGATTGGGGTAGTGGTATTTTGGGCTCTGACGCTCGGTGCGCCGTCTCGTCGAGAGGACCCGAGGGAGTGGGAGGACAAGAGGTGGGCCCGCGGGAAGGGGTTATTTTGGAGAACGAAACAGTCGTGCACAGAGGAACCTGTTAAGTAAAGGCTCACCATCTGTTCTCGGCAAAGCCCGGGACCTTCCCCCGGGGGAAGGACGTTGTTATACCATTTGTATTAAGATACAGATCGAAAAACTCCTTCATATAAAAAATAAACTAGGAGGGGACACTCCATCTGTCTCGTCTATAATCTCTCTTACGTATAATTCGTAAATCCAGTAATGGATCGTGTGTAATATACGAGTTATTTGAATTTTATAATAATAGTCTACGTCTTTTGACTCCTAGTCTCTGAAGTTGAGTGAACGAGTTCGAGGGATATTTAGTGTCCTAGAATTGATTTGGGTCCCGAAGGTTAAAATCTGGTGACTCGGTCAGAAAAAGTTTGTCTAAAGTACTTACGTCCGGTACCGAAAAGGGATCTCCATTTTTTTAAAGATTATCACACTTAAAGACGAACCCGAGTTCCTGGACAGAACGGGACCTGGTTCCTTTCTCTGTCCTCGGGACTCGTCCCTCCGGTGGGTGGGACGCGAGGGTCGGGAAGTACGACAGGACGGAAGCGGTCCCGGAGTCGAGGCGTCGTCGTCGGACTGTCGTCCCTCTCGCACCGTGGCTCACAGTGACTGCTGACCGACGCGACAACGAAGGGGACTCGAGGACCCAGGGAGGTCTCGGGGACCAAAAGGACGGAAGTCAAGGAGACGTCTTTATCAATGTTACTTGGAGGTGTCGAGTCACCCCCCTACCTCTCCCCACTCGGAGACCCAGTGGGGTGTGTCTCTTAGGGAGGCGAACAGGGAAGAGTAAACCCTTGGACGAACTCGTAAAGTACAGACGTAGTCGCAATCGAGGGGTCTCCCTGAACTGGCCAGAGAGTGAAGTCTTCTGACCTAGACGTCGGGTCTTTACAATTCACTTAAAGGTCTTCAGTCCGTTCTCTTCCTATCGTGTTTAAGAACCGACCCCGAAAGACTAGTCGGGGGCAAGAGAATGAGAGGGGTATAGGACGGGACGGGCTACTATGGTTCTTGGTCTCGTGTCCGAAGACCTCTTCTCTCCACAGTACTTGAGTCCGTCCCTTCTAAGTTTTTAGGTACACCAAGTGGGGACTGAGACTCATTCTAATCCAACTTTAAGTCACCTAGATCGATTGGAGACGTTCATATCGGCTCCGTAGAGACTACCCTACCCCTCTCTCGCCACGGTCGGTCTCACAAGACCCCCTGAAACATTAAAAACAAAACAAGGAAAAAATTTTTTTAAATAAATTGACCTCCGATTAATACAAAACAAAGAAATTGAACAGATACTAGCGTCGAGAACTCGGACAGGAGACGGAAGGGGGGAGGGTGAGAGACAATTCAGACGCCAAACTGACGAAGTTTTTTCACCGTTGGTGAGGGTCTAAAACACCAAGAATTTACAGTTTCGGTCAACCCACAAAACAAAAACGAAAAGAGGATTTCTGATCCTACCCCTCCTCGGAATCTCACAGGATCACGGTTCCTTGAGGACCCGGAACCCCCCCTGCAACTCTCCTGAATGTTTCCAAAGACAGAAAAGGAGACGAAAGACAACTAAGAATTACTACGTTTTCAGTCTTACCTTGTCTCTCGTGAGAGGACCTCTCCCCGTCACTGATGGAACCCGCCTTCCTTCCCCCTCACTGGCCGTCTCCGACAGACCCCGGACCGTCAAGGAACTGGAGGAATCACCAGGACACCCATAACGACTGGAACTCGATATGCAAACACAAAATACGTAGAAATACGTACAACAATTTAAAGGGTCGTTTATTTGGATTTCTTGGGACCGGATTCCTAGTCTTATATCTCCCAGTAGGAACCGAAAAGGTAAATAAACAGAGCTCTAGTATTAAATTAGTAAAATTAGAGAGATCAGAAGTCAATAGTGTAGATATTTTACCTAAGTGGTTTGGAACTCTTTACATCATAAAGGACGGTATTTGTTCCTATAGTGTCAGTAGTCGTTAAGATTGGTAGGTTTACACTTAAAGACTCGGGGTTCCCGTGGGTCCTTCTAGTCACGGACAATAGACCGTCGGAACTCCGACGGCGGTGAGGGATATCACTCGTTCCTTGATTCCTACACTTTTTATTATCGTCCTGTGACCGGGGTCCGTCGACTCTACATATATTTTCCTTACTAAAGTCACTCGGTCTGAGAACGTAGTAGGGTCCTATCTTTTCTCGATTTAGGGAATTGAACTCTATGGACCGAAAGGTATCAATTGGAACTAGAAGAAGTCTGGTGGACGGGAAACAACGTCTGAAGTTGTATTGGGACTGAGGAGGGATGGAGATGACGGAGTCTCGCCAAGAGAGTCCCAATGAACTTTCCGACAGAGGACCCGAACTCCAAGATTTTTAGGGGTGACTTATTTTATATTGAGAGTTGAGAATCCAAGTTGATATAGAATTCAGTTGTTGGAACTTAGAGAGTCCTACTGACACTCTCAACTCACTTTTCGACATACAACAACTACGGGACATTTGATCTTTCGTTCTAAGAGTACGTTTTATAATAAAGTCAACAAAATACCTTTCAGTCTATTCCCACCCCTAATCGTCTTCTCGTCTCTGACGACTACCCTTGACCCGGTCGGTTCCCTTCTAGTCGTCGGTACGAAACCCAAACTCCCTTCCTACGTCCATAATCAAAGGATTTCAACGGTCTTGTTTAACGGTGTTAGGTCCACCGAATTTTGTCATCTTTAAATAAGAGGGTGTCAAAAGACAAGATCTTCAGACTCTGGTTCCATGACCGTCCCGGCGTCAGGGACACTTCCGGGGTACCTTCTCAGAGAGGAACGGAGTAGGATGGAAGGGCACCGAGGGTCAGCAAGAACCGTAAAGAATCGAGTGTCGATGTAGTAAGGGTAGAGACGGAAGTAAAAATGGGATAGAAAAAGAAGTACGCAGAGACTTACGTTCAAAGTCAGAGGAAAGAGAATATCTCTATATTTAGTGACCTGAATCCCGGTTGAGCTCAGGCTATCCTGAAGTAGAATTGAACTAATGTAGACGTTTCTGGGATAAAGGTTTATTCCCTCACAAGGGTCGAAGGAACTCCGAGTCACCATTTCTTCGGTGGACGGTCACGTCCTCGACGCCCTCTGCACCAAAGGTAGGGAACCACCCCTTCTAGAGACCTCCTCCTTTACCGTTGGGTGAGGTCCTGGGAACAGGCCATAAGGACCTGTCTCCTCGGACCGTCCGAGGTCGAGTACCCTAGCACTTCTCAGTCTGTGTTGGCTCACTGACTCGTACGTGCGTGAGGGTGTGGTCCCCAATCCTGATGCTGTATAGGAAAACTCCATACGAGTTGAGTGACGTTACCTTAAGACCTACCTCTCTACCTCTTTGGCCTGAGTCCGGGGTGAAGATGGTGAGACACCGAACCCATAACCGAAGAAGTCGGGTTTCTTCTTTCACTCATCCTTCGACCTTAAGCAATTAACGGACATTGTACTACATTCCCGGGACACTCTAACTGTTACAGCAGGGATAAAAGGACTATTTTTCTAACTCCGACCCTTTCCCGTACCTTCAATGGACTACGGTCACGATCATTCTTCTCTAAAGACCTCACCTCTCCTTCCCGTAAGCTGGGGAAGACCCCGAGTCTAAGTTGTTCAGTTTCGGTATACTAAAATGTCTTATGGTCTCCTAAACAAGGACCAGGGACTCACTTAGTTGCCTACCCTTCAATTTTTTACTTGACATCAACTGGAGTTTTGGTTCCTGAGTATGACGTGACACCCTTACTATTACTCACACCTGGGGACTCTCTCCCACGTACCGACGCATTAAGGGAGGTGAGCCATCGGTCGAGGAGCGTCTCGGGGCACAGTCAGGACACTATGTCCGGCACCTCCTGCTCTGCCCAAATTTGGGGACGAAGCAGACGTCGGACTTCCCAGACGTCGAAGAGGGGGTCACGGGACTGGGGACTGACACGATGTCGCGTCGGAGGTCGGAACCAAAATTACGACGACAACGTAGCAGACACCCCCGGACCGGACAGGTGCACAAGGGGAGCCCAACTCTCCGGGGTCTCTGGTAGACAAATCGTACACCGTGTCGGGTCTTAAGTCCGTGGAAAGTTTACGTTCGTGACGCGACCCTTATAAGGAAATTTGAGACACATCTATTCCCAACCAAAAGGGAGAGGTTCCTTAACGGGGTTAAAAGGTCATCTGTATGAGAGAGGGATTGGGTAACCGATCGAGGAAGGGTCCCTGGGTCGAGGGGGTGTCCTTTCCTAAGTAGAAGAAAGCGAGACTGGGAAAAGACCCCGGTGTCTACGTCAACGGTTGTGAAGACCAGTGTCGAGGTCCACGTCCTTTTTCCTTTTTTCGCTACCACAAACGAGTAAATTGTTGAGACTTATCTTGGAAAGTCTTCCCGGAAACCGACCGATCACCAGATTATGGGTCATCTTTGATTGCGGTCCATGTCGTTATCGGACTTCGACAGAGGAGGTCGGAGAGGGAACGTTGTACGGACAGGGGATCTTTTCTGCTTTCTACCAGGTCACAAAAGAGGGGTAGACGACCCGATGTGACATACACGGGTTTCCTTATCGTCGATCTTAGTCTTAAGACCTTCAGGGGAACCTAGTTACCACGAGTTTGAACTTAGATAGAGTCTTGGTGGATTCCGTCACCAAGAATCTGAAAACATAGGTGGTCTTAGTGGGCTTTCCGACAATTTGTGTCTAACGACCCGGGGTAGAGGTCTCAGACACCATCTCTCCCTCTTAAACATAAATAGTCTTCAAGAGTACAAAAGTATTACGGTCACCAGACACCCGATTGGAAACTTTATGACCATATCCTGGTCTTAGAACCCGGGATGAGGCGCTCTAAGAATCACACTCATTCCATCTCGAGTCCTTAGACATAAAAATTGTTTGAAGGTTCACTAAGACTTCGTGTTCCAAATCCTTTGGTTAGGGAATGTAGATGTAACATTCAGCCTCGAGTCCTAAGGGTGTCTGTGTGAGTCCCTTATGACTCCTTCACCTGAAACTCAGGTCGGTCCGTTCCTGTCACAGTATATGTATCTGTAGAGACACACATGAACTGTCGTTTACCGTATTTTCTCCACACTCTACTCTCAAATAACGACTTACTTTCCATCCTGAAGGGGACTCCATTTACCCCTAGTACTTGAAACGAAAAAATTACTCCTTTCGTGACCCATTTCGATCACCAGGGGCACTGTAAGACCTCGAAGTGAGTCAGAGTAATCTGGTGTAACGGGTGAAACCTAATTCTCGGTCTCTTCTAAGAACATAGAAGAAAGAAAGGGTTTAAAGGGAGAAGGATTTGATCCATCCTATTACAGTCATAGAGAGACGCTAATCCTCCCTTCCCCTTGAGGGTGCGGTATCGACTACTTAACCATCACGGGTAAAACGCAAGACTCTGTTCCCCTCTAAATTCAGACTGGAGTCGTCTTTTTCATCCTTTCTCACTACACTAACTAATTGTCACCGATGGTGCCCACGGCTCTCCTCTAAACGACACCGACCTGTTCTTGTCCTCCTAACTCATCGACCGTCGGGGGTCTCCGTCCCCAAATGTCTGACTCAGAAATGATTTACTGACCGTCTCTCCGGTTGTAGCAGTCCCACACTCCTTGACCCGGAGTTTTTACTCCCTCTTTCGAACAACCGTCTTGATTCCAGACTTCAATCTCCACCTACTTGGTCGTCCCTGAACTACGTCTTTAGGTCCCGAAGCTGTGGAAATCCGGAAGAACGGGTCCAGGTCCGGACCTTGGGGTCTGTCACGACCCGGGGACATCACCCCTGGTCCACTCCGACAGACAGACGATCCCGTCGGACCTGACTAAGTGAGACCTTTCTTCTGTCTAAACCCCGAGGACTTATGACAACCGTCACGACTGGAGAGACGGGATTGAAGTAGGTAGGTCCAAGACGACTCCGGTCCGAAACGACCGGTCCGGACCTGTTCAGTAGACCCTTTGCAGATGCCAGTCTTCTTTTTCTTTCAACGGGTATAGACCCTCTACGTAATTGAGAGGTGGGACCCAAGATTGGGGCCCAAAAGGTGATCGCTTTAAGTGCCCTCCGGTGACGGAGGAAGGACTGGAGACACCGCGACCGACCCGGAGGACCAGAATAAAGGAGAGTGGGAAATCTCCTACCGGTGCGTAGGTAAGCCCGTTTCGACTTGTGAGTTCTAGGGGGCCGGCGCCGAGGTCGGAGGGTATGAGCACGTCGGGCAAAGACGACTCTCAGACACGTGTAAGGATAGACTCCTGTCTTCCCCAGCACTACCCGAGTGTCAATTCAGGACCTCGGGTCGTACCTCAGTCAATCCTACGTTCCGGGTTTGATTACAACACACCCCGGACGTCCTCGGCCACACCGGACTTCCAAGGGGCCGAGACTCAGCCCGACGGACTCCTCTCCCCCCTCATCCTTCGATCGAGGAAGGTGGGACGACGTTCTCGGTCTGGCACGTCTCGGCGGAGCCCGACCGTGGATCTGGCCGACATGGTCCCCGTACCGGAGACGGGTCCGACGGGGACTCCGTGGGGGAGAGAAGGGCCCGTAGTCGAGGGGAAAGGAGGCGTGCCCCGGTCGACGGTGGGAGGACCGTGGTGGCCTTCCCCCGGCAGGGGTGAGGGGAAGAACCCGAGGGAGGGCGGACGTTTGGTGTTCGTGTGTCCAAAAAGATAAGTTCTACAGAGAGGAAGCACCTTTGGTCTCCATTGTCTTGACGTCTTTTGTGGAGGTCTCCAAAATATTTAGAAAAAGATGGTCCTTTCTTAAAGAGCGCCCGTCACCGACTGAGGGTCACTACGTCGGCCGGTCGCCGCAAATCCTCGGGTCGACGAGGAGATTGGGCCAGTGTACAAGGGACGTTGGTCCCTGTTACGTTTCAGGAGGATCTGTGTGCCCTAAATCACCACCGACACGTAGCATCCAAGGAGTAAGTAAAGACGAATTGTAATAACACAGGCATTCGCGGTTCCTACCCCTGATGGTACTATTTCTCCTGACACCTCAGGGACGAAAATTCCTTATGCGTCGATCTCTTTCCACTTGCAAATAGTAGCGTTTCGGACCAGTCCCACCTCCCAAGGACTTCCGAAAAGGTCTCTCGGAACTTCCTAGTCCTCCTAGAACAGTTTTCGACTATGTCTCTTTCTGTACGTCTGTTTCCCTCGTCCGAACCGGGAAGGAGTCTGTGTGCCTGTCGCCGGCCTTCGGTGATCGTCTCGGGAGTCCTTCGTGTCCCTCCGGAAAGAAAGAGAAGTGGGACGAGTCTGGGGAGGAACAGGAGGGGAACAATTGTATCGCCCCAACCACTGTCCGTCCCTCCCCCGGGTCACCCGAGAGGTGAAAGGAGAGTCAATCAAAGATCTGAGGAAGAGGGGAAAGTTGGGGTGTGGATGATTTTTCTTCTCTCTCCCGGTCAATCCTACCCCGCTAACATACCGTATGTACGAGTCTCCTCTTAAAACCTCACTCCGAAGGACTCTAGTTTAAATCCGAAACGATGAATGATCGATACATTGGAATCCTTTTGGAAGAGACACGTAGTCAAAGGATTAGATATTTTACCTCTATTATCGTCACGATTGAAAGTCTCCCAAAGACACCCTTCCTTTATTGTATATTTCGTGAATCTTTGTCGTGGACCGTACACTTCTCGTCAATATTTACGATCGTTAGTAATGATGAGGGTGGAGATTATGATAATGGTGTCCTAAGATTCAATGTGTAGAGTCTCCGAGAAACCTCATAAAGAGTAAGGCCTAAGGTATCTTGATTATGGGCATTTGGTCATTGGGGTTTTGAAAACACACATAGACCTAATGGGTTTCTCGATAACCACGGTGGTGTCTCTGAGATAAAGTCCTATAAGATTAACCGGATCCTTAAACATTAAAATAGTTAGGGAGACCCACGAAGGCTATTTACTGTGCCCGAGACTTGAAACGCTCCGACTAACAAAGGAGAAAGTCCAAATCCGTGACCCGTAACGACCGGATAACGAGGACGGGGAGTTCCGACGTAATTGACATATGAAGCAAAAGAGTCTCGTTGTGTGGACCCCTCCCCTAAACTTACATCAACGTAGAACAATCGTTAGTCCTTCCCTACACCTGGTAGACTTGTTTCCTAAATAAACAATGTCGTGAATCCTCAGTCTCACCCTGAAGTCCCTGGGTTCGGACTCTCTGAGCCTAATTTGCACCTCCTCCCTGGCACCCGTCCAGATCCAATGTCTTCCTACCGGAAGAACAGGTCCCCAGGTCCTTTTTTCCTTCTTCTCCTGGTCCTTACACTCCCGCCCCGCCTCGTCGATCTGGTCGGGATTCGGTCCCTCCGACCCTACGTCTAGGACCCTCCTTACTCGACAGGAGGGTGACTGAAGAACCCAGAGGACCGCTCCATGGACGTAAAAGGAGAAACGTTGAAGTTATAAAACTGGGTAAAAACGAGGACACTAAGGAAGGTAACAAGACAACTCTCCTTCTAGAACGGAGAATCTCCTCCTCCCGGTCTCTTCCGGAAGTTCTTAACGGTCGGGGATCTTTTTTCGTCGTATGTAACTACGTTTACAATCGATTCCTCTCCGTCGACGGGAAGTGTAAACGTGGTGGTTTACAATTCGTTTATTTAGTGGGAAGTTCCGACCAAAAGTCCCTTCCTTTTCCTTCCCTAAACCCTAGATTCCGGTTCTCAGAATCGACTCAAACCATGTAAAGTCACCCCTCTTTTGAAAATCAATTTTTGACAGAATCACGACTAGGTTTCCCTTTAACTCGGTTCACTTGATGTTTCATTAAAGACTGGAACCCTTTTACCTTCCGTTTTATGCCGAGGGGAGACAGGGGTCGGATCGCCCTTGTGACCCAACTAACAACGACACGGACGTCCAAGACAAGTGAGGTCATAAAATTCCCATATCAGAAATGGTTCGACACCGAAGTCTCCCTCGTACTTTCCAGATCTTCCCTAGTCTCCCGGAAGTGGTACTCAAGGTACTGACAAAGGGAAGACGAGTCAAAGTCGAGGGTCGGATACGGACTTATCCGACAGAGAGGTCTCTTCCGTCACCGTTGGGTGAGGTCGTAAGAACGGACCTCTTAGGGTCCCTGTCGTCTCGGACCACCCGACGGCAGGTACCCCAACGTTTCTCAGCCTGTACTGACTTCACTGAATCGTCGTCGTCGTCCTCTATACATGTGAATGAAGAAATGAAGGTACTTCCTGTCGACGATTCCCAAATCCGGGAGCTTACGGGAGTTTATACATACGGAGAGTAAAGACCATTACAGATCAAGTATAAAAAGTAAGATAAAGTTTTTGATAATTAGTAAAGTATATAGTACCGAAGTATAAGACATAGACTAGTAAAGTTATAGACTTCGGAAACGACCCTTCGTCTCCTGATGTGTACAACAGCAACAAATAAAGAACACACAAACGACTAGAAACTAAACAACAAATCAGTGATTCAACACAGAGTGAGACACGTCGGGGTACCTGACGTCGTGTGGTCCGAGGGAACGGGAGGTGATAGTGGACCTAAAACGAATTTAAGAACAGGTAGCTCAGTCACTATGATAGGTTGTAGAGTAGGAGACGACGGGAGAAGAGGAAAACGGAAGTTAGAAAGGGTCGTAGTCCGAGAAAAGGTTACTCAACAGAGAAGTGTATCCACGGGGTTTAAAACCTCGAAGTCAAAGTCACAGTCAGGAAGATTACTTATAAATCCTAGTTAAAGGAAATCTCAACTGACCAAACTATAGGGACGTCAGGTTCCTTGAGAGTTCTTAGAAGAGGTTTTTTTTTTTTTTTCTCTCTCTCTTCTCAGAAGAGGTCGTGGTACAAACTTTTGTAGTCAAGAAACCACGAGTCGTAAGAAATGTAGGTTGACAGTGTGGGTATGTACTAATGACCTTTTTTGTCTAAACTGATACATCTGGGAAAAACCATTTTACTACAGGACCGGAAATTTATACCGTAGATCCCAATAGTCGAAAGGAAGGTTCCTCGTTCACAGAAAATTAAAGTACCGACGTCAGTCTCATACGTCACTAAAACCTCGGGTTCTTTTTTTAGACAGTGACAAAGGTTAAAAAGGGAAGATAAACGGTACTTCACTACCTAGGTCTACGGTATTAGAATCAAAAAACGTACAACTCAAAGTTCGGTCGAAAAAGTAAGAGGAAAAAGTGGGAGTAGTTCTCCGAGAAGTCAAGGAGAAGCGAAAGACGGTAATCTCACCATAGTAGACGTGTAGACTCAAACAACTATAAAGAGGGTCGTCAGTACTAAGGTCGGACACTAAATAGATCGGACCGTAAAGAGTACTACATGAGACGTATATTCAATCTATTCATCCCACTGTTATATATCGGAACTACTTGATGAAAGGGCTAAACCTTGGTCAGGTAACAAGATACAGACCACAACAATTAAGAACTGGGTGTATGTCCAAAGAATCCCCTACCCATCTAACTAGACCATGAGGGTAGAGAAATTCTTAAAAGGTGTCAAACCACACTAGGTGTGACAACTTCCGAAATCGTAGTCGTCACTTCGTCTACAAAAAGACTTTAAAGGAACGAAAGAGGTACTAGGTTACTTACAACCGTCAAACTAGAGACCAAGGAGTCGGAGAAGTTTTGGGTCAAACATGTAGACCTTCAAGAGTCAAGAACATGTCGACTTCGGATCGAACTTTCTAAAACTCATATTGGAACGATCGTACCCTTTACTCGTGTTGACATACTGTCAAACTTGTAAGAAACTGTAACGGTAAGAAACTCCAACCTTACTTTTGACTGAAAAAAGGTCAGAACACCGGTGACGACTCAAAAGGTTTAAACGACTGTGTAACTCACGTCGTGAAATTATCGTAGTAGAAATCCTAAAAGTTATCGAACCCACCTTAAGGTAGTGGAGGTGATCGAAACAAGTATTCATCACGAAGGATTCTGGGTGAATTGAAGTGTAAGGTCCTACAAATCCACTCACTGGTGTGGTGACACCAATAGGTCCAGTAATTCTGGAAAAAACATATCCAGAAAACATAAGAACGGTGGAGAAGAATTAGAGAAGACGAAGACAATACAGGAACAAAAGGAAGACAGGAAATAGCACGGGTAGGAACGCACTTTACAAGGGAACTATAGAGGTTATAGGAACTTCTCTAGGGAGTAGAAACCATCACTCCAGTATAAACTAAAAATAAAGACTTTTTGGACCTCTTGACTTTACTAAGAAAAGAGGTAATCTTAAACGTAGACCGGAAAATGATCTTCGTGAGGACTGGTGCCTTTCGAAATATGGGATCACCTAGGAACCGAATGGGCGTCCCAGAACCCGAGTCGAGGACGGGAGACGACTGTCGACTTCTGAATCAGAGGGTTTCCGTCGGTAGTGTGGTCGTAAGCAGGAGACCTGTCGGAAAGTGAGTACGAATGGTAAGTGTCATGACCTAAATCAAGTACTAAAAATTCCGGACGAAACCAGGAACATCTCGATAAGTAGTGCTTAGACGTTATTTTATTGTTGACACAAAACATATCCTAGATCAACAAAATATCGTCTTTGGAAGTCTTATAAATCAGGTAGTTTGACGACGAAATACTTCAGTTCTAAATCTAAATTTAAACACAAGACGGAGAGTACAAGATCGACGTACTAGAACCCATCCTTTGAATTGGCAAAACTCAGGGTTAAACTGAGAGACACTTTTCCGTACATTTTTATGGGGAGTCACCAAGGGTAGGTAAAGGGTGACGGTGTGAGATGTTTAACATGACCTACTGTAAGAATACTTACTGTTTGGTTTAAAAATATTATGGATTTTGGCAAAAAGTCTCTTCATTTCGGGATGTTATTTGACATAAACAATGTTGATCATTACACATACTCTACATCAATGATATTCGTGTCTACTCTATTTTGAGTACAGTATACTTTAAACGGACGAAAATGATCACAAAGGGAGTGGGTTTTACCATAAAACCTTATCTTTAGTTATTTTCTGAATAATATCCTTTAAAAACTAAGACACAAAATTAAGATGGTATTATAATTTTTGCATTTATTAAACTTTTGAAACCATAAGATTCTCCAGAAAGTTATCGTTTCTCAAGTGAGTTCAGCAACCACCTATAAGACTTTAGTCTTTCGATGACCCTAAGTCAATGAAGAGAGAGAGAGGGACATGTATAAAAAAGGAATACAGAAGTGAGTGAGGTGCAAAAGGGGAGGAATGTTGGAGTAGAACGTGTGTCAGAAGTACCGGAAAGGGGAGAGAAGGAGGCAGGTGGAGTTGATGGCGACGATTGATGGAGGAGGAAGGTTCTCAAAGTTGGAGCCAAAGACTTTCGTTGGTAGACTCACAGGACCAATTAGATCGGTCCCGACCAGTCAGATGCTTACCGACGGTAACCCAGTGCAAACGGGTCGGTCGACATTGATTCTGTCTTAGTGTTTCAATGTCCCCGACACCCGTCCGTTCAAAGGAATCTTTAGACACTCGTACCATGCACCTAACGAGAAGGAGGACAAGTGCTGCGGTCGACAGAACGACAAGGACAGACACTACGGTTAATAGAACTACAAATGTGACAAGTGTGCCCAGCGAGATGGTCCCGTCCGTTCCGAGCTCGATTCTCCGACCCGCCTCTGGGGCCCTCGGCGCTCTTGACGTCTGTGTAAATAAGACAGGACCGAGCGTACTGTCGGTATGTGTCGGAGAGAGGACCGACTGCGTCGTTGGCACCGTCGCCTATGCGGTATGGGCGAGGAGAGTACCGACTGGGTCGCCTGTGTCGGCACTTCGTCGTCATTAGTCCCGAAAGTGCCACTTCGAGTACGTGCGCGTGGCGTGTTTCGTCGGGCGTTGGTTCGTTCATGGAGTACTGCGCGTATGCGTCACGCTGTGTCCTAGGGTCGACAATGTCTCGGTAATAAGTGTTTAGACCCCGGTTTCTCGGACTTGTACGGTAGAACGGATAAAAGAGGAAGGGATGTCATTCGAAAGTAACTTCTTTGTGAAATGTTGAGATCCCCTTAGTTGTTCCGTTTCCCAGACAATGTCGTCACACAGTCCTGTTCCACTGACATTGTTCGTTCCTCGGGTCGTCGATAATGTGGGGGTCCGAGTTATACACTCAAAGGAAGGACGGTCTTTGAAAGTTAGGGGTTTGTACCTCCCGTCCACGAAAGGACTCCAAGAGAAGGTCAAACTCTAAAAGTACCTTACTCATGTACGTATACTTTCATAAGGACCATCGACCCGGAAACTATAGGTCACCCTTCTCCGTAGTCGAAGAGACTTCACTATGTCTCCGGATCCTGTCCCAACCGTCCTGATTCTGTCAGGTTCCCGATTGTCACACCTGAGACCTGGGTCTGAACCACACTTAGGACTTAGGTAGTAAATGATACACTGGAACCGGTTGACAGAAATGAAGAAACAGAGAGTAAAAGGAGTATACAACTCATTTCCATTATTAATAGAAATTTGTCAACACCGTCTCTAATTTACTCAACTGGGTGTGTTTCAGAAGTACCGTGGTATTGTTTAGGAGTTATTAGTATTCAATAACATGAGAATTTTGAAGGTCTCTAATAGGACGACCAGTATACGGGGAGACACTGGGATAATTAAGTGAAGTCTCTCGATACCCAACGGAGGAGAATCTTAGTAGACCTTCTCTTAAATGTTTGTGAAGTCTTTCAAGAATAATGTAGGGTACCGGGAAATTCGTCATCTCTGTAAAAGGGGACCAAAACTGGAGTAAGACGATGTTGTGTTAGAGTACAGAAGAAACACAGAGGAACAGGAGTTTTACTCTGCGTTTCTTCATTTATTCTTCTCTTCTTCCCGTACCGGGGACCGGGGAACGGGTACACAAGTTCCCTAGGTGCCGATCTCTGGTCGAGAAAGGAAGGTTTTCACCCTTCTCCCAGTACTACAAAATCTTCGTCTACCACGATCAACTTCTCTTCCCTTCCCTTTCGACGGTACAGGTTTGACCGGGGAAGTGCCCGGCACCGTAGAGTAGAAAGGAGAATGTTTCAAGGAAGATTCCTAGAAAATCGAATTTGACTTATGACTTCAGGACAGGGACCTACTTTAACTGTTAGGAATATTACTGTCTTTTTACATTTATAGACCATAAAAAAGGTAACGTGTATCTTGAATCCCTCAGAACTTTATATAAACCCACAAAAAAAAAAAATTTAGGAAAGAAGTTTTACAAAGTAAGGAGACAAAAATCTTCGATTACTGTAAGAGGTTCGTACAGTTGTTCCAAACACTTTCAGACTGAGGACGAGTGTGTTTAGTGTAGACGTAGACGTTTTCGTGTCTCTTTGTGTGTGTGTACACTAAGACGTGTACAAGTTTATGTGTCCGTAGGTGTTTCGTCGGGAGTACATACGGACAGATGTGTGTGTATATACTCAAGTCAAGTCAAGTCAAGTCAACGAGTCAGTACAGGTCGAGAAACACTGGGGTACCTGACGTCGTGTGGTCCGAAAGGACAGGTAGTGGTCGAGGGTCTAGAACGAGTTTGAGTACAAGTAGCTCAGCCAAAACGGTAGGTGGGTAGAGTAGGAGACAGCGGGGGAAGAGGAGGACGGGAGTTAGAAAGAGTCGTAGTCCCAGAAAAGTTTACTCAGTAAAGAAGTGTAGTACACCGGTTTCATAACCTCGAAGTCGAAGTCGTAGTCAGGAAGACTACTTATAAGTCCTGACTAAAGGAAATCCTAACTGACCAACCTAGAGGAACGTCAGGGTCCTTGAGAGTTCTCAGAAGAAGTTGTGTTATCAAGTCTTCGTAGTTAACAAGTCGCGAGTCGAAAGAAATATCAGGTTGAGAGTGTAGGTATGTACTGATGACCTTTTTGGCATTGAAACTAATCTGGCTGGAAACACCGTTTCCTTACAGAGACGAAAAATTATACGATAGATCCAACCAGTATCGAAAAGAAGGTTCCTCGTTCGTAGAAAATTAAAGTACCGAAGCCAGTGGTAGACGTCCCTAAAACCCCGGTTCTTTTACTTCAGACAGTGGCAAAGGAAACAAAGGAGTAGATAAACGGTATCTACACTACCCTGACGTAGGTATTACCCTGACCTACGGTATTAGAATCAAAAAACCTACAACTCAAAATTTGGTCGAAAAAGTGAGAGGAGAGTGAAAGCAATTCTCCGAGAAATCAAGGAGAAGTGAAAGATGGTATTCCCACCGCAGTAGACGTATAGACTCCAATAACTATAAAGAGGGCCGTCAGAACTAAGGTCGAACACGAAGGAGATCGGACCGTAAAGAGTACTACATGAGACGTATACTCAACTTATTTGTCCCACTGTTATATATCGGAACTACATGAGGAAAGGGTTAAACCTTGGTCAGGCAACAAGGTATAGGTCAAGATTAACAACGAAGAACTGGACGTATGTCCAAAGAGTCCTCCGTCCATTCCACCAGACCATAAGGGTAGAGAAATTCTTAAAAGACGTCAAACAACACTGGGTGTGTCAGTTTCCGAAACTGTATCAGTTACTACGTCTTCGTCTACAAAAAGACCTTGAGAGAACGAAAAAGTTACTAGATTACTACAACCGTTAAACTAGAGACCAGGGAAACGGAAAAGATTTAGGTCGAACTTGTAGACCTTCAAAAACCAAGTACAGGACAACTTTGGAGTGAACCTCTTAATACTAGTAATAAAACGATCACACACTCCACTCACGTTAATATACCATCAAACTTGTAATAAACCGTAACGGAAAGAAACCCTAACCTTACTTTTGATTGGAAAAGGTCAGGACACCGGTGACGACTCTTAAGGTTTAAACGACCGTATAACTCACGTCGTGAAAGTGTAATAGTAGAAGATCCTAAACTTTATCGAGTTGACCTTAAGGTAGTGGAGGTGATCGAAACAAGTATCACTACGAAGGATTCCGGGTGAACTGAAGAGTAAGGTCTTACACACCGAGATCCACTCACTAGTGTGGTAGTGTCAATAGACCCAGTACTTCTTGAAAAAACATATTAAGAAGACACATAAGAACGGTGGAGAAGAATTATAGAAGACGAAGACAATCCAGGTATGGTAAAGACAGGAAATAACACGGGTAGA
This sequence comes from Capra ibex, assembly GCA_006410555.1. Lineage (NCBI taxonomy): Eukaryota > Metazoa > Chordata > Mammalia > Artiodactyla > Bovidae > Capra > Capra ibex. The sequence goes on from SJYO01036187.1 coordinate 542,215, forward strand.
ACCGTACTTTACAAGGGAACCATAGAGATTAAAAGAACTTCTCGAGAGATCAGAAAGGGTAAGACAACAAAAGGAGACAAAGAAATGTGACTAGTGGCTCCTCCCGAAAGAATAGAGAGACACGATAAGAAACCTTGGGACGTAAGTCTACCCATATAAAAGGAAAAGAGGAAACGGAAATCGAAGAGAAGAAGAGAAACGACAAACATTCCGGAGGAGTCTGTTGGTAAAACGGAAAACCGTAAAGGAAAAGAACCCCTACCAGAACTAGTGACGGAGGACATGTTACAGTACTTGGAGACAGGTATCAAGAAACTGTGAGATAGTCTAGATTAGGGAACTTGGATAAATAGTGAAGGTGATATATTAGTATTCCCTAAACTAAATCCAGTATGGACTTACCAGATCGTCAAAAAGGGGTGAAAGAAGTTAAATTCAGACTTAAAACGTTATTCCTCAAGTACTAGACTCGGTGTCATCGAGAACCAGAACAAAAACGACTGACATATCTCGAAGAGGTAGAAGTCGACGTTTCTTCTATTAGTTAGACTAAAACCATAACTGGCGCACCATTATAGGTACGCATCTCAGTAGGGAACACAACAACCTTCTCCCAGAAACGACACTGGTCACACAAGGGAATCGTTTTGAGACAATCGGAAACGGGACGAAGTAAAACATGAGGTTCTGGTTAGAACGGAAAATGAGGTCCATAGAGGACTTAAGGATGTACGCATATGGACGTTCGTAAGACCAAGTGTTATCTAACGACATGACGTTGGATGCTGTATGTGTACTTGTTTATCGTTCATCATTTATCGCGGCAAAGACGTCGATAACCGTATATTCGTAAGAAGTAAAGTGACACGAATTGAAATGACGTGAAGTAACCTCGGTAAAAAGGTTGTCGTAAAAGAGTAAAGTACAGAGACACAGTGTAAGACTATTAAGTCGTAAAGTTTGAAAAAGTAACAATGCGACTAGAGACTAGTCACTAGAAACTACACTGATGATTCTGAGTGATTTTCGAGGTTACTATGAATCGTAAAAAATAATCATTATTTTATAAAAATTTAACTCGAAGGGAACATCGAGTCAACCAATTCTTAGACGTGCGTCACGTCCTCTGGGCCCAAGCTAGGGACCCAACCCCTTCTAGGGGACCTCTTTCTTTACCGTTGGGTGAGGTCATAAGGACGAACCTTTTAGAGGACCTGTGTCCTCGGGACACCCGCCGTCAGGTACCCCAGCGTTTCTCAGCCCACACTGACTCGCTGATTGTGAATGATTGTGAATACGTGAAAAAAAATCTGAATTACGATAACGTGTGAATTATCTGACATCATATCACACTCGTCCTCTTCCGTTACCGAGGGGTGAGGTCAGGAGAACGGACCTTTTAGGGTACCTGCCTCCTCGGACCACCCGACGTCAGGTACCCCAGCACTTCTCAGCCTGTGCTGACTCGCTGAAGGGAAGGTGAAAAGTGAAAGTACGTAACCTCTTCCTTTACTGTTGGGTGAGGTCACAAGAACGGACCTCTTAGGGTCCCTGCCCCTCGGACCACCCGACGGTAGATACTCCAGCGTGTCTCAACCTGTGCTGACTTCACTGAATCGTTTATCACATTCATATTGCAAATATACATGACCTTTTGGTTTTTTGAACACTGAGTGAAATAACATTATCAGAAAAATAACATCACTAGACCTTGGCTCGGGTGTTCTAGAGGTTCCAGACGGACATGACTGTACCTCGCGCATATGATTACGTAGACACCACCCTGATTAAGTGGTAGTCCACACCCCTATCCTTTTTTTTCACGTAGAAAAATCCCTCCTAGTCTTTAGACCAACTTAAAGATTTACACGACCTAAGAGGGTAGAGGAGGAAAACAAGGACCGAGAGTTCCCTTTACTGATTCGAAACTTGTCTTAACCCTGACCTCCTAATAAGGTTGAGTCTTATCGTCTAGGAACTTGTACCCTGGGAACTCTCAGGATACTACAGATTCGATACAGGCGATACTTTTCTTATTATTTATTGATGTGGTGACCTTTGTTCACAGGTCTTTTGTCGTTCAAATAGGACGTGGTCTCGGTTCCTTTTGGTCCACGGCTCATGTGGGGTCTCCCTTCCCCACCCGTTACGATCGTGTCTGACACTGGACAACATTCTCCCTCTGGCCTCCGTCCTTCCCTCCTTTTAGACTCAGATATTGGAAAGAAAAATATATTCGGTCTGAGTATGTAAAAGAAATAAAGTCGACCTTGAGTGTAGTGTCGACGAGATAAATGAATGGGTGGCTGGCGTATGGAATCTTGTTCAAGACAAGTCTTCCTTTGGTCCGGCTCGACCCTTTTATAAAGGAGTGGGTCGAGGAGTCGAGACAGCAGACTCCTCTCGTCGACTGGGTCTACGGGAAGTTCATTCATTTATGACATGGGGGCGAGGGACTCGTCTCCTCCCACGTACCTTTTCCGCGTCTTTTACCGTCCGAGGGCTCCGCCCGAGTACGACCCGAACAAGATTGACTGACGGAGTCCGGGCACCTCAGGTCACCCCTCGACCACTTACAAGTGGTCGATGAAGAACCCGACCCGTAACCCCGACTAAGCATCACAGACAACTAAGGGCACCGAGCAAACCTTGACGGTCTTACTTCCGGAATTTGTACCTCAACCCTTCCCTCCGTGACTGTGAGACAAAGGATCATAAAGATGGTAGTCTATACGATCTACATGCGTTGGAGGTCTTACATTCATTAGTATTTTATGCCAGTCTATGAATCATCCACTACTCAGGAGTCACAAACAACGAAAACAAAGACAGAACACCAAAAAAAAAAAAAAAAACCGACACGACGCACTGAGCACCCGAGGTTCAAGGGGTTGGTCCCTAATTCGGACCCGGGGCCGTCATTTTCTCCGTCCAGGATTGGTGACCTGACGGTCCTTTAGGGGTGGAAACAAAAAATTACACTGCATTAACAGTCAAAAATATTAAATTGAAGTTTACTGCATCGTACGGAAATTTTTGGACGAGTGTTTCAAGACCCTTTAACTTGTCAGTCACGAGAGTCCGGTCACGTCCGACGCACATTCCGCGGTGACTACCCTAGGGAGACATTGAATCTCCGTCCCTTATTTACGCGGTCACAATTTTTGGTGAGGGAGATCTTCGTTTCCGGTGTAGTGGTCCCCTTTCCAAATCTCACCCAAGACAAAGGAATTCCTCTAAGTCAGAAGTCTTCTGTCTTGTCTGCTGACGAACGCCCTCTTGTCTCCAACTTTTTGTGGCACACCCAAAAGAAGGACAACGAGATGGGTGACACTCACGAACCGTGGACTCAACCCCCAAGGAGGAATGGGTCCGTCTCGGATTAACGTACACGAAGTCAAACGTATCAACTCTAACTGTTGAAGATCAAAATGAGGGAAGTCTAGGTACCCGACACTCATAGTAAGAGACCGACCCCGAGGGGTCATGATAGATCCAGAGTCTGGAACCGGCAAAGCGACCTCCTAGGATCTCAAAGACGCCGAAAAGGAACATTGAGGGACCTGGGACGGATGTCCTCGACCCTATGTTGAACAGAGGGTCTCGAGAGGACACCCTTTTGAAATACGTATTCTCTTTGACGTAAAATGAACCGTCGACCCCAGTTCCATTCGATGTGTGGATGGGGGCGGAGACAGGACGGCAATCGGGGAGAGAGAGGACGTCGTAGTTAATAAAGGAGAGGTGAGCTAGTTTTGATTTCAGGAATGTTCTGAAGAGAGGGAGGGAGGGAGACAGGAAGAGACGGGGAGAGGGACGAAGTCCGGTCTTCGAGGGCCCCCGTTTCCGGACCACTAGTCGAATGGAAGACACGAACTCGGACACGCAGAGTAGAGGGGGAGAGAATGATCCAATGGAGGTAGAGGTTCCGACGTCGAGCTCCTCCTCCTCCTCTTCGTTCTTCGTTCTTTTAATAATAAAATCAGAGAGTCAGTACAGGTCGAGAAACACTGGGGTACCTGACATCGGTCTCCGAAGAGACAGGTTCCCTAAAAGGTCCGTTCTTATGCCCTTACCCAACGATAAAGGAAGAGGTCCCCCAGAAGGGGTGGGTCGTTGACTTGGACCCAGCGGGTGCAACGTTCGTCTGAGATGGTAGACTCGGTGACCCCATCCGGGTCAAGAAGTCATATCATATTACGACTATAAACGACAGAAATCGACCGAAAGAGGAGAACCCAGATTGCATGTAAAAACCCACTACGAGACAACCCTGGGACACTACGGTCGAAGGGACTATGTCTACCACGGAAGGGAGGTCGACGGATAAATGGTGCGGAGGGAATCGAGTACTGATAGGAACCCAGGTGTGGTGTGTATGAGAGCAACCCCAAAGTTCCGAGGAAGTCCACCAGTAGGGCCGTCCAAGAGATATACTTCAATGTCCGGTGGAAGGGATCGGGACAAGGTGACAAAGCCAGGATGGTCACTTGGCAGTCTCATTCCCCGTGCGACAACGTCGAGTCAGTGTTTCAGTACAGGTTGAGAAACGTCGGGGCACCTGACGTCGTGTAGTCCGAGGGGACAGGAAGTGATAGAGGATCTCAGACGAGTTTGAGTACAGGTAACCCAGTCACCACGATAGATTGGTAGAGTAGGAGACGGTGGTTTCCCCGCACCTGTGGGAGGTTAAAGACAAAGAGGATTCTAGACCGGTTAGAAGGACCCAAGGACACATACAAAGAACTCCGTTGAACTTATTCGGAGAAAAGGAACGGAGGTTTTCAAGTGGATCCCTTGAAAGGTTTTGATCTAAAAGGAGAGTAGCTTACGAAGAGACATCGTGACGGGGAAGATCGTTGTGGCCGAAAGTAGGGTAAGTCAGGACGGGACGTTTCGACCCGGTCCCTTGTCGGTTCCCTCCGTAGTTTGTGTCCTTGATTTTGGACTTTGGTCGTTGTTGAGTCCTTTAAAGTCCTGAGGTTGTCTGATCTACCTTGGAGAAACGGGTCACAAAGGACTAGCACGCACGAGTCAGCGAGTCAGTACAAGTTGAGAAACGCTGGGGTACCTGACATCGGACGGTCCGAGGAGACAGGTACCCTAAGAGGTCCGTTCTTACGACCTCACCCAACGGCAAAGGAGGAGGTCCCTAGAAGGGGTCGGTCCCTGTCTTGTCCGTAGAAGACATAGAGGACGTAACCGTCCACCCAAGAAATGGTGACTCGGTGGTAATGAACTATCCTTCAGTAATACAGATTTACTGTGACTTCCCGCCCCCAGTCTTGGAAGACCTCCGACCACTTTACTCTCCTCGTGCCGAAGGGGGTCTGGTAGAAGTGTCTCCGTAAGGATTTTCCGTGAAGTAAAGGACCCAATCTCGTCTATGACTCGAGAAAGAACCCTGTTCACAATCAAAGAGGAACGTCCGGTCTTCCTGCGACGAACAAGGAGTCTGGGAAAAGATGACAAAAATAAAGGAAGAAAAAGGAGGAGAAAAACCAACGTAATTGGGGATTGAGATGAGGCACTAGAAATCGTCAAAAGCAGAAAAGATCAGAGAAAGAACTGCCCTTCCATGAAAGAGAAGGACAGATATAGATAGAAAAAACAAGAACAAACAAATGACACCTGCAAATAGGAAAATAATAGAAGAACGATGACACAAAAACAAGGAAACTACCAGAATCGAAGATAAACGGAAATAAAAAGTACAGTAAATGAAAAACATGTATTATCATGAAACAAAGGAACATTTTATAAATTCCAAAATTTCCAAAATAAGAATTCCTAGAAAAAAAAGACAAAATATAAAAAGGTTGAAGACAAGGACCGAAATTTAACAATAAAATTAAAAGAAGAGAAGGACAAAAATTTTAAATATAAATCAACCTACTAAAAGACAGTATCGGTCGTTCCCTCCCCCCACCTCAACGTCCTTACTACCGTCATCCTTCTCCGGCGTGTGCGCTCCCCTACTACCCGTTGGTAAGAGGTCAGGAAGACCCGATGAGACGTCGGTAGGAGTCCTGAACGACTTTACTGAGGGGTAACAAGACATTGGCTGTAAACAGAACGAAACCCGGTAGGGTCGTAGAAAACTCGGAGAAGGACCACAGAGATCCCATAGTCGAAAGACAAAGTGTGAACAGTGGTGTCACGACATTTTGGGTCCTACGAGACGTGACCCCATGATGTAGGCACAAGGTTCGTCCTCCTTCCCTCCTCCCGAACTCAGACACTTTCTTCGTGTTCGAAGGGGTACTTAGGGGGTGGGAGAAGACGAACACAGAGTGACCGATCTTGAACGTAGGAATCGAGATTCCCTCAGAACCCATCACTCTTATTATATCTTCGGAGATTGAGACAGCTTCACAAATGTAAAAAAAAAAAAAAACAGAATTTTATTACAGTTTGAATCCCTTTTCAACGTTCGTACCATATTTTTGGAGAAAAGGGACTTGACGACTTGCATTCAGCGACTGATTACGGGGTCTTGAGGACTTTTTAAATTACACACAAAGGATGTTTTTTCCCCCCACACATACGTCTATAGGCGGAGGTATAACACATTGATGTTATGTCAGTATCTCTAGTCTTTTAATTGTAACCATATCATGGTAGAAAAAAAATCAACTAAAAAATTTAAATTTAAATAAATAAAATTAACCTCCGATTAATGAAATGTTATAACATAACCAAAACGGTATGTAGTNGTATAACACATTGATGTTATGTCAGTATCTCTAGTCTTTTAATTGTAACCATATCATGGTAGAAAAAAAATCAACTAAAAAATTTAAATTTAAATAAATAAAATTAACCCCCGATTAATGAAATGTTATAACATAACCAAAACGGTATGTAGTCGTACTTAGGCGGTGCCGTATGTGTACAAGGGGTAGGACTGGGGGGGAGGGTGGAGGGAGGGGTATGGTAGGGAGACCCAGTAGGGTCACGTACTCGGGATTCGTAGGACATAGGACGTAGCTTGGACCTGACCGCTAAGCAAAGAATATACTATAATATGTACAAAGTTGCGGTAAGAGGGTTTAGTAGGGTGAGACAGGGAGAGGGTGTCTCAGGTTTTCTGACAAGATATATAGACACAGAGAAAACGACAGACGTATGTCCCAATCACAATGGCAGAAAGATTTAAGGTATATATACGCAATCATATGACATAACCACGAAAAGAAAGACTGAATGAAGTGAGACATATTAGCCGAGGTCAAAGTAGGTAGAGTGATCTTGACTAAGTTTACATAAGAAAACTTACCGACTCATTATGAGGTAACACGTATACATGGTGTCGAAAGAATAGGTAAACAGACGACTACCTGTAGATTCAACGAAGGTACAGGACTGATAGTATTTGTCACGGAACTACTTGTAACCCCATGTACACAGAGAAAGGTAAGACCAAAGGAGCCACACATACGGGTCGTCACCCTAACGACTCAGTATTCCGTCAAGATAAAGGTCAAAAAATTCCTTAGAGGTGTGACAAGAGGTATCACCGACGTGATCAAACGTAAGGGTGGTTGTGACATTCTCCCAGGGGAAAAGAGGTGTGGATCACGGTGGAAAATTAGGGATCCACGACAATTACAAAACGATAAACGGGGGTTTTAGAAATATCGTTTTAACAGGTCAAGCCGTAGTGTACGGCATCAATCGACGACGAAGAGAAATGAGAGAAGGAAGATCCGGTCAAAGAACCGAAAAGAAACGGAAAGTCTCGAACCAGAGAAAACTTCTAATATCCAATCAATAGAACAAAGGAGGACTAATAAAAGTTCAACACACAGAAGTCGTCCTTACAGTGTCCTCCCTAGACACAAAGAAAGAAACGTGGGATTGTCCACTCCGAGCTAAAGTCAAACAGGGTAGTGACTTCTCCGAAAGTAATGAATATAACCACAGCGACCCGAAGAGGTCGATACCGTAAAAAGAAAAAAGGAAACATTGATTCTTTAATAAAATACTAACTATAAGATACCTGTCATGAAACTTTGTGAGTCTATAGGGTAACAAGGAGTCTGTAAATTAATTAAATCGGGTCTTCAGTTGTTTGGGAAACACATTTCCCGATTTCTATAATGATAGCTCATTTATAAAAATCACCCGGTCCTTCGGTTCGACTCTTATAATACATCCATGAAAGTATTACTCTCCTTTTTTAAAAAGTTGTTGTAAAAGTGCCTACTTTAATTTTTATATTAATAACTCATATTAAAAAAACATCATGTCTAGAGGATTACTCTTACCTTAAGAAACCTGCCACCGCCCCTTCAATCTGAATGACCCCCAAGTTCCAGTCACAAGGGTTAATAGTTTAACTAACGTTTACAAGGAGACTTTTTAGCAAGCCTCAGACTCCCGACATGTTTTAGTCAGTCACCCGACCTGAAACAGACGTTTGGTATCAGAAGTCCAAACACCTAGACGGAAAATGAGTCACCCAGTCTTAGACAACGATTGTACACAAAACTTCAACTTTAGCAGAGAATCAACTGACCATGTTCGGGGAGACTCGACCGGAGACACAGGAAAAAGGTATAGGGATGGTAAGAAACTCGTGAAGGGACGGAAACCGTGTTCTAGGGGGAAACGTGGTCGGAACTTTCGTCGGCATCTAAGTGTCTCGGGATCACAGGAAGTCGATTCTTACTCTGAGCCTTCGACTCGAGGTCCACGGTCCACACGCGTAACGAGGACCCTACAGTGAGAAGGGTCCGGGTCTCGATCCTATATGTACACACAAATGGTTACGAGGGATAAGGTTATATAGTGGCGTCCTCGTCTGGGACTATGACCCCTTCTAACTTCCGCCCTCTTCTTCCCCGGTTGTCTCCTACTCTACCGACCGACCGTAGTGGCTGAGCTGCCCGTACTCACACTCATTTGAGACCCCCAGCCACTACCCGTCCCTCCGGACCGCACGACGTCAGGTACCCCAACGTTTCTCAGTCTGTGTTGTCTCGTTGACTTGACTTGTCTTAACTTCGTCATGATCAGACTCCTGAGTTTAGACGCAGGGTACTCAATCCTCTAGGAAGGGTAGACCACTTTACCTCGTTCTTGGGTGAAAGGACTCGACACAATCGTTTCCCCTAACAGGATGGAAGAGGAAGTTCATCAATAAAGGGATCGGAGCCCGTCAAAGGAGGACACGTGGTGACCAGTCGTGAGTCCAATTTTGTTCCCTTAGGAGACGTCCAGAGACTTTGAGAGATACACATTGAGAAACGAGAGGTCGAGAGGAAGCGTTTCAGACCGGTTGAACTCTAAGGTTTTGACTTGTGACTAGGAATTAAGTCCCTGGTGCAGTAACCAAAGAGAAGAGAGTCTTCAGTAATAGGCTACGACAGACAACAGGTTTGAGACTTTTGGTAATAAACTATATAAAACAGTTAAAAAATTTTCAACAAATTCCACACCTCCCCCCGTGGTTCAGGTCAGGAGCAATGAGGTAATGTCTGTCTTTACCTTCGGACGTACTAGAAATGAACGGACCAATAGACGTCGTGGTTCCTGAATCTTTTTTTTAAATTCCATTGTTATGTATAAACGTCTTCATCTGACTGTTTTGAGATTATGTAATCATGTCGCTAGGTTGAACTGGTGGTGGCACTGGGGGAGTTAACTGCTACCAGGACCCCTACTGAGGAGGATACCCCTCCTGGTTCAACTCATGTGTCGTGTCCTCTGTCGGATACCAATCACTCTTTAAAGACGGGCAAAAGGGTGAGTCTAGGATTGTCTGACATCATTATTATCAGACGAAAGTAAATGATAATGCTAATGTAAATGTTATATATCATTTACTCACATTACAATAGTGGCTCCTTTAGGATTTTAACGAATTTTATGTTATTACAGAGGGTAAACTTTTTGTTTTGTTTTGAGAGAGGGAGGTAGGGATGAGGTCGACAACAGGTTGAAGAGACAAGAAATGTTTATTTAAAAACTCTCTCGAGGGATTGGAACGGGACGGCAGAAGAGAGAGAACGTAGGACAGACAGTCTGAGACCGAAGTGGTAAAGTGACTTTGCCCAGAACAGTCCCAAGAGTAGGAGACACGGCGTCTGGGCCATTAACGAGGTGCAAAGAATAGAAGAAGTCGAAGAGTAAACCCGTATTAAATAGTACGGGAGAAAGAGCTTTGGAAGGAAAGGAAACCGGAAACCCTTTAGTGAGAGTAGTGAGAAAGGGAATCAAGTCAAGTCAAGTCAAGTCAGCGAGTCAGCACAGACTGAGACGCTGGGGCACCTGACGGTGTGTGGTCCGAAGGATGGAGTGGCCGTTGAGCCAGAGAAAACACTCGAGGAGGAGTAGAAGACTGAAAAAAATTTTGGGTATGAACGATGGATTTACTAGGTAGTTCAGGTAAGTATATAACTACTAAAGGTTGAAATGTGGGGATAAAGATGGGGGTAGGACGTAAATTGATAAGAGAAGTTGGCAGATGTACAATATGTAGAGATTCTTTCGACTCGTGGCTTCTTGACTACGAAAACTCTTCTGACTACGCAACCTCTTCTGAGAACTCTCAACGTTCCTCTAGGTTGGTCAGGTAGGATTTCCTCTAGTCAGGACCCACTAGTAACCTTCCTGACTACAACTTCGACTTTGAGGTTATGAAACCGGTGGACTATACTTCTCGACTGAGGAAACTTTTCTGGGACTACGACCCTTTCTAACTTCCGATCTCCTCTTCCCCCACTGTCTCCTACTCTACCAACCTACCGTAGTGGTTGGGTTACTCGTACTCAAACTCACTTGAGGTCTTCAACCACTACCTGTCCGTCCGGACCGCACGACGTCAGGTACCCCAGCGTTTCTCAGTCGTGCTGACTCGCTGACTTGACTGACTGACCTATAAATTATCTATAGTAATCTGTTCGGAGTTTGATTTGAACTAGAAAGGGGTTTTTAGATACATAGAACATCAGGAGTTATTTACCGTAGTGGTGGGATGGTAAGTCCTTCTTTTTTGACCCCCGATCAGAAACGAAGATAGTGTAAGTATACATTAGGTAGTCGTTGAACACAACGAGGTGGAAGTTCAGGTTATTAAATAATGGTGGAGGTGGTCCTGTGACATCACCTTTGACGGTGGTTTAAGAGGTTGTCGAAGAATGGAGTGTAACTCATTTGCGTGTCACAGGCGGTACCGAGTGTTCCGGCAGGCACTAATTAGGGTCGACGAGCAAACAGAGGGCGAGAGGCGGAGAGTCAGACTAAGACGGTGAGTGGAGGGAGTGTGAGAGGAGAACGAGTGGACGTGGACGATCCAACGAGAAACGTCTTGCGAAAAGGGAGTCGGTAGGGGTACCGAACGAGGTAGTGACGTAAGTCCAGAGAGAAGTTTATACTGGAAAAGTTTCTCTGACTTAATAGAGCAAACGGAATGAGTAGAAATTTGTAAATACTGGTAAACGGTTCAACAACTAATTCTTTAGTACGTAAAGGGGTGTCGGGCTGATCTTACTGTCGCACTGACTCTTAGTGATAGTGCCCGACATATTATTTAATACAATTTTTGTCTTTTCATGGACTCCTCTCGCTAATTGTCCTAGGTCACGTAATCTGTTCAGGTTTGACCATGCCGGACCTTTCATTGATAACCTAACCCGTCGACCTTCCTGAGCGCTGTAACTCCTGTCAAACACGTCCAACAACAACCGACCTCGGTGGTCTGACGTCATCTACCCACTGTAGGAAAGGAAGTATCGGAGGATCAAGACCGGAGTTTTTTGAGACGGAGTCGGAAGTGTCGAGAGTCAGGATTCTCAGTGTGCCGGTATCCGCACAGGCCTTGTAGGGGTACCCCGTAGTAGCCAGAGACGAGAGGTCGTCCCGTGGCAGACCACCTCCTCCCAGGTTCCTCGAGGGTTATTCTACCACACACACACAACTTTATTATTAGTAATTTTTTGTTATTTACACTTTTTCTTTTGGTCCTGACGTGGACTTCAGTTACTTGTGTACGACTTCCCTACGGACCCTCTTCTCCGACTGAGACCTTTCGTCCGTCCCTGTGGGGTGCCCGAGACGACGGGGCCCTGACTGACCCCGTCCTGCAGGTCTTAAGTATCGGGTAGTCGGGACGTCCCGAGTCCCGGGACTGGGGAAACCTTTGACGAGAGAAGAGACTGTCGTCTCCGAGAGAGGAGCCTCCGGATCCCGTCCGTCCAAAGGGACCCTCTACATGAGACCACGGGACGTCAGTCCTGCTACCTACTCCTCCATTCTCGACGAGCCCCGGCGACTCTGGTCACCCCGACTCGTCCCTCTCTTTGTACCAACACTGTGTCGAAACACACATCTTTTACTACTTCCGACTTTCCGTCTTGGGATCCCTCGTGGTCCCAATTGTTCTCCTCACGTTCTTCCCTCTCTTCCCGACAGTCTTTTTCTACCTCTTTTGTCCTTTACACTCCTGACAAAGTGGGACTCTCTCGTCCTTGACGACTTTCGAGATCTCTCCACGAGCGACGTTCTCGATCTTTGTGGAAGAAACCTAAACTAGTAATCCTCTAGGGACTCCTTCAATCCCTCTCGTCATAGTCATCTATCCTTCTCCGTCTTTCGTGTAAAGTCACCCGACTCGTCGTTTACTTTTCACTCCGTCCCCTATGTTCCAGTCACCCCACAGACCAAATCACTTATTTTTATATTTTACGGGTCAATTTAAGTTAAGTAGACTTTAAACTTAAAGTCTACTTGTTATTTATCATAAAAATCACAATGATATTATTTGGTTCATAAACGGCAAATAGACTTTAAGTTTAAATTGACCTACAGAAGACAAGACACTCTGTTAGGACGAAGAGCGAGTTCGTCACACCGGCCCTTTCTTCTTCTCACGGTCCCGGCATCGACCTCCCGTGGGTCCAGTCACCTTTCAGCACAGATCCACCCTGACAGACTGTGCGTCTCGTCTGACGTCGTGACGGACACCAGACATTCATCTGACTTCCCTTTTCGAACACCACCCTCTCCGACTTTCTGTGTCAGCCGCCCCGCCTCCCTTATTGACTAATACACTTAGTACCCGGAGACCTTGTTCTGTAGTGAAGAGTGACATTCTTCGTCTGTCAGGGAGGGGTCGGGGGGTTGGGTGTTATGTTAAAAGGTCGAAATTAAACATTCACCGAAGGACGATAAAACTTTGACATCTTGACACCCGGAGTATACCCTAGAACAATCATTAAAAAAGAGAAAACAAGAGAGAAAAAGAACCACAAAATTACCTGGTGGTGTCGTCGTTTGTAAAAAGATTTGTCTAATTAGGTGAAACAGTTGAAGTCAAGAGTCTTAGGGTAGTGGTCTCGTTTAGTAAAAATTACTGATCAAAGGTAAAGGTAAAGTCCCGTGTTCGGACCCAAAAACTTCGTTTACCTAGTCTAGTCACGACATTGGGTCGAGGAACAAGGAGAAAGAGACACAAATTAGAGTGACTCTTACCACTGACAGTTTCAGAACTACTACTTGATTACTATAGTAACCTCAGTAGTGCACTGTATGAGTCGTCGACCAAAAGAAGAAATATGGATTAAGGTCCCAGTGTAGACCAAACCTTTTGACCTTTTGACTACAGAAAAACAAATAAAAATAAATAGAAGGAGATTTAGGACTCTAAAGACGGTCCAACGATCGGAAGTACTGAGAACGAAGACACGAATACACTGTCTTTCTTTTTGGTAGGGGGACAGGAGGTTAGGCTCGGGATTCGGACAGACCAGAATCGGCTCGGATGGTTCGGATTAAGAAGTACCCAAAATCCGTACTCCTGGGGTGTCGTCTGCGCCGTGACACCAAAGATGACGAAAAGGATTCTTACAGGGACCGACGACAACCCTACAATCGTTACGGGGATGAAGTGTTCCCAGAGACTCTGAAAATTATTCTTTTTTTAATGTTGTATCCCTATATGTTTAAGGAAAAAAGGGGTTTGAAGAACAAGATATAATGGAAGTTTCGTTCTCAAATGGTCGAAACACAACTTCCTTCGCGGTCACCTGACAGGTGTTGTGACGAACCAAACAAAGACCAGTCGAGGTCCACAGTCGTCTTAGGTACGATTCACCTCTCGTTAGTGAAACTTGTCTATAACAGTTCTATTGGGTGTTGAGACAGAAAACGAAGGAGAAAGATTTACAAGATCAACCTCTAACCAACAGAAACTGTAGACCTTAAGTTCTGACCAACCCCTATACAGACCCTGGACTAGAGTCTACTTTATAGAGGTGGGTCAATTACTTATTAAATTTTGCAAAAGATACCACGAATAGGGTTTTCCGTCTGTTCACTTCTCACCCGACCTCGATTTCGACCCCGGTTCTGTCCTGTACTTTCCCTAACTAGTTTCATAAACGTCTTAAAATTCGTCCGAACCATGTTTGTCCGGGGAGACAACTGACGGCAGGAAACGATTCGAGTGGTCCCGGGGTCCCACCGTACCGAGTCAAGTCCCCCCTACAGAGACCCTTATACACCGGATTTAGTGGAATAGACCTCCAACTTCTGGAGTCTGACAAGTTCGGTCTTTCCTGACACTTCAGGACGTCGGGTCCTCACGGTCTGAAAATTAAGTACCAGACAATCCTGAACTCCCACCCCCCTTATTCCGACTTTTATTGTCCGACAGTTCGAAGTAAAACGATCAACTCGTTTATTTTATGAGTAGAAGGTAGTAGTAAAGTCTCTTTCTGTGAAATTGTATTTTTATACTTTCCGAGTAAGAGAATGAGAATTGTATTTCTTATGCAGGGTCAAGAAAGGGTCTTTCAGTCACAGTGCGAATGTTGCAATGTAGTTATATAACCCTGTGTATACACGAACACACACCTACGTGTACTTAGGTTTACGTATGTATGAATAGTAGTAGGTAGAAGTCAAGTCAAAGTCAAGTCAGCGAGTCAGCACAGGCTGAGAAACGCTGGGGTACCTAGCGTCGTGCGGTCCGGAGGAACAGGTAGTGGTAGAGGGCCTCAAGTGAGTCTGAGTGCAGGTAGCTCAGTCACTACGATAGGTCGGTAGAGTGGGAACCAGAAGGGGAAGAAGAGGACGGGGGTTAGGGAGGGTCGTAGTCTCAGAAAAGGTTACTCAGTTGAGAAGCGTACTCCACCGGTTTCATGACCTCNNCTAGAGGAACGTCAGGTTCCCTGAGAGTTCTCGGAAGAGGTTGTGGTGTCAAGTTTTCGTAGTTAAGAAGCCGTGAGTCGGAAGAAGTGTCAGGTCGAGAGTGTAGGTATGTACTGGTGTCCTTTTTGGTATCGGAACTGATCTGCCTGGAATCAGCCGTTTCATTACAGAGAAGAAAACTTATACGATAGATCCAACCAGTATTGAAAAGAAGGTTCCTCAGTAGGTAGAATCAAAAAGAAATAGTGTGTCTGTCGACATCACACGATTGACTCATGTACCTGAGACCCCGGTCTTGTGGACTCGAGTCTGTCTCCGAGGCGATGAGTACCAGACTTCTTGGAGTCTACTTAATAAATCGAGGAGATTCGGAACCAAAGTAGTAGATAATTCTTTTCCACTAATGTGTGAAAAGACCCCAGTAATAATCAAAATTTACTCGATTATACAGAGAACTCTCAGGGAACCTGACGTTTCTCTGGGTTGGTTAGGTAAGATTTCCTCTAGTGGGGACCCTAAAGAAACCGCCCTTACTACGACTTCGACTTTGAGGTCATGAAACCGGTGGAGTACGCCTCAACTGAGTGACCTTTTCTGAGACTACGACCCTCCCTAACCCCCGTCCTCCTCTTCCCCTGCTGTCTCCTACTCTACCGACCTACCGTAGTGGTCGAACTACCTGCGCTCAGACTCACTTGAGACCGTCAACCATTACCTGTCCCTCCGGACCACACGACGCTAAGCACCCCACCGTTTCTCAGCCTGTGCTGACTCGCTGACTTGACTTGACTTACGCTCTTTGCGAACCGTGTTTACTTTGTGGGTCATTTATCGTCAGTAATGATAATATAAAGGTGTCTGTTCCTTCAGATGTATTTGACCGGAGACCTCTACCGACTCTCTCGTTTAGAAAGGAGAAGGTCTATTCCTTTTTGACTGGGTCTCATCTACACTGAACGGGTCGATTCCAGGTACCTGTCAATGACTGTGTAACCCATTGAACTCATCTTGAGTTCGGATAACTGGTTCAGACTACATAGAGACTTCAAAGGATCTTTTTTTTTTTTTTTTGACTTAAACCGTTTACCTACCTGAGTCACCCGTAAATATGTCCCAGGCCTCCCTACCCGTCCCTCGACCGTCAAATCAACCCGTGTCACTCCGGTCAGCTCTCGGTGGTCCTCCTTCAGACCGGTGACGCCGGAAGGAAAGAGAAAGGAGTCGGGGTCTCTTCTCGTCCTGACCCAAGGTCGGGCCCCACCCCACCGCCTCAGGGGACGCTCCGTTCTCGTCCACTCCTCGTCGCGCGGAGGGGTGCAGGGGAGGAGGAAGGGAGCCAGGACGGAGCCCGGGGAGCGACTCGGGGAGTCCACGGTCGTGAGTGTCGGGACGACCCCGGGGGAGGGCGACGTCCTCCCAGGCGAGAGGACAGTGGTCAGTGTCCCTCCACGGGACTGTGAGACCAAACACAACCGACAACACTAAACCCCCGATAAGGGACAAAGGATCCGGAACCACTCCCGGTGACCCAGTCCGTCCGAACATAGTCACCAACCACTGTCTGGGCACAGTCGCTCCGACGAAAAGCTAAAGTTCTCCAGTCCGACGGACTCAGTCCGAGAAAGTCGGAGAGACGAGGTAGTAGTAAACGAATACTGAAAGTAGGAGTACTAGTGGAGGACTAGTGTGCGAGGTTCGTCCTTGTTCTTATCTCTGTTCCTATTCTTCCTTCCTCTCCGGGTCACAGTCTTTTAGATTTGAAAGAGTGTTTTCGAGGTCGTCGAAGATGTCTACGGAGTAACGAGTCTCGACCCGGTGTCGAGGGTCTACGTTCTCTCCGGTCCTTACCGGTACAACGCAGACCCGTTGTTTGACACTACATAATCATTCCGTTCCTACCTATCACCCACTCTTTGCAGTAGACGGCCTCTCCGTATCGATCTTATGTTAACTCGGAAACAAAGAGAAATAGAGATTTCAGACGAAGTGGTCCAGTGTAAACTTCCTTCAGAATGTGGTCGAGGTCTTTGGACTTGAAAATATGCCCAGAAATGACTTTGGAGGTACGTGCACACTAGTCTGTGGGTCGGTCGGAAGAAATGTTTAGAGGATATGAAGTAGGCGGAGGAAGGTCACGACAAGGTTAGGGAGAGAGAAGGATTTGTTGCAGTTTGTCGGAGAGGAGTGAGTGCGGATGCTGGGGGAGGAGCCAAAGGTACAAAGGGAAGTAACCAGACACGCGGGAAAGACCACCTTTAGATAAACTAGAGACCCGAAAGCGTTCAGATCCCCTCTAAGGGACCACCGAGTCTGTCATTTTAGGAGACGAACGTTACGACCTCTGGGCCAAGTTAGGGACCCAACCCTTCTAGGGGACCTCTTGTTTTGTCGTTGGGTGAGGTCCTGCGAACGGACCTTTTAAGGTACCTACATTCGATGTCAGGTACCCCAGTGTTTGTCAACCAGTGCTGACTCGCTGAAGCGAAAGTGAAAAAGTGAAAGATGAGTTATGGGGATATTCGTGTTGACGCCGACTTTTGTTTCTTAGACCCTCTAATGTAACTTCGGACACTGTGTGGGAAAAGATAAAAGAGACGAGGGGTCCATTTCTCACTCGGTCATATTTGAGGTCGGGACGAATGTCTGTGTGGTGTGGGACCGTCTGTGACAGTCCCCGGTGACCCGGGGAGAGACGCGGAGCCTCTTGGTGGGGGACGGGAGGGGAGACGGAGGACGAGAGGAATGAGAGTCAAAATCAGGTTTAAAGGGGAGAGGGGTAAGCAAAGATAGGACAACTAAAATCAGGTTATTAAAAATAGACAGGGAAGTTTCCGAACGAAGTCTAGCTGAGACTCCCACAAGAGAGTCAATTGGAGGACGGAGGTTCAGTCAGTCAGGTGTCACGACAAGACTTTCATTCGGGAACCGAATATAGCTTAACAGGTTTTTGGAGTAAACTCAAAAAGACACTCTACAATACCTTTTCGAACTTGTTTAAAAAACGGGTGGGGTTAGAATAAAAATAGACTGAACAATAAGTCGAAAACCTAGTCTTCGGACAAAAGAAATCTCGACGAGAGAGAGGTGGTGGTCCGAGACTCGACGGACTCCCATTCCCCTCCCGGACCCAGACGTAGTTGGGGAGTCTTGTCCCGAAACGAGAGAAAGAGGGGTCGTGCGCCCGAAACCCGTGGAGGGTGCACAGTCCGCGACTCCATCCACGGCGTCTGTCTTCCGTCTGTCTCAGGTACCGGACGGAGGAGGCCAGGAGAAGGAGGAGAGGTCTACCACGAGGTGGGCTAGGTAGTCCGGCCGACTGGCGACGGGGCGGCTCCGCTCCCCTGCGACCCCAAGGCGAGGTCCCTACTCGGGGTCGCGGCAGAGGACCCGAGTCCACACACGGCGAGACCGTCGAGGTCCCTACTCGGGGTCGCGGCAGAGGGCCCGACGTCCACACACGACGAGACCGTCGAGGGAGTGCTCAGGGGTCCAAAGGACGGGCATAGGGACGGAGGTCGAGGTCACAACGAGAACCGAGACGACGGACGGACGTCACGCCGGTCGCTGACCTCCTCGAAAAGAAGGCTTCCTCCCGTCAGTCGACTTAAAGGTTTAGGGTCTAAAAAAGGTGAAGTTAAAAAGAGGAAAAGAGAAAACGGGTTTATTGTGCAAGTAAAACATCCTTTCCTACCCCGGCAAGAAGGTCCCCAACTTCTGACATACTCCTTATGGACCCTCTACCCGTCCCGAGTCGGTTTCAAGAGGACAACCTTCCCTTCCGTCCTGGCTCGTTACCTCTCCCGACAGCTAAGGGGTTCCTTCTACCCCCCTACTCCAGTCCAATCCCCGGTTCCGAAAGGAGGAGGAGGGGTGAGAGGAGGTGGCAAGGAGGTCGGGTAAGGGAAGGAAGACAGAAGAAAGAGAACGAAGGACGGACAAAGAGGGAGAGAGAGAGGAAGGAGAAACAAAGACGTGAGTAAACAGGTACGTAAGAGAGTCGCCCGTAAAGAGATCGACGACGACATACAGTCTGTGACACGACATTCGACCCTTGTGTCTCCGGTTTTCAGTTTCGAGTTCCGAGATTCCGGACGTCCCCCACCCCGTGGGTCTGCTGTCCGACCCACTCCTCTCTGTCACCCGTTTCCCTCCATTGACCATTCAGAGGCTCAGATAAGTCTCCGAATCTGCCATGTAGATTTCGTTCCCTTTCACCCCAGTTCCTCTGTTCTGAGTCTCTTGGAGCTCGCCTATAAGTACGTTGGATCGAGTAATTAAGGAGGAAAAGGTAGGGTCCTCCTCTTTAGAGTCGACTTTTCTTGTGCCTGATGCACTCGTCTTGTGGGAGGTAAGTTTAGGGTCCAGATGGTGAAAGACACGACTATTGTTCAGTGAATTAATAAAAAAATAAATAAATGTTGTCTAAAAGAAAAATCCGGTAAAATCCAAGTGTCGCTTTGACTCGTCTTTCGTGTCCCGAGGCACCCGTCAGAACGGAGGGGGTTCCGGTCGTGGGACGGGGTCCGTCCTGCAGACAAGGTCGTCTCCTCTGCGGTGGCTGTGTCGCAACGGTATCGGATGGAAGTCCAGGTGAGAACCGGACGTGTAAGATACCCGACATTCTTCACATTGCCGTGCGTAGGTGGCAATCACGGTACGTGTTCATCATAGTGACGGGGTTTCGGAGGGACGAGAGACGGAAGTCCGGTAGAAAATAGGAGTTAGAGAAGAAGAAACCCAGTAGTTCCCCTATTTTGCGTTATGACATGCACTCACGGAACGAAATCCACACACGATAACCATAGCATACGGGTAATTTTCGGGTCTCGGGGAGGGGCGACTACCGTCACGCGCCAAATCACGCACCATGGCCTTCGTCCTCCTTGACCCACGACTCGAGAGAGGTCTCGTCACTCCGCTGTCCGCCGGAGCCGACCATCCCACCAACCCCTCACTATCACCCTCCTCCCGTGCTTCCGTGCGTCTAAGGTTTCCCTGAGGCCTGACAAGGGACGAGGGCTTCACTGGGTAGGTCGAAGTAGGTCCGTCGCCAGACTGACGAGAACCGTCCCGAAACCTCTCGGACACACTCAGTCCAGGTGCACCGGCCACTCCCTTCCCTCCCCGCCCCTCCCGAGGACGGGTCCTACCCGGTGCGACCGAACCTCTCTGACAAGGACTTTCAGGGACCGTCCCCCTCCCGCCGACGCCCGACAATTAGACGGTACGTTTAGCTGCTCATTTGTCAGAGGTTACTCTTAGGGTCTACGAACCAAGCGACGTCTCTGGGCCTGTGAGTAGGGACCGAGGTCCACCCCTAGTCGAACTCCCTCGACTCGTGTTCGATTCCGTGTCGGCACCCGAAGAGGGGGAGGGCATAGGTCTGTCCCGACAACGGGTCCTCTGGAGTCAGAGGAAGACGGGGACCTGTCGGTGTCCTTCTTCCCCTCGACCGTCTTTGTCTCCCGTGTTTATGTGGTGGAAAGTAAGTGTCCCCATCTTCGAAGACCCTAGACGAACCCGACAGACCTGTTCCGTCTACTTGACCACGATCTCTGTACCTACCCGACCCGCCACCCGAACCCGCACATCGGAGTCAGAGGTGGAGTCGACCCAGACAGTGCACCGTCCTCGCGTCGACCCAAACCCCTTTACGGTCACGAACGACATATATGTGAGCCTCGAACAACCGGACACCACTCCTCCCCACCCTCCCTCTCTCACCTTACCTTGTGTAGACCACTGGACTAAAAAGACAAAAGGATGAGAACCAATTCCCGAAACCGACATGAGTCCCGACCTCCTTCTTCAGTCCTTTTCCCCTACTCCGGGATCATTCCTTCTACCCCCGTTCCCCACGTACAATAAACCGACCCGAGTCTCCCCGTCTCAACTAAACTAGGACCCTTCCGCAGATATGGTATACCTCATCCTTCCCCGAATCAAAGGAACACCCTTCTAAGTTACTCCTTGTTTTCATACTGGTGCACTTGTGAATCGTCGTAGAGGTTGTTTCTATATCGTACGTCGGCATAAGTATGTATTTGAGTTCTCCACACGTATTTGTGTGCGCAGAAGTTCATCTCAACGTTTGTGTTGGTAGTGGCTATACATGTCACTTGCGAGAGTGTAGAGTGAATGTGTGTATGACGGTGACTTTGTGTACGTCTGTCCAAGTAGTTCTGGTCTCACTCAGTGTGACTGGGATTTCTAGTTCTGGTCACCCGGGACTCGGTAGCAGGGGGGAACCTACAGCGTTTCAGATTGCGGATGTGGTTTAAAAGACGTGTGAGGGTCTCCCGTACAGACGAAACCTACTTAGTAAGTCTGGTCCCAGGGAGCCGGGAAGGAGAGATGGCGGAGACAAGGTTGTGGTGGAGGTACGTCTACCCCTTGTACCTTCCGAAGTCACTACACCGTTTGAATTCCTCTGAACTTCTTTAATTCTCTAAACGTAATCTTGTTACGTTTGTCGAATATGCCGTCTGTAAATCCATGAATAACAAAAATTAGATAGCCAGTAAGAGTGTTGAAGTCTAAGTCTTAGAGAGGTGGAATAAATCGTTTAGAAGAAAGAGGAGAACAGACAATAGAAGAAGAGTCCCCGTTTTGGGTTTAAGAAGAGTAAAAGAATGTACCTCGTTAAGTCGACGGAGGTTGGAGACAGGGGTTTAAACCGAAGACTTGGGGGTATCATATCGGTTTTTGAGTGACCTTTGAGACCTTTATCTGGGACGCCGAACGACTAATTCCGGTAGACGGAAAGGTTGGAAGTAGATAGTCCCCATCAAATATATAAAGACGACGACGACGATTCAGCGAAGTCAGCACAGGCTGAGACACGCTGGGGTATCTGTCGTCGGGTGGTCCGAGGCGGCAGGGACCCTAAGAGGTCCGTTTTTATGACCTCACCCAACGGTAAAGGAAGAGGTTACGTACTTTCACTCTTCACTTTCACTTCAACGAATCAGCACAGGCTGAGGATCGCTGGGGTACCTGACGTCGGGTGGTCCGAGACGGCAGGGACCGTAAAAGGTCCGTGCTCAGGACCTCACCCAATCTACTTCCCGTTGAATTAGTCAAACCGTCTCCTTCACACCTCTTCCACCCGTCCAACTTACTTTGAAGTATTCCACTTTTTCTTCCCCGTAGTGACTCCTGGTTTAGCTCGGCGCTAGGTTAGTAAGTAAGTGGGTAAGTAAGGAAGTGAGTGACTACAAATCCTGACACGAGCCGTTATTTGTTCTGTCTGTCTGAAATGAACAGTACCTTTGATATCTGAAATTGTCTATAGACTCACAAGATCTTCCCCTTTGACTCAGTATACTTGGAGGGATTCCTCCACTGTGAATCCGGATATCTTTCTTATTCGTAATTGATCGAAAGTACGTGACCTCTTCCGTTACCGTTGGGTGAGGTCACAAGAACGGACCTCTTAGGGTCCCTGCCCCCTCGGACCACCCGACGGCAGATACCCCAGAGCGTCTCAGCCTGTGCTGACTTCGCTGAATCGTCGTCGTCGTCGTTCACTTTCTCTCACTCTTGTATAAGACCGTCTCCTTCCTCATACGAACTTAGATTTTCACTCTCTGTCAAAGTACTAATACTCTTCATCGTTCTGTAGACCGTAGTGACCACGACTCTCTGTACCTCCTCTTATCGCACTCTACTCCGACTCCTTTGTCCGTCAAGGGTCTGTATAATTCACGTCTGCACGACTCAGTGAAATCGGCACAGGTTGAGAAACGCTGCGATACCTGAGATCAGGTGGTCCGGGAAGATAGGTGCCCTAAGAGGTTCGTTCTTATGACCTCACCCAACGGTACGGGAGTAGGTCCCTCTGCATAATCCCCTAGGGAAGTTGTGTGCATTGGGAAGACTATGAAGACTCGTGTCTCAATTCCCCTTGAGATTCTGTCTCGGACCTCAAAATTGAGAGACTCGACTCAAGTTTAGATACTCTATTTCTCGAAACCCGGCCCTTGGGGAGACGTAGGTCCATCGGATCCTACCCTCTGCACCAGATCCTTCTCCTGTCTTCGGTTGTCTCGACGTTGGAGTCCATGGGACATCGGTTCTCAGTGCACTGCCGTACGCTAAGAGGAGGACATTTCTGAGTGGTAGCACCGACCATGTTCCTACACCTAGTTGTGCCTACAGTGTGTCGTAGTCTCTCCCTTCGTGGCGGGTTTGTATTACGTTCATTCTATGAGTGACCACCGGTTTTCCTTTCTAAAGTGCCACCCGACCGGATGAGAGTTCAAGGGGGACGAAATCTGTAAACTTACGTCTGACTGAGAAAACCTGACTCGTTCGTGACACCAGGAACCCGGGCTGTACCCTTGTCTAACCTCGAGTTCACCAATCACACTTATCATTTTTCTCCGTTCAAGAATAAAAATAAGGTTTGATCATCGTAATCAATATGTTCAATGTAATTTACAAAAACTACCCTGTGGTAGTTTTCGTAAATTTGACGTTTTACATTTCTAGTCTTAAAACAAACATTTTCTAATGAAACTTACGATACGTTCCTTACGTACTTTCCTCTCTTTCTAACATTGCGGTCTCTCCGACTAATTCTCTAAAATAATCAATCTTTACGAAGTTCGTTCTCTTACATATTGTATCAAATTTCAAACCAAATGGTTGTTCTTCGGTCCTTTAGTCCGTGGGCGTTCTTTACCAACCCGTCGAGTTGTAGTAATTTCTGTGTCTGAACAAGATAAGATGGTGAGAGAACCACCACCGAAAAATAAAAAACAAACAAGAGAACACCAACGTTCTATTAACAGAATAGAGGTCTGTGTTATTAAGATAGCTTCCGTCTCTTTTCTTCCTCCCTTGTAACGATCGGTAGTAGACAAGGAAAGGAGGCTTTTCGTTTTGAAAGGGTCTTCGAGTAGTGTCTAAACAAAAATATAGAGTAGCCAGTTTTAGCCTAGTGTTGTGGGGAGGTTGACGTTTGTTCTTATGTTTTAACTTATAAACCTAAACTTATAAACCTAAGTCACGGACTTCGATCTGTGTAACAACGGACCTCGTTTTAAACCCAAGACTATCGGTCTATTTTTCTTTTTACTGACAACTCAGCGGGACCTATTCTACCACTGTAACCTCTATTTCTGTAGATTCTCCACTTCAATGTCTTGAACCTCTACCCTACACCTTTTCTCTCCTCCCCTTCTCCTTTTCCAACTAAAGGTCCAACAGCCGAACCCGTCGGTTGCCTAAGTTTACAATAGTTTACGTATCCTACTCCGATTTAAAACCAGGTTCTCGTAGACTATGAGTTTAAAACCCTAACGAAAGAAGAGAAGGGGGGTCGAGGGCGAAAGGAAATAGAAAATATTGTTTGGTAAGAACACATATTAGGAGTACCCATCAGAAAGTTCGTCCATATAGTAACAGGAGCGAGATTTATACCTTTCAGTTCCAGACTTTCTACTTCACCGGACAGAAGTGAGTTCTTCTCTTACCTTAAATCTAAACGTCAGACGTTTCCTGTACTTAGACTGAGAGTCTCGAGGACCTGGACGTCGATACTCGCCTTTCCCGGTAAGTTACTTCGACATTTAATAGAGAAAGAGTAGCAGTACGTCTCTTCTACTCACGGATAGCAGAGAGAGAACGTCGTGGAGTGACTTCCAGTCGTTCTCGACTGGTTGTGTCCAGTCGTAGGGGTTTAAAAAGGTAGTTCCGGGGATTTAGTGATGGGGCTCTGACAAGCTGAAAAGGGGTTTCCTTACTAAACTCGTACATAAAATTTTTACGTATTATAGGTCCTCTCGTCTTTTCTACCTTCTACGTCTTCTGTCTCACTTCCGCCATCTCGTGTCCTAGCGCGTCGTCGTCACCTTTCCGGCCGGGGTGTTCAGGGGCAAGGGACATCGTCCCTCCGACCTTCTCTCCCCGTTTCTCGCGTCGTCATGACACACATAGATACAACCGAACGAGATGAGGAAGCTAGGAGCAGATATGAGGGAAGAAGGCAAAATCTCCGACCTTTCCCGTTACAATTTGAAAGACCATAAGGAACGTCGATCCTCACAGGTACCCTACTCAAGATCATTGACTTTAGGGTCTCCTCCCGAAGGGAAGGACTTCTTTTACCGTTTCGTAGAGACCCAGGAACGAGTCAGTAAAGACGATGACGATTCAGTGCAGTCAGAACAGGCTGAGACACGCTGAGGTATCTGCCGTCGGGTGGTCCGAGAGGGCAGGGACCCTAAGAGGTCCGTTTTTGTGATCTCACCCGACGGTAAAGGAAGAGGTTACGTACTTTCACTTTTCAGTTTCACTTCAACGAGTCAGCACAGGCTGAGAATCGCTGGGGTACCTGACGTCGGATGGTCCGAGGAGGTAGGTACCCTAAAAGGTCCGTTCTCATGACCTCACCCCACGGTAGCGGAAGAGGGAGTCAGTAAAGTCAACACAGGTTGAGAAACACTGGGGTACCTGACATCGGGAGGTCCGAGGAGACGGGTACCCTAAGAGGTCCGTTCTTATGACCTCACCCAACGGTACGGGGGAGGTCCCCCAGAAAGACTGGATCCCTAGTTTGGAAACAGAGGACGTAACGTCCGCTTAAGAAATGGTGACTCGATGGCCCCTTCGGATTTTGTAGAGATCGTCACCTGAAAAGAGAAAGATAAAAAAGGGGGAGAGGAAGGAACAGACCTGTAACCGAAACTATGGACCTCTAGGTCGTCAATAGAACGTTGGTACTTCTCTTTCCGGTATGTGATTCCTTCTACTTTGTCCTTCGATCTTTCTCGGACCATGGAATTACTAGAGGAACTTGTCGACACAAGCGGGATAGGACAGATAGAGGTGTCAAGACAACAGAACTCCTTCCTCCCCTCCTTCGCTCCCTTCTCCTTCCGTCCTTCCAACCCTCCCTTCTTATTTCCTGCCCTCCCTCCCTTCTTCCTACCTTCCTTCCTTCCTTCCTTCTTTTTTCTCTCCTTCCTTCTTTCTTACCTTCTTCGAAAGAATCAATTCGGTGGTAGTCAGTCCCAAAGACAATGACCATTGATCTCTACTTGGATCAAATACGGAGTGGACCCCGCCGGAGACCCCGTCGGAAAATAACTATCTACGTGAGGGGACTGTCGACACCTACTTTATGACTACCGCCACCTACGACCCCGAGTCACGTGGCACGGTCTCTTGCACACTCATAGTTCTGGACAGTAGGTTGGGTCGTTAGGGTGACGACCCGTGTGTGTGGCTCCTTTGGTCTTGACTTTCTCTGTGCACGTGGGGTCCCAAGTGGCGTCGTGACAAATGTTATCGGTCCTGCACCCGCGTTGGATCTACAGGTAGCCGTCTGTTCACCCATTCTTTCAATGCCAAGGATATGTTTGCCTTATAATGAGTCGATAAGTTTTCTTATGTAGACTCAGTCAAAATCACTCCATCTACTTTAGCCTCAGATAATTTGTCTCACTGCCATTTTGCAGACGGACGTTACGCCCCCTGGGTTCAATCTGGGGACCCAACCCTTCTAGGGGACCTCCTCCTTTACTGTTGGGAGAGGTCACAAGAACGGACCTTTTAAGGTACCTGACGCCTCGGACCATTAGATGTCAGGTACCCCAGAGTTTCTCAACCTGTACTGACTCACTGAATAAAATATGTCTCACTTCATTCACTCTTTCTCTTTGTAGTTATGTCATATAATTGTGTATATATACCTTAAATCTTTCTACTATTACTGCTAGGATACACAACCCGAAGGGACCATCGAGTCTGTCATTTCGTAGACGGATGTTACACCCTCTAGGCCCAAGTTAGGGACCCAGTCCTTCTAGGGGACCTCTTCCTTTACCGTTGGGTGAGATCATGAAAACGGACCTTTTAGGGTACCTGGTTCCTCGGACCATCCGATGTCAGGTACCCCAGCGTTTCTCAGCCTGTGCTGACTCGCTGAAGTGAAGTGAAGTACACGTTCTATCGTTTTCTCTGTGTCTATATTTCTTGTCGGAAAACCTGAGACGCCCTCTTTGGTTCACACCCTACTAAACTCTCTTATCGTAACTTTGTACATATAATGGTAGACATTTTATCTACTGGTCACAGTCCTTCGTAAATTGTCCTCCGAAGGACACACGACAAAACCTAGACAGTACTTGGGAGACAGGGAATAATTAAGGACTTATAAGTCCTTAAGACACCTAATCGTTTGACGAGGGCCCCGCCCCCGACTTCATACGTACGTAAAGGTATGTCACTATTCGTTGATAAATGCTCGGAGAAGGAAAAATACTCGGTATGTCATTTTCACTAACAAATGTTGGGAGAGACCAATGGGAGAGGTCATGAGAACGGACCTTTTAGGGTACCTACCTCCTCGGACCTTCCGACGTCAGGTACCCCAGCGACTCCCAGCTTGTGCTGACTCGCTGAAGTGAAAGTGGAAAGGGAAAGTACGTAACCTCTTCCTTTACCGTTGGGTGAGGTCACAAGAACGGACCTCTTAGGGTCCCTGCCCCCTCGGACCACCCGACGACAGATACCCCAGCGTGTCTCAGCCTGTGCTGACTTCGCTGAATCGTCGTCGTCGTCGTCGTCGAGAAAGTACACCTACTGAAGTACAAAGGAACTATTGAACGTTCAAAACTAAAATAGAGACGACTTTTATCGATGGAACATTCTGTCATATTTATGGGTGTGTTACAACTTGTTTTGTGGAGACGAGGTAGTCTCGAACCTAGGGGCGAACCTAGGGGCACAAAAGAGAGAGAGAGAGAGAGAAAGTCCGATTAAGAGACCTCGCGTCTCCGGGAGACCCAAGTGAAAGGGCGGGCCCGAAGATTCTGGGAGAACTCTTCCGCGAGACGCGGAAGTGGGGTAACTCTCCCGCGGACTCCGGAAGCACTTGTCTCGTTCGGGACACAGTCCCTGAAATAACCAAAAGACGCATTTGGTTCCTTATAGTCGGAGAAAGAGAGAGGAAATGAAAGAATAGTAGCTGAGACCTGGTGGTCCAAGGCTAGGTAATCTCCTGGAGTTGTCTGGTCATGTTCAAGTTAAGTACTTTGTCCGGTGAGTTTCGGTCGTGTGACCCTGTTGGGTCTCCCCACCCTACCCCTCCCTCCACCCTCCCCCCAAGTCCTACCCAATGTGTTAAGTACAGTTACATACCGTTTTTGGTGTTACATACCGTCTTTGGTGATGTTATAACATTTCGTTAATCGGAGGTTAATTTTATTTGATTAAAAAATTTTCTTTGTTTTTATTTACTTGTGTTGTCCTCTCAGTTTCCTCAACACAATGGTCTGAGTCTCCTCGGAGAGAAACCCTTCCTTATCTCTTCTGTTCCCCGTCGGGTGAGGCCATACGAACGGACCTTCCAAGGTACCTGTCTCCTCGAAACCGCCCGATGTCAGGTACTCCAACGCTTCCCAGATTGTGTTGATTCGTGTGTGTGAGTGTCCCTTCTGTTCTCGCTGGGTGCACATCGTCGTCTCGTCAGCAGACCCTCACCCGCGCGACCAGAATCGTGCGACTGACGGTGCTCGGCCTCTGCGCCGGGGAGGGGAGTCGGACGTGTTACTTCCCAGACTCGACTCAGTCACAAGAGTCGAGATATTGGTAGTTTTTCTTCTTGGGGTATAAAAATTTTTTCTAAAAGTTAGATGGATTGACATAAATAGTTTGACAAGTATAAGGGTACTCTTGTAAGATAACTATACTTTCACTTTCAGTGAGTCAGCACAGGCTGAGAAACGCTGGGTATCTGATATGTCAGGACCTCAAGAGGTCCGGTCTGATGACCTCACCCCTGGGAAAGGGAAGACGTCTCCTAGAAGGGTTGGGTCCCTAGTTTGGGTCCAGAGGGAATAACGTCCTCCTAAGAAATGGTCGACTCGGTGTTCCCTTCGGGTTCTTATGACCTTACCCATCGGACAGGGAAGAGGTCGCCTAGAAGGACTGGGCCTTAACTTGGTCCCAGAGGACGCGACGTCCGTCTAAGAAATGGTTGACTCTATATTAAGGTCCGTTATCGTTTCTTTTCGTCGAAAATTTAAATCAGAATAGCATCCTATTTTAAAAGTAATCAAGAAACTTTTCAACCTTTATGGAGGGTCTAGGTGTACTAATAGAAAGTCTGAACAGTATTAGATTCCTAAACAGATCCTTTAGTCGCTCCAGGTTAGGGTAGAGGGGACTGTGGCCTCGGGACACAGGGAATCGTCTGTCCCCTCCTTGTAAAAGGTAGGACGAACATCCGGGTCAAGAAAAGAGGAAAAAGTTCGGAAATACTTAGACATTGTTGTCACGAAGACAAGTCACAAAACCGAAAAACCGGGGACTTCGTACACCCTAGAGTCGCGGGACTGGTCCCAGACTTGGGCGTAGGGGACGTGTCTTTCTTCTTCAGGGTTGGGGGCCTGGCGTCCCTTCGGAGATCGGGGTCCGGAGTAAAGGTCGTGGTCCTCGAGAGAGTGAGGGAGAAACTTTACCGTGTGAGGACTACCGGATTCACATCGAGCAAACGGGGCACACAGACAGACGGTCAGGAGGAGTCTTCGTGAGAAGGTGAGGTGGGACTGCGGGAGAAGTACGGTCCTTCCTCGACAAAGTGGATTTGAAAGGAGAGACAATGAGACGACCCGTTGGAAGAGTGGACTCCCTGGACCTCTAGGGCAGACGGTCGGACTCCTCGTTCGGGACTACAGAGGGAGTTCGTCGAGGCAGACGACGACTTCTCTGTCCCCGTCTCTAAGAGTCAGGTCGACTCATTTACGGCACTACCTCTTAGGTCACACGACGACTTCTGACTTGACAACTGAGACGTCCCTGTACCCTTGGGATCTCTCTCCCTCTCCTCCGCGACTCGTCCCGGACGTCCTATCCCCTCGCGACCCCGTCGCAAACTGCTGGTCGCGGTGTCCCTTCTCTCCCGGCCCGGTCCGCTCCCGTCCCGGACGGACGGACTGCTGAAATAAATTCCGGAGGGAGGGAGGGAAGGAAGGAGGGTGTTCATAAATAACTCGTAGAAAACACTGTTCTTATGACAATCCACCATTTTTGTCTACACTTATTCTGTACAGAACAGAACTTCGTCGAGTTTCCTAATCACCTCTCTGTTTAGTTGAGGAAGGTTGGGGACCAGGACGTTATCCCCTTTATGAAAACTTCTCTACATGGGATCTGGGGTCTAACCGAAGACTGAACAGGGGAATCACTGTCGTCTGCCGTACGGTGGTGTGGTGTCTTTTTGGAGTTGTCGCGATCCGGGGTCCGGGAAGGATGTCAGACTGTAAACGAGTCAGAACCAACTCTATGGGACTTGAAAGAAGCAGACGAGACCTTCGACATCTTAAAGGGACGGACCTCCGACCTCTGACAAGTTTACTGAAGACGGGATACTCTCAGACCTCATCCCTCTTCCCGAGGAGACTTGGACAGGGAGTACGGCGTTAGAATCCTTCCCGTCTCCCTCGTCTGGGAACCTTTGGTCCCATGTAGACGAGATTAGGACGAGGAACCTTCTCCGACTATCCTATCAAGGAGGAGCCGGAGGGACTGGGTTGTGGAGTGACGAGACCTCCTCAGGGCCGGACCTGTTTCGCACTCCCGATGTGAGTCCACCGTGTCCTTCGTTCACCTCGCAGACACGACCCCGGTAGCTCACTGCGATACTAGGATCATCTAGGACCTCCTCTCCCGGGCCACGGTAGTTCGGACGAGTTCAGAGGTGGTTCCCAGAGGTTTCCGGTCACGATGACGCCCCGAAGGACCCCTCCCCCGCGTAAGAAAAGGGGAGTTTCGTACGTGTGACTTCGACGACTCTGTTTATGTGCCACCCTTACAATCCCTGTCATTCTTTTGACCGGCTCCTCTCTATATTTCTTGGTCCCCTTGTGTGTCTCCGACCCTTCCCGGATAGGTCAGTCTTACCGATTTTTACCTCCTTTTCGTCCACAACTCTACTCAGAAGGGTAGTCAATCCCGTCGTAAACCGCCGGGCATTGTCTTTGGATTGATGACTCCAAAGTGTCTGAGCCCAAACGAAAAGAGAACACTGTTTTGAATGCCTCCCTCCGCTCGTGTCCAGAGTTCCTACAGTAGTCCCTCGGTCTGAGTGAGACAGAAGGTCCGGTCGTAGGAATTATATGTCAGAAGAACCCAACCTCGACCAAAGAGGTGAGGGTCCTCAGAGTAGTATCTGAAAGGTCCCTCGTTCCCCTTTTCGTTTTCTGAGGACGGTCTATGTGTTCTCGAGAAAGAAGAATTTTCTTTCTCATGTAAAGTGACCGGTCTAACAGTGTCATAGTGGAGCTCGTTGTTCTTCGAACCCTCCTTAAGGGACCAGGTCACCAATCCTTAGGTGGAAGATCACGAACCCTGTGTCCAAGTTAGGGGCCAGGCCCTTCTAAGGTATACGACTCCCCGTTGATTCGGGCGCTCGGTGTGGAAGACTCCAGGTGTGGGAGATCTTGGACACACAACGTTGATGGCTCGGAATACGGAGTTGATCACTTCTGTGCACGGGATCTCGGGTACGAGGTGTCACTCTCTTCGGTGGTGCCGATCTCCGATCCTTGACGGCCGGCGTCGATCTCTTTCGGGTGCGCGTCGTTGCTTCTGGATCGTGTCTGTTCTTATTTATTTATCTTTCAAGTTTTGTCTTTAGTCACACGACGTTTTACTCCGTCTTCCCGTCTTGTCAATTTCCGACCTGTTACTCGTCACAGACAGTCTTGGACTTTCCTAGTCTTGTAGGAGCTTACTTCGCACCTTTCTGAAAGTCCATTTCCGAGTCCCACCCGTGCACGGTCCCTACAAACCCTTAGTGTCTATCAGGTCGAGTCGACCTCGCCTCCCACACCGATCACCCTTCTCACCTGTCCCCATCAAACGCAATGAGAGGATGGCCTGTGTGTGACGGTGCGTCTTCAGCCCGGACGCCCCTCGTTGTCGTCCGTTGTTCGTTGTAGACCTTTTCAGTCCAATTTGACGTCGTCCTTTGTCACTACTTCAAGTCTCTTTCCGTTTTGTATCGTTTAGAGAACTGTCGGAACGTTACTGTCGGAGCCCGTCTCCCGACGACCCGACCTGCGTACGTGTGGGAGGTCAGTTCAGTCTGACAGGTTCTAAGGGATCGCGGGGAGTAACGAGGGACCTATTCGGAAGCTTAATCTAGGTACGTAACCGCAGGTCGGACTCCAGACGAATAGCAACAGTAAGGAGGAGAGGGTAGAGAAGATCGGAGTCGACAAGGTTAACGTCACCTTCGTCCCCCTAGTCCGTCGCGTCTTCCTAATCACACCTCTACCCCTGAGGTCCAGATCCCATGAGACGTTGGGAAGGAACCTGAGAGAGGTCTCTAAGGACTGAACCGTAGATCTCACGTCTCCCCACACCGGTGGGAGACGTCGCGGGTCGAGTATCAGAGGACCGAAAGAACTGGCCCTCCGTGACGTCTCAAAGTCCAGGGGGGTAGAAGTCGTTATGGGGAAGGAGGACGACCGGAGACCTCCGTCTCTTGCCCGGCCGGTAGGATGAGCTGTGGAGTGTCCCGAAGGGCACAAGGGGAGTCGGAGGGGATAGGGTTCGTCTCACGGATTGAAGGGAAGAAGGACCGGAAGACTGGAAATATATGAAACGTAATGAAACCTCCCTGGACGAAGTGAAAGACGAACAATAATTTCCTATATTACGTCCACCACCTATCCCACCCCACCTTGGTAATAAATTTCACGTCCTTCACTCCAAGACCGTGGTAAAAGTAGTCCTGAGTAAGGAGTCAAGAAGCCAAAGGTCTCTCACGATACGGAGACTAGGTGTCCCCACGATCCGATGTCACGTCTGCAGTCCTGAGTGGACTTCTCTTTACGGTGTTATCCTTCTGGTTCACTGATCATGTAGTGTATCGGATTAAAGGGTAAATAAGGTTTTTTTGTGAGGCATTGTAAGGACTTCCTCCGACTCATAAGAGTTCCTTTCTTCTGAATGATGTTGAGTACTGGAGAGACCGGGAGACTGTGTAAGAACCCGTCAGGACGACTACTTTTCCCCTTTTTTTAGAAGGACGATATTGTTGTCCGTCATGACCCCGTGTAAGAGATCTCGTCCGTGAAATGACTGTGATACGTCTTTCTGGGGTGGTTTACCGTGAGACTGAGACTTTTGACCATAATAAGGGTAAAGTGTCCACTCCTGGGACTGTTGGTCTCCCCGACTTACTGAACGGGCAGCGGACTTCCGACCGTTCCCCGAGACGACCACCAACTCGACTCTTGCGGCGACGAACGTGACGTGCGCGGCGTGACTGGCACCGTGACACCGCAAACCCGAGCCCCTTCCGAAGCGACTCTTCGAAGGACACGCGACCTCCGACGCGTCGCCTTAGGGACCAGAGATGATCGGCGACACGCGGTCACG
The DNA here is from genome assembly GCA_006410555.1 of Capra ibex. NCBI lineage: Eukaryota > Metazoa > Chordata > Mammalia > Artiodactyla > Bovidae > Capra > Capra ibex. The sequence continues at coordinate 575,770 of SJYO01036187.1, forward strand.
GTCGGCGGGGGTCGACACTGTCGACCTTGACAGAGGTCTCAGGTGGTTTCCGAGAGAACCCCCTTCCTCCGTAGTGAGAACCAACCAAACAGACGGAATGGATGTACAGAAGAAAGAGACTTTCACTTTTTCACTTCCGCTATCAGCGAGTCAGCGCAGACTGAGAAACACTGGGGCACCTGACATCGGGTGGTCCGAGGAGACAGGTACCTCAAGAGGTCCGTTCGTACGACCGTGCCCATCGGTAGGGGGAGAGGTCTCCTAGAAGGGCTGCGTCCCTTGTTTGGGCCCGGAGGACGTGACGTCGGTCTAAGAGATGATGGACTCCGTGGTCCCTTCGGGATGGCTCGGGGGACAAAGTGACGGTAAATGACCGGGTCAAAGACGGGGGTCCTCGGTGTCCTTCGTAGACGAAACAGAAGGGTAGGGGGTATCAGGAAGTCTACTGCCAGTCCGACCAAGAGCAGAGGTGTAGACAAGAGGTCTAGTCTGAGGTCTCAAGAAAGCAGGAAAGGACCACGTGAGACCAAAGATCCGGGAAGTGGCGTGACCGACGAGAGACGACGACTCATAGTCCACACGTCTCTCAATCTGATCTGTCTTCCTCCTCGAAAGAAGGAAGGCAGGAGGGGAAGTCAGGAGTAGTCCCTCCTCGGGCCCGGTCGACAACGCAGGAAACACGTCGGGAACCACAGAGAGTACCCCGCCCAAAAGAGAGGACACCAGGGGTAACGAGAAAAAGGTAGGATTCAGGAGTAGCAGACAAACAACACAGAGGGGTCAGGGGTGTGGGTGACTCCACAAAGTAGAGGGCGTCAACACTAGGCGGCAATGTAGGGAGATTCGTCGATTGTCCACCGGACCGTCCATCCTCCGGGAGTGCTTCACACTGTCTACTTACGCACACATCATTGTCGCGTCTTACTTACGACTCGAAGCTCCACTTTCACGAAACTTCTCTATATTTCGTGATATGTGTAAACATAAAAGAGAAAAGAGATAGAATGGAGTCGGGGAGAGAAGGGACCAGAAGAGGTCCGGTCTGGTCGTCTAACCGTCTCTTTCGATTGGTTCCAAATAAACTCCTTACCCTTTAACTCCTCCCACGGCAGGCCTTAAAAACAGAGTAAGAGATCAAAGTCACCCAACGAGGTCACTTCTGACTCCACGGTCGTATCTTAGATTGCTCTCGACAGAAGGGGAGAGAGGATCGGGAGGGTCAATTAACGATTCGGACTAACAATCGTTTTAAGTTAAGAGTTATCCTAGATGGTGTACCCTTTTGTGGAAAGTCGTATGTGTCACTTGTTCCGCGCGTAATTGTTCTCTTCTGGTCGCCGTCCGTGACCTGTTTCACTCAGCAGTCCAGATCTTAGACCAATTCAGAAAGTCGTTGTTTCTGAACAACGACACGGGTCGGACGTCCCGTCTGTGTACCCGGACCGCAATCTTACACAAGGGTTGTGAGGTGCGAGAGGGGCTTAGACTTTCCTGACATCTCAGGCACCTAGTAACGACGTGACTCAAAGATCCAAACTGAGAGAAGTGTTCGGAAACGATTCACGGTCCCAGTGGGACTTCAAGTCGAGGGGGGTACTTGTCTCAGGTCGTCCAAGATCCTCCCGTCCGCCTCTTCCTCTCCTTTAGGGCCCTATGTGTCGGGAGGACGCCCTCGAGAGTCGGATTACCCTCCGGGACTGGAGTCCTTCAATCTCCCCTTCTTCCTTCTCCTCCTCCGACCCTTCCTCTTCTTCTGCTACTTCTTTGTCTTCCTTCTTCCGAGCAATTACACACGTCAATGTGTACTTGTAGTTTCGGTGGGACGTGTTGGTGCTCCTCCAATCGAGGTTCTACGCCTCCCTACAACCTTTCCAAGTCTTCTCTCCATATTTACGTTGTCTTTTGTCTAAAGGAGTCAGTCCTACCTTCTCCAGAAGACTAACCACGTCTTTACCATCCATATACCACCCCCACCACACGTCCCAGCCCGATACCACGGATTTGAGTTTCCGTGGGTTCGTGTGTAGGTGGGATGCCTTCATGTCCTCTCCTCTCTCCTAGGGTTCCTCGACACATAGGGAGACCTGATACAGGAAGAGACCAGACCCCAGTCTGCTACACTACCGTACCAAACCTTTCTCCACTCTTACATTTCACCTCCCCGGAAACCTCTCTCGCCCCCGGGCTTAGGAACTAGACACAGTGTCGGTTGAGTGATTTACTGGTAATTGTCCGGGGAGACCGAGATGTAAAGTCTTGAGTTTTGGTCATGACCTGAACCCTCTTTCCCGAGGTCCTACCAGCACGACATAGTCGGAGTCCTGTCTCGTGCCGACATAAGGTCGAGGTAGGGTCGGGACTCGACGGGCGTAGAGAGGAGGGTTCCGGTCCCGGTGATTCGACCTCCGTTCTCCCACCGTTTTCGTGGTAGGTACACCGGGGACATCGACGGTTTCACTTGAATCGTACGTAACAAACTGGAGAGAAAGTAATTTTAGGTTTCCTTTACCTATCTAACGTAGATTGTTCTACTCTGAATTGTCCCCAGTTACAGTCGTGGACTTGAACTGACATTTCAGGTGCACGTGTTCGCGTCTTACGACCTCCGTCTTGACTCGTCGCCGTACGTATCCTTTCGAAAGTCCCACAAACTCCTACTATTTGAAACACATCGAAATTCTCGACCATTCTTATTGGTAAGTGGGGTACCTACCATCAAAAGTGGTACACGAGTCGTGGCAGAGTCCGAGAGGAGTCTTATTGAATGCCCCATCCATGGAGGGCCAATAAAGGTAAAACGTCTTCTCCTTTACCTCCGTGTCCCTCTAAGCTTGTTAAGTGGGTTCTAGAGTATCGATCATTCGCCATCTCGGCCCCAATTGAACCTGGGCCTGAGCTACGAAACCGTACTTTCGTACCTTGAATCTCGTCTCTCTGTTGTCAGTAAGAGACGAGATACGGTTTTTATCGGGTAAACGTCTTCAGCTCAAAAGATTCTAGTCGTGAGGTTCAGAAGTAATCGTCGTTTTGCCTCGTGTAAGTTTTCTACCCCAAATCCTCGGAACTCCTTTCCTTACAAGCGTTGACAATGTAAGAAGTAGAAGTGGATGGGCCCACGAGGCCGGCGTTACACCCCTCCGTCGGAGCTATGGCGGGAGTTTAGGTAAGGGGGTGTAGGTGGGTAGTGGTCGGAGAACTCATTGTGGGTCGAAAACGGGCATACACGACTCAGCGAAGTGTGTACAGATCAAGAAGCACTGGGATACCTGACATAGGGTGGTTCGAGGGGCAGGTACCCTAAGAGCTCCATTCTTATGATCTCACCCAACGGTCCGGGAGGAGGTCCCCTAGAAGGGCTGGGTCCTTAACTGTCGAAAAGGGTGAAAAAGGTGTAGTCAGGGAATACAGAGGACGTAACGGTCCGTCCAAGAAATAGTCATCGTGGTGGACCCTTCGGGGTATGGGTCGAATTGTGGGAGGTTTGGGATTTTCGAAAGAGTGTGCACGGCGAAAATTCGGGAAGGAAGATGAAGGTTTTGTGTAGAGTCGAATCGGGTGAAGAGAGGACGGTGTCGGTAAAGAGGTGGGACTCAGTGATAGTAGAGGGGGGCCGAGTGACGAGTGGGAGGATAAGTGAGGGAAGAAGTGGTGAAACGGTCGTTCGTCGAGAGGTGTGGTGTCGGTCTCTCTCGAGACTTTTGGTTTTACCCTGGTCTGGTGAAGTGGTGTTTGTGCGAAGGTATTAAGTGTGAGACGTAATTGACGTTCGGCCTTAGGATCGAGACCAAGAGGGACTGAGAGGTCCCAGGAGAGGGTGTCAGGGGGAGGTACCGGAGAGTGGTACGACGAGAGGAAACCAAACAATGTACAGGACCAAGAAGAATGAGTTCCACGTACGGAGCTCATTCTGAGAGACGGGTCTTTTGAGAATAAGTAGGGGATTGAAGACATCGACGAGAAGGAATGGGAAGGTCAGACCCGAGTCCCAGTAAAGGACCAAATCTCCGAGTCTGGGAGAATGGTGGTGGGAGAGGAGAGAACGTGTCGAAGGATGAAAAAGACGGGAAGCACCATGTGGTGTCAACCTTTAACACTTATATAAAAACGTAAATGACGTTTAAGGTATTCGTGTCCCTGGTAAAACAAGGTGTGTGTGTCGTGTGACTTCCGGTTCCGTGTAACATTCACAAGTTATCTATAAAGAACTCGTCTACTTCTCGGACCGATTCTTCTCTAAGTCCCTCGGCACTCACGACAGGAACTGACTCCCTTCCGATCCTAGGGACACTGCGGTACAAAGTCTTGACCCTGATTAAATGACTCGTTTGTAATTATACCGCGAGTGATATGATTTGTGAAAGATTTGTCATTAGTTAATCAGGAACATTCTCTTTTCCTTTCTATATGGGTAGACTTACGTCTCAGGGTTTCTTATCGTTCCTCTCTATTCTCGGAGGATTCACTTATTACGTTTCTTTATCTCCTTTTGTCATCTTACTCTTTCTGATCTCTAGAGAAGTTCTTTTGATCTCTATGGTTCCCTTATAAAGTACGTTTCTACCCGAGTTATTTGCTGTCTTTGTCACACCTGGATTGTCTTCGTCTTCTCTAATTCTTCTCCGCCGTTCTTTTGTGTCTTCTTGACATGGTTTTTTCTAGAAGTGCTGGGTCTATTAGTGCTACCACACTCGTGAGTAGATCTCTGTAGGACCTCAGACTTCACCGGAATCCTTCGTAGTGATACTTGTTTCGATCACCTCCACCACCTTAAAGTCGACTCGACAAAGTTTAAGACTTTCTACTACGACAACTTCACGACGTGAGTTATACGGTCGTTTAAACCTTTTGAGTCGTCACCGGTGTCCTGACCTTTTCCAGTCAAAAGTAAGGTTAGGGATTCTTTCCGTTACGGTTTCGTACAAGTTTGATGGGGTGTTAACGTGAGTAAAGTGTACGATCGTTTCATTACGAGTTTTAAGAGGTTCGATTCGAAGTCGTCAAGCACTTGGTTTTTGAAGGACTACATGTTCGACCTGAATCTTTTCCGTCTCCTTGGTCTCTAGTTTAAAGGTTGTAATCAACCTAGTATCTTTTTCGTTCTCTTAAGGTACTTTTGTAGATGAAGACGAAGTAACTGATGTGACTTCGGAAACTGACACACCTGGTGTTGTTTGACACCTTTTAAGAATTTCTCTACCCTTATGGTCTGGTGGACTGGACGGAGGACTCTTTGGACATACGTCCAGTTCTTTGTCGTCAACCTTGGGTTGTACCTTTTGTCTGACCAAGGTTTAACCCTTTACTCATACGGTTCGGAATATAACAGTGGGACGAATTGAAGATACGTCTCAATTAGTACATTTTGCGGTCCGATCTGTTTCATGTTCGGCCTTAGTTCTAACTACCCTCTTTATTATAGTTGGTGGAGTCTATACGTCTATTGTGGTGGGAATACCGTCTTTCGTTTCTCCTTGACTTCTCGGAGAACTACTTCCACTTACTCCTCTCACCCTTTCCGACAGAATTTTGAGTTGTAAGGTTTTTGATTCTAATACCGTAGACCGAGGTAGTGAAGTATCGTTTATCTACCCCTTTGTTACCTTTGTCACTCTCTGAAATAAGAGAACCGGAGGTTTTAGTAACGTCTAGCACTGACGTCGGTACTTTAATTTTCTGTGAACGAGGGACTGTTAGGATCTGTCGTATAATTTTTCGTCTCTGTAATGAAACGGTTGTTTTCAGGCAGATCAGTTCCGATACCAAAAAGGTCATCGGCACATACCTACCTACACTCTCAACCTGGTATTTCTTCCGACTCACGGTTTCTTAATTACGAAAACTTGACACACCGACGTCTTCTGAGAACTCTCAGGGAACCTGACGTTCCTCTAGTTCGGTCTATTAAGATTTCCTTTAGTCAGGACTTATAAGTGACCTTCCTGACTACGACTTCGACTTTAAGGTTATGAAACCGGTGGACTACGTTTTTCGGTTGAATAATCTTTTCTGGGACTACGATCTTTTCTAACTTCCGTCCTCCTCTTCCCCTACTGTCTCCTACTCTACGAACCTGCCGTAGTGGCTGAGTTACCTGCACTCAAACTCGTTCGAGACCCTCTACCACTTCCTGTCCCTTCGGACCGCACGACGTCAGGTACCCCAGTGTTTCTCAGCCTCTACTGATTCGTTGACTTGTTATCTTTTAGGAGTATTCTCGGGGCACTCAACCCATGTTATAATGGTGACACAATGTCCGTTCTTTCACTCCATGTCTCCCCGATTCATTGAGTGGGTTCAGAAGGGTCAGTGGGTCGTCTCAGTCTAAAACTTGGTCTCAAGTACAAGAGTTCTTGTAGTCACACTCCGGTCACGTATGTTCGAAGTCCTTCAGACAGAGGCCTAGGTGTTTTCTGCAAGATATTTACCAATTTCTACGGTTACCGATCCTCTCTCAATAGACACCTGTCTCGACTGGAGACACTGGACACTCCGGACAGAGAGTGGAATATGGGATAGATCCCGACGATCCCCTGATTTTGCCTACGTACCTTTACTTCTACGAAACTATTTCAACCTGGTACGAGGGACTTGTGTTCCAGTACGGTAAGGGGTCCGACCGGTCGGCACCTTATAGTTACTCCAGAAGATCACTCTGACTTCCAGTTCTTACGATCGTCTGTCACTTTAACGAAGGGAAGACCGGGACAGACGGACGGGAGGTAAGGACTGGAAGGGGTCACGGTCCTCCCCCTTTCCTTTCTCACTCCGTTTTTCTTCGTTCCTCCGTCAGTTGTGTTCCTTTCTGTCCGACAGGAATTTTGTTGTTGGTTTTCAGGGAGGTTTGAATCTCCAGACCAGACACGAGACTCGAAAACCTGATTTGACTTTGGGAAACCGGGTAGGACGGAACGACCCGTGTCCGAAACAAAAGGGTCGTCTAACGAAATCGGACGGGCCTTTAAAAGGTCGTTCACAAGTCACGTCGGGTCCTTCTCCCGGACCCCGTTCCTCTCGATCATCGTGGGTAGAACGCCTCTTCCGTCTCCGGGACCCCTGGAGCCCGGCACACAGTCTCGTCGGCCCTTCCGTTGAACTCGGGACGAGGAGGAGTTCGTCTGCCGACTACCTCTGTCGACGACCCGGGTCGGACGTCCGAGGTAAGCCGACGAGACAAAGGCAGACGGGGTCTGTCTGGCGGAGCCTCCGACGCCACACCACCCGTCATGGCTCACACCGACCCTTCTGCAGACCCAGGCCACCCCGACACAGGTCCCCTGTAACGAGTCGACGGTAGACGTCTGTTTGGTGTCCTACCCTTCCTCCTCTCTTCCCCACCTCCACCGAGGACCTCCGAACCTCTCCCTCCTTTCCTCCGATCTAATCCTGTCACTTCCTTTTTATTCGTGTGTCTCATCTTTTTCCTTTCCCTTCGAAATTTTTCTTTTTTTCTTTTTTTCTACCTCGGTAGGCGTAGGAGGACCTCCCGTTCTATCTCTTCTGTCGAAGTACGATTTGAAGTCGTTCCCGAGACTATCTAGGGTCGAGAGTCCTACGCTGGCCGGGTGGAAGTAGGTGACGGTACAGAAGGAATCTTCGACCTTCCTCCCTACCTGGGACTTAGGTACCTCCGTCTACCCGAATCCCTGGAGGTCTTCGTGAAGATTCATCTGAAGTGTTCAAGGAGTCTCGGACCCTTTCCTGTCTCTTCGTTCTCGACCCTCCTTCCTCTCGTCCTAACTGCAATTAACTCTCGTTGTCGCAGCCGCGAGGCGGCTGTGACAGTGATTCGAGTCTCCGACCGGGAGTATGCCCCCGATCTTGAGGGAGAGTGTTCCCTTATTAGACATATAGTACGCTACAGTTTACCGTCAATTTCATCGTCTTAGTCCTAGACTTGAGTACTGACCGTGTGTACGGGTGCTAGAAAGGAGGTCCGAGGAAGACCCCTTTTCCGTCGTCCTTCCCCGAATCGCCACCAGACGATGTCACCTCCCTGTGGCTCGGCGTTTCAGGTTGGGGTCTACGGACCTAGACTACACGCTCTCTACAGAACACTGGAATTGTTTATTAAAGATACGGGATCAGAACTAAAGAGTAGAATTTTTCACTCTCGAACCCGATTCACAGAGAAATCTCCTGGAAACGATGGAGATTCGTATATGACAAATCAACCATTAGACGAAAGTGGATGACACCATCGGAAGAATAAAGATGAAGACCATAATACAAGATAAGACCCGTATAAGAGATCCCCACTCGTGGTGAAGGACGTCGTCCCCCTTAATTCTAACTCCTTAAGTTCTGACTCCCGTCTCTGTCCTTTAATACTACTGTGGAAGAGATTCACCCACACTGGTTAATTAATTGGTTTAGTCATTTGTTAATTCATAATTCGGATGGTACACGGACTACATCCCGGATCGACCACTATGTTTTCTCTTACTCTGAACTAGAGTTCCAGGTTCCTCGATATACCCGATTACCCTTTAGGTGTGGGTGGTCACACTAGTCTTTAGTGTGAACCGAAATACCTTTTCGAACCATTCAGTACGAGTAAAGTCGGATCGGGGAAGGTGAACGTCTGCATACACTCGGTTCCAGTTCGCACAAACCCTGGTGTGGAAGAGTAAAACAGTCGGAGAACCTACGGTCGGTGGAGACTGTAACCGTGGGTCAAACGACTTCAACATCGGCTGACAGCCTGACACTGACCGTCAGAGACCCCCTGAGACCCTGTTGAATGAGAGCCGGTCCGTATCTCTGTCTCCGTTCGCACCCCGCCACACCGGTGTAAGCCTTGAGTCCGACCTGGACCTTCGGGACCGACTTTACGGAGGTACGAACACGGATCTGTTTACAGAAGAACTTGTCGTTGTGTGTTTCTTCGTATTCCCTAAAACAGAGGGAGGGGAGGACAGGGGTCGTTTACTCGTTCGTTTCCTTTGATGACAGACGAGAACAAGGGGTGTCGACGTGGTCCCCCGGGTCATTTCGGACCGAACTTAAAGAATAGTCCTGAGACTAGTCAAAGATAACTAATTCTTTCGGTTCTTGGAACCAGTCATTGTCCGACTGGTTGGACCGACTCCTTCCCTTCTGGAACCCTCCTTCTCTACCGATTACACCTCCGTCTCCACGTCGCAGAAGGACGGTCTTCCCCCACTCTTACAAACGTCCGGACCTCCTCTCTCTTATTCTCAGAACAAGGTTCCTAACGTTTACTTATGAACTCGACGGACCTCCCGTCTCCATCGGGACTCACTCACTCACTTCAGCGAGTCTGCACGGGCTGAGAAACGCTGGGGCACCTGACATCGGGTGGTCCGAGAGACAGGTCCCCTAAGAAGTCCGTTCTTATGACCTCACCCAACATAAGAACGGACTTTTTAAGGTAGCTATCCCCTAGGACAGCCATGTCAGACAACCCAGCGTCTCAGTCTGTGTCGACTTGTACATGCGTCCATAGTCGGTAACTCCGACAGTTCCTGCCTAGACACTCGTCGGGGGAGGGAGGGTCTGTCTGCCGTCGAATGCCGTCCCTGGTCCGGAGGAGTAGAGGCATGACACCCCCACCGACCGTGTCGCGACCCGTGCACCTCACGAGTCGGGTGTAAAATCTCTATGGCGAAAGGTTGTCGGGCTTCGTTTCACCTTTCAAGGGGACCGACTGTGGGTGGGTAAAGGGACAGGAGTCAAGGTCGCGTCGGGGAGACGTCTTTTCTTTCTGCCTTCGAGGGCGACTTGGAAACCGGGGTCCTGGGTCTTTCTCCTACCTCCTTTCTCCGTTGCGGGCCCGACCTACGGTCAGGTCTACGGAGCCCGGCTCGCCCCAAGAACCAGGACACGAGAGACCTTACTTTGTGTCCGGACGGTCCCGCCGAGCCTCGTCGAGGCGGGGTCGGTGCCGGAGGAGCCGGACCTGGCCGGTGCGACCGTCGGGGAGGCCCGGACGAGCGTCACGTGCCCACGGGGCGCCACCGGTCTTCCGTCCGGCCGAGAGGACGAAGGACTCCCGAGTACACAGTGGTCGCATCTTCCGAGTGGACCTACCCCGCTCGGCACCGACGCCGACTCAAAGGAGGTGAGACTGGACTGGCGAGTGGACCCGAGAGACCCTTGCAAGGACTGTCGTACGTTTAAGTAACAGTCTTCTCCGACTGGCGTGGGCCATGACGGAAGGACGCTTAGTCCGTGTCTGGGTCGTGGACGAACGCCCGTGAGGGGGCACGTTAGACCTTTTGTCCGAGAAGTCTCCAGTAAGATTTACGGGGGTCGTCCGGACCCCGTGGGACACACTCTGGGGGTGGAAGTTCCTTGTGTCCGATTGGACGTCGAACGGTAGGGGTAGATCCGTCTCCGACCTCCCGTCAGTCTCTCCCACCGTTGACTCCGTTCCGGCTTCCGATCCCCTCCTCCCCCGAGGGTCTCGACTCTATCTCGAGACCTCAGGACACTTTCCAACCACGTGGAGCAAAAGTCAAAATTAAGGGTGGGGGGTTATACGGCGCACGTCGGTGGTCTTTCTACCCACAATGGGAAGGACTTCGGTACCTCGCCTGTCAGGGTAGAGACGCCGAAACACGCCCCGGGAGTAGAGGGCCCGTACTCGGAGGACCCTCGGTATGGTGGCATCAGGATGGTTTTTCGAACTCGTCTCGATCGGTCTCTTTACGCCGTCCTTTTATCCCAGTCCCGGGTTCTGACTGGTTCTGACCTCCTGTAGTCCTCCTTCGTCCCGGTCTCTGCTCTCTCTTTCACGTTCGTCGCCAGTCCAGTCAGTCACTTGTCCTGACTCAAAAGGAGGGTCTCTTTGTCTCTCGACTCACAGGACTCTGGGCAAATAAACGATCTCCAACACAGTCCCGGAAAGTCCGTGTGCAGTAAATTGCGAGTAAAGTCGGTCAGAGAATGTTCTCTGGCTTGGAAGATATTCCTTAAAGTCATTGATCAAGCGGCGAGGTGCCACGGTACCGTCTAACACTTACCGGAGGGATAGTAGGACAGAAGTGACACTATCCGTCGTACCGACCTAGCTCTCGTCTACCTTCCTTGAGGTCTTGAGACTTGAGAATGACTTTAGTCCCAGAAGAAGAGGTCGAGACGGACGTCCTATTTAATCTAAAGTTCCTCTTTTTGACCTAAGGAATGGTTGACTCGGTAGTCCCTTCGGGTTACTCTTGTTACAGTACAGAATTAATCCATCGGTTGATTAAAGCTTCCCTCCAGGGTCTTAGTTGGTTAGAAGGAAGGGAAGGAGGGAGATTATAGTAAATACCTCGTTAATGTTTGACAACTCGTACCACACCTCAGACTCTTTGTTTGCGTCTTTTCTTGGTCGGGAACGGGAACCCCTTGAGTTTAGGGGACTCTTTAAAGTCTTTTAGCTCCCTCTAGAAGTGTATGTGTGGGAATGAGAGTCCTGTGAAAAGGGGGTAGAAATGAAGACTCGAGGAGCAACTCCCGGGGCGTTTCGAGGACGAAGAAGGGTGTCGGGTCGTAGAAGACAAACCAGTTCGAGACCGGTTCGGGAGGAAGGGGTAGGAGGGGGCCTCGACGAGGTCCCCGATATCGGTCTCATCAGCCACTCCGGTGTCTATCTGTCAAGAGCTTTTCGGAACTCAGAGAGTTATAGACCCGGGGAAAGTGCATAGACCTGTGCCGACCCGGATTCATTCATTTCAGCGAGTCAACACAAGCTGAAAAACGCTGAGGCACCTGACATCAGATGGTCCGAATAGGTAGGTACCCTAAGAGGTCCGTCCTTATGACCTCACCCAATGGTAAAGGAAGAGGTCCCCTAGAAGGGCTGCGTCCCTAGCTTGTGCCCAGAGGGTGTAACCTCCGTCTACGAAATTGGAGACTCGGTGGTCCCTTCTAAATCAGACGGGTGTCGACCCGGATCCCGTCGGACTTAAGAGGTCCGGGATTCAGTGTGTCTAAGGGTTCGGACCTTGTCTGTTTTAAGGAAACCGAAAGTTAAAGAAGGGGAGTGTCAATGACTAGGTTGGTGGAGGAATGTGTGTCTTCGTGAGTTTTGTGGGGTGAGAGGCAGACGACACTTTAGTATCGTGCCGGGGGTCTCTCGGTAATGGGTACGCCAGGTAAGAGTTTCGTAAACGGTAGTTTATTCGAGTTAGACCGTTGGTTTATTTATTTATTTATTACAAAGTTTTATTGAGTTCAAGACCTCTTAGGACACTCTTCCTAGTTTTGTTATGAAGAGTTTTAAGACAAAAAGGAGAGGGCAAATAAAGAGACATATGGTTTAGACTAGGACATCGCGAGGAAAGGTTTTAAGAACGGAGGGTTTGAGGAGAAGGTCGAGATCCGTGGGAGGAAGAAGAGAAGTGAAGAGAGGACTAAGACGTTGAGTTTCGGGTTTTGTGTGTCTGGGGGGGGGGGGGGGGGGGGCCTCTCCACTACCCTTCTGTTGGCTCGGTTCGAGAGAGAAGGTTTGTTCCCTCTCCCACTTCGGACCTTTATAAGTACGTTAGTAGTGAAAAAGCGGTAATGTCATCGACAGTGGTGTCTATCGGGAGTCTCTAGTGTGATTCGGGGCTGCTCTGTCCTGTTAAAGACCTGTTTCACTGACATGGTTGGACTGATAAGACCAGTCAGACCTAGATTTATAAGACAAGGTTAAGTTTCGATGTTACCCGAGGGTAATCTTTTAACAGGGTTAAAACTCAACTCCTTTTATACCAGTGGTATAGAGACTGGGTGGGAAGGAGAATCGTTGGATTTATATAGGACTGACATAATTTATGAAAGACATAACGATATCAGTCTTTCGGACACTGGGAGAAACCTTAAGTATACAACTTTAGGATTGACGGTCACACTACCATAAACCTCCACCCCGTAAACCTGTTACTAGTCCAGTGTCCCATCTCGGGAGTACTCGTCTAGTCACGAAGACATTTCCTCTGGGGTCTCCCGAGGGGTCGGGGAAGACGGTACACTCCTGCGTCACTCTTCTGCCGTGAAACACAGTCCTTCACTCGAAAGTAGTCTATGGATTAGACGTCCATTGGACGAAAACCTAAAGGGTCGGAGGTCTTCCTACTCTTTATTTAAGAACAACAAATACTCGGTGGGTTAGGCATCATAGGACAACAGCGTCGGGTCACCGGATTCTGTATGTAATAGCAACTAAGGTAATCGCAGACAAACCAGTGGACCTTTGGTATCCCGGGAATTTCGGAGTCTGGTGCAAATAAGAGTGAGACAGAATTCGGAGCACTTATCCAGACATCATCAATCGATTACGACGTATTGTTTAATAGAGTTTATAATCACTGAATTTACTATTGGTAAATAATGGTAAGTAACAAAGACACCTAGTCCTTAGACTCTTACCGAACCGACCCATCAAGACTAAGTCGAGAGTACTCCAACATCAGTTTTACAGTCGGTTCCGATGTCAAAGATTTCCACACTAATCCAGATCTCTTGGATGGAGGTTCCAACGGATGAGTGTACCGACTGGCCAACCACGACCGATAACCCCCTTTCGGAACTAAGGAGAAGTCCCCCTTTAAAAGTACACTGGACTCGAAGTACTTGTACCGATGATCCAAGGTTTCAACTTGTAAAACTCTATCTCCCTCGGTCCGCCTCCGACTTGAAAAAACACTGGATTTGAAACCTTCAGTGTACCGCAGTAAAGACGACACGAGATGACAAGTTCCGTTAGGGTCCTGGGACGACTAAGTTCTCCCTTCCCTTGTATTTCGGACGGGGAGTGACCCTCCTCAAGGTCAGTAGACAATTCCTTTCGAACACGTACAAGTCGGTGTAGACTGAGAAACACTGATATCTGAGATATCGGGAGGTTCGAGGACACAGGCACCTTAAGAGGTCCGTTCTTGTGACCTCACCCAACGGTAAAGGATGAGGTTCCCTAGAGGGACTGGGTCTTTAGTTTGGACGTAAAGGACGCAGAGGACCCTTCGGGTCCCTCTCGAGTACCCTAACCTATTTATATCTCTATATCGGTGGATCCCTCTTATCTCTCGGGGGTGCAGAGACTGAGAACGTTTGGGTATTGTTTACGAGTACCCACCTGAAACATAAGTGACCGTGGACCTTGACTTGTCGGTACAGTGTTCTCCTCCCTTTAATTGAGTCTCAGGATTGATAAGTGGTGAGAGACATGTGTGTAGGATACGCACTTTAGAATCCACAGGAGGGGTGGGACTGGGAGTGGGATTGGTGTACCGAACGGAACTGGTTGTCCGACAGTTATCTATACTCAAATCGTCTTCGAAATATTCCGGGAACGTACAAAGAGGACCCCGAGGACGTGAAGACGGGTACGACACTTTTATTTGGACTCGATCGGGTGCCTCCTAGACTCTGTACATCTTTCTTTAGCTAAACAGAGTCGACAGGGTCGGTTCCTTTCGACTGGATATCTATACACTCGCCGTGGCCCCTTCCACTCTTTGTGAGTCGTGGAGTGTTCGGACACTCGATTTGACTGAAGATCCGACTTCCGGACTCAAACCTCCGACCAGTCAATACGACATATAAGCTCCGTTACTCATTGACTGTGTCGTGAGGGGCTGATAGTGTCTGGATAAGATCCAGTCCGAGTCACAGACATCGTCTGTCTAACAACTGGACGGTTACAGGTGTAAGGAGTCTCGGACACTTATACAATGGAATGTACCGTTCGTTCTGGAACGTCTACCCTACTCTATCTTTCTAGTAGAACGTAAAAGTCCCACCCGGGTTAAATTGGTGTTTCCACGAATACTCTCCCTCCTTCTCCCGGTTTCAGTCTTTGCTCCACACTACTATCGCCTAAAACTCACACACAAGGACGACACCTCCCGTCCCGGTGTCGACTCCTGACGTCCGTCGGAGATCTTCGACGTTTTCCGGTCCTGTATTTAAGAGAGGATCTCGGAGGCCTTCAACTTTGGAACTAAAAGTGGATATTCTGTGTAAAGTCTGAAGGCCGGACGTCTTCACATTCTCTTATTTGACTGACAAAATTCAGCGAATACGAATACCGGTAAACAATGTCTTCGTTATCCTTTGGTTGCATCACAAATTGTTGATGTAAGGGGCCTTTGTCGACCCACAGTGTGATACTCAGAGTGCATGAGAAGACCTTTCATCCCCACACACCATCTAATTTCCACCGGTGTCTGAAACTGATGGGGAGAAAAACTCTAGACCCAACCGAAATCACCAAACGAACTGGTTATCTTATACCACTTTCACTACAAGACCTTGAAAATTCCGAACATTGTTCTTTTGAAAGAAGGAGGGTCCACAACATTTTGTGAGGACTCATCGGGTCGGGAGGTCGTGAACAAGGTTCGGTCCGTCGACCAATAGGAACGAGTTAAAAATGGTTTTACAGATGACTGTGGAGGAGAGGTCAGGGAAGTCTGAGAAATCCCTCCAAGATCTTACTTTAGAAACCTCTTCATGGGTGACTCGTTGACGTGTCTTCAGGTCAAAAGAAGGCCAATGTCGAACCGAGAGGAGACACACGGCAAGGAAGGTGACGGAGACCTCCGTCCCTCCGTGACTGTCGAGAGGAACCTCGTAAGTAGGGTCCGAGACGGGTGTGGACGGTAGAGGGTCCTTCGGTCACCCAATCCGGATCTCACACGACGCCAACTTGTCCACGTCTCACATCAAGTAGTCTTCCAGACTCTTAATCTCGGATCTTAACCTCGACCTGACCCTACTCCTTCTTCCCTTGTTCGAGGACGGAAATTAATCTCCTTCACGACCACGTAAGGTTTCGAAGATTACATGAATGAGGTTGAAGGGAAAAGGTGAAGGGAAAACGTCGATACTGGCGTTCTAGACACAGACAGTTTACATCCTTATCGTAGTGGTAAAAGTTGTTACTTTAAAAGTTGGAAAGTGTTTTCTACGATAGATGTTAAATTTTCATCTAAAAGGTGGAGGGGAGAAAAGTTCGTGATCAGATCGACAAAGGTCGAAATATATACAATACGCAGAGAGACGTACGAGAGTTCCCAGATCCTCAATTCTCACACCTAAGACCTCGGTCTATGTGGACCTAAATTTAGGGTCGAACGGAGAATTATCAGTATGTTCACTCAATGATTCCGAGACATTCGGAACCGAAAGAAAAGACTTCTTACCTCACTTAATAACAGGAATGAAGTACCCCGATAAACTCCTTAAGTCATTCTGTCTGGTGTAGTTGTCGGACCGAATGTTCACGACATCGTTAACAATAAATCTGAGAGTAACAAACCAATCGAGACTTATTCAGTCATGTGTCGACTGAAGAGGGGACCAAGAAATAGATCTTCTGTTCTTAGACCCCTCTATCCGTGTTTCCTGGAACTGGGTTCCACAAAGGTAAGAGTTAAGGGTGACACCCATTCCAGTCTCCTCCACCCGAGGACTCAAGTCTTTATATGGATCTAAACTACTCTCTGGGATCCCGACCCCATCACATAGTAGGAGAGACAAGACAAGTAAAGAGACGAGATCACTGTCTGGAAGATCGGAGTCAGAGTATAAGGTGTCTCTTTTGAGTAGTTCCATTCCGAAACACTCTCGACCAAAACCTCCTGTCTCGTGGTAAGTCTCTTGCCTCTTATTTTTATATACGGGTTCAGGTGCAGACACCCACATAAACTTTCACCTTCTGCGAACTTTTTTACATCTGACTTACTACCGTAATTGGCTCGGTGGGGGACGATCGTCCGTGAGACTGGGCTAAGAACTGTTTGGCCATTTAGGGGTCAAAAGGTCCCCTGTAGTCGGTTACCAAAACCCCGGTCAACTTTACATTTACGAGGGGCTACAAATTACATTTAGGGAGGGGACTTCGGTCGGATTCGGGACAAGAGGAACTCGTCGGAGTCGTTCGCGTAAAAGGTCAAGGTACCAATGTCGAGTAGGGTCCCCTTCAGCGACTTCCGTCCGCCAAGGTGCCGAGGTGGAGTGTTTCAAAAACCACCCTCACCTCCCGCCCTGTCCTGAGTGAAGTCTCCTCGTCACTCCGTCGACAAGGTCTTTAGTTCCGACGGCCCGCAACTTATGCATTTCCAGTTGCCCGGACGCAGACCTCGGAGGAGACCCAAGGGTAATCGTCGTCCGTGGTTTTGTGACATAAGGACTGGGTAATGTGGTTGGCTCCACCGTCGTCGGTGCTCTAACGTTTTGTAAAAGGTAGAAGTCGGGGACAAGACCATTGAAGTGAGAAGTAACGAGTCTGAAGATCAGAAAGGTATAAATGGAGTCTACTTACTTACTGATCTAAGTCTTCCCGAAAAAAAACCACCACCCCCCCACCAAAAACAAAAAAAGTCACTTTACCAACCTTTTAATGACGATTGTGATGTTACTAGGAGAAAGAGGACAGAAAAAAAAAAAAATTCTCTGACCTCAACCTTATTAAAAAAAAAAGAAGAAGATTTTCCATGGATGTCTGAATCTAAATATCATGTCACTGGTGAACAGAATATCAAAGAGTCTTTCGAGGTCAAAAATTTTTCTTTAAACGTTTTAGATATGCATTTATACTAAATTTAAGATGCTTCGTGATAACTGTTTGATTATATATGCTCTTCACACTAAGTAAAAGAAAGTAAAGATAAAACTGAAAAATTAAGTCAACCCGACCGTCTTAGAAACTCTTGTTTGGAGGAAGGAGTTTCACCACAGATTACGGATCTAGACTAAGAGTCACCCGGACAAACGTCTCTTTTGGCGGAGAGGACTCGGCGGGAGGAACCAGAACCACCCACCCTGAGTCCCACTCATCTACGGGATACAAGACGGGTGTTAGGCAAGTCCGACTACCGAGAGAGGTAATAGGAGACGGTGAGAACCTTCCAAGACCTCGAGGTTGGTCCACGGTCTTGTTTGTCTTCGGAGGTATTCCGGAAGGCGACTCAATCCGTCAGGCCGTCGCAAAGAGATGTGTGTGCAACGGACCTCGACAGGACAGCCACTCCTCGTCTGACGGACAAGAACCTGGGGAGAATAGAGGGACCCCAAGAGGGGAGAGACTCCGAGTCGGATCAGTGATTTCCTTCTTTGTCCACGTCCCGGTCTAAAAGCTTTTGAGGGGTCATAAACACGGGAAAACAGCGGGAGGAAGTTAAGACAGACTTAAAATCCTCCACAGGGAGACCGGTCCCACTACCTCAGAGTGTAAAGAGAGGGTTCGGAACATAGATCAGACAGAAGATTAGTTCCCCTGTTGTGACCCGTCTCCCACTAAAAACGAGGTAACTATGGTGTGACAGGCTCCGTTGCTCAGTTCTCTAGGGTCGAAACCGCTCTTTCCCGTTTCTCTTCTTCTGTCGTTTCCCCCTTGTTCCTTAAGTTGTCAAGACTCTCGAAAGGACGGGTCGGACTTCTGAGTCTCGGGAAATTGTACAACTGGTATACAGGCATAAAACATACTCTCGGAAGTCAATCTCAATAAAATAATAAATTTTCCTCTGAGAAATAGTTTAGACATCGATTTGAACAAAATTTAACGTAGGAGACCGTCCCGAAAGATATATTCGTACAATTTCTGCCCTCTCTCACCCTCCGGGGACTCCTCGCGGAACGAAGGGAGACGTCTACACAACGAAAGTTTCGCCACGACAGGTCTCCAGGGAACCGAGTGGACCCAACCTTAGTTTGTTACGAGTTTTTGAGAGGGACTCTTATCCCCTCACAGGGACTCGTGCAGGTCGAGGGCCTCCTGTCACGTACGCGAGGGACCAAGGGATTCGGACTGTCCCGTCTACGGGGAGCAACTCTCTTGACACCTTAGGACAGACGAAGTTCCCGAGAAAGGTTTTACTAGAGAGTTCGTCTAGTACGGGCTTGAACCTCATCAGTGAGTGTGGGGAGAGTAAAGCAAGAGAAGAACAGGGAAGGAGGTTCCTACCGTAGGACGTATGATCGTAAAGGATCATACATTTATCGAATACTAATTCCAAACAAGATGGATCACACCACAAGAATTATTTCCATTCACAGTACACATACTCAGTATAGGTTCGGGGTAGACGAAAGAGAAGGGACGGACGGGACTTTGTGGGGTCCCAGTAAGGTCGATGGGGGTCCTAAAGTCGATCGGGACTACACGTCTACTGGGTCAGAGACACAGGTCGGATGTAAGGAGTGATTTGGGGTGTGGAAACGTGGGTACACGGACGATCCGAAGGTGAATCTCCAGTTTAAACTTTGTAGAGTTTAAGTTCAACAAGTTCTCACCTGGGGAATTAAAGAAGGTATTTGGACTCCCAGGAAACGTACGGTATCAGATCACACAATATCGGATGTGTTAAAAGCCAGGTACGTACAGACACCTACCTGACCCCCACACCCCCACAAATACTTGGAGGATTTTAAGAAACGTTCTAAAAGACACTTGTAAACAAAGGACGGACGTTTATGTCTACCATTTAAAAAGTCTAGGACTGACTTTTCGTTTCACTGGGGACTCACTCTCTCAGTTCGAGGATAGACAAAGAGACCGAAGTAAAGAACCGTCAGGAGAGACTGAGGGTCGATGTGTGCACTTAGAGACGAGAGCCCGTCACTGACTGAGAACCTCAAGGACCTTTTACGGTAGCTAGAGTACATACGAACGAGAAGATGACTTCCCACAATGGGTGGAAGAAACGACGTTGGAAGTTCGTCGTGGAGGAGACCCTTCAGAGGAGACGGACTGCGTCCGTCTCGACTAGTCGGAAAGGGATCACGGGGTGGAGGTATACCGTAGGTAGTACGGTCCCGTCGGAGAACGTGGGACCCACACGGAGTCTAGCGGACACGTAACAAGTTACTTTACGTCTACGAGGCCGAAACGAAGGAAGGAGTCATTTAGTTTTAATACTCTCTCTCTCTCCTAGGGTCTCCTGGGATTTCACGAGAGACGTGCGATTTGGTGTCAAAATCCCGGAAAATACCCAAGTATAATCAACCTACGTGTTCTGATACTTCAAGAACTCTTGTCCCTAGAACAAAGTCAGTGAAGGAGTTAGGGGCATCGTGGACCTTGTCACGGTTTCGTACCGTCTTGCTCGATTCGGACTGTGACCGGGTACCCTCGGACTGTGGTAAGACCCCTAAAGGTATACGTCGGTAAATCGTGGATGTCAAAGGTGTACTCCGCATAGTAACTAGGGTAAATCTCTACTCCTTTATAAACACTTACTTACTTGTTCACTTAGTAAGAAATATCTTTCGACTAACCAAATTTCTATAGACTTGTACTAAATAAAGTATTTGTACTGAAGATGTCCCTGTTCTTTATCGAGTAAGGCGAGACTAGTCCCTCCCTTCTTACTCTCTTAGGTCCTTGTCTACACTACTAAAGGACCTTTTCTCTAGCTGAGCCCACGACCGTCTTGGTCTGGTCCCAACGGTCTTTAAATGGGTTCTCCTGAGTCGTGTGGGGTTCGACTCGGGCGAAGAAGGTCTGTCCTCTACAACCGTATCCGTCCGAGTCTTCGGTGGCCGCCTCCCTCCCGGCGCCAGGACAGAGGACGGAGGAGGAGTACCGGAAATTCGTGTTCCGGGTCGGAGATCGACGGCAAACGGGAGATCCCCCGTTTCACTAGTCCTTGTATCCAATTTAGTACTTTAACAATATTTCGGGAAAAGATGTGTCCGGTGACCCGGGTAAGTGTCGGTTGGAGTTCGGTTTGTTACGGAAACGCTAGTGTCTTAAGACGAGGAATGTTGTCTTCATTGACTCCCTGGTGAGGGTCGATCACCAAACAAACTTTCCCGTGTATCCTAAGTCTTTTGTCACGTCTTTTCGCCGCCCGTTCTAGCGTGAGTGTGGTGTTGGTGCCGTGGCCCCACTGGGTAGGAACGAGAGCAAGGTAAAAGGTTCCAGGACGAGAAGTTCCTGGTGGAGGAGGTCTTCGGAAGGGTCTTTGACGTGTGTTAGAGGAGAGAGTCCGATCGAGCTGGGTCCCGGAAGGGAGTACGACTAGAAAGGGAGAGGGGTCCGACGGTCAGGGTCGGAGGGGTCCCCCGGGGAGTCTGTACGGTTGGAGGGTGTCCTCGTCGTGGGGTGACCTCGAGTCCTCCTTTGTCGGACTGACAAGACGAATGGTTGTTCAGAATTTTTTAATTTTGGGAGGGTCGATTTATTGTAGGTCGATAGACTCACTTCCTAAACGGGAATGTAAAATTGCATCTAAAATCCCAATACGGTCCTGTCAAAAGGTCTTTGTTGCATCGTTCTCCAATTTTCTCAGGATTTGAGATCTGGTTCTGAAGAACCTAAATTTAAGGTCGAGACGGTGAACGATTGACATTTAAGTACCCGTTCGAGGAATTGGAACGACATGGAGTCAAAGGAGTAGGTATTTTACCCGTATTATTATCGGTGCACTCCTCGTAATTTCTCGATCATATTTCTTAAAACCTGTCACAGACGGTTACTCGTCCTCAAGTACTACACTAGCAGAGTAATTAATTTAACTACACTAAGAGTGTTGCGATCTTTCATCCATTTTTAAAGAGGAGAAGTGTCTTCTCCTTTGGTCCGAGTCTCTTCAAAACACTGGACGGAGTCTGTTGTGTCGATTATGTGCTCGTGTACCGATGAGTGTCGGTCCTGAGACTCGAGGTGTCTACACCGTATTTTTCGGGGACTTTGGGTCGTAGGAATGGTGCGGAGGTAGAGGGGGAGGGGACCGTAAGGACGCCGGAGGGGTGTGTAAGACCTTCGGAGGGTTATCGCCAACGAAAGGGTGGGATTTAGATGGTCTCCGACTCCCCTACCACAGGGGGAATGGTGTGCGGATGCAAAGACCGAACCCGTCTCTCGGTGGGTACCTGGTGAGTCTCGGGTCAACTGACACGACCACCCGCGACACCCACCCGTCCCCGGTGTGGGAGTAGACCGAGGGCACTGGGTCAAATGAGTCCTACGATTCTAGTAGAGGATCTCGGTTGGACGGCCCGAAACGACTGCGTCGAGGGGCCCGGGTTACGTCGCCCCGACAGTCCGTCCTCCGGACCTGGTGTCCAGAGACGGGACTCGACCGCACTATTTCCTCGACCCGGTCTTCCTCTGCCCGAGTCATGCAATTTGTTCGACGACTACCTCTCGCCCGACTCCTCGAACGACACGTGTCCTCGGTCCACGACGGACTCTCCTCTAAGCCCACCCTAAGAGTCTGTCTACACTGGACCTACCTCGAAGTAGTCGATATCGTACTTACACTAGGGCAGTGTCACAGGACCCGAAACATTGAGTGGGTCGGGGAAGGTACTTTTACGACGGAGAGATCCAGAGTATTGATGGGAGAGTCAGTCGATGACAATAGAGGTAAATGGCTATTCCTTGACCTTGAGTCTCAAGACTAGAGGTTAAATCCCCAGAACGACGTCTGAAATGACGACGCGTTGTGTCTAGATTCGGTCCTCTCGTCCGTCCGGGGTCTACGCACGCACTCGCCCGCTGTGACCCCTCGTCGGAGACGGGTGCAAGACTAGAGACGGTCGACCCTTACGTCGGACCTAAGTCCTAATGTCCCAGAAACCCAAAAAGGTCTCTTCGGCCTTTAGACCTAAAAAATTTACACTTTAAAGGGCGAAGGCTGATTCCAGGCAGATCAGTTCCGATGCCAAAAAGGACACCAGTACATACCTACACTCTCGACCTGACACTTCTTCCGACTCGCGGCTTCTTGACTACGAAAACTTGACACCACAACCTCTTCTGAGGACTCTCAGGGAACCTGACGTTCCTCTAGGTTGGTCAGGTAAGACTTCCTCTAGTCGGGACCCTAAAGAAACCTTCCTTACTACGATTTCGACTTTGAGGTCGTGAAACCGGTGGAGTACGCTTCTCAACTGAGTAACCTTTTCTGAGACTACGACCCTCCCTAACCCCCGTCCTCCTCTTCCCCTGCTGTCTCCTGCTCTACCGACCTACCGTAGTGACTGAGCTGCCGGCACTCAGACTCACTTGAGGTCCTCCACCACTACCTGTCCCTCCGGACTGCACGACGCTAAGTACCCCAGCGTTTCTCAGCCTGTGCTGACTCGCTGACTTGACTTGACTTGACTTACAACCATCGATGAAATTAAATCAAATTTTACAGATCGCCTGATTTGTTTTATGGAAGAATCCGACCTGAACAGATTCCGACGGTTAAACGTCTGAACCCGGACTTGTGGCGGAGATTCTACGCTTATTCTGATGATATTCGGAGTAAGAAGAGTTGACTTAATTTTACGAGTTTACTGGGTGTATCCAGTATGTGTACATTCCGTTGTGTTCGGTTACTGACTCATTAACAAATGACCTACGGACATCTAGTCTGAATCAAAGTCCCTATGTCCTACATAGAACGAACTAACTATTTTTTTGTCTTTTTTGTAGTTTGAGTACCTTAAGTATAAGATTAACCGTCTGTATGCTATTTCTACTTAAACCTTTTTAAAATTCCTCTTTTTCTTCCGTCTTTCTCCTGACTTCAAAATACGTCCGAAAAACTAAAGTCTGTCCCATCGGTCTCTATCACTGACTCTTCCATTTTACACTATCTCTGAACTTCAGTCCCTCCCTTCCGCAGTGTGTCCGTAAACGTCCCTCTTGTTTGTTTTTCTCTTTTATCGTTCCTGTTTTCGGGACTCCGGGGGAACCTAAGACCTCCTAAGACCTCCTAAGACCTCCCAAGACCTCCTAAGACCTCCCAAGACCTCCTAAGACCTCACCAACTCTTTGTCCTGCCCTCGTTCCCCCCGGTCCTCTTCCAACTTCTCGCTATAATCACTACTCTCTGTCCTCTCACTCCCTCTCTTCCGGTTTCCTGGCTCCCGAAGACTGGAGTGAACCTCCATCTGTCCTTCGGAAACCTCACTGTTCCAGTAATGACGAAGGCACAACTCCTAGTTGACTTCTCTTCGTTCCTTCCTTCGTCTTTCTCGCAAATTTTCCGATCACGCTACTAGACCCATTCCTCTGCCACCGAGGGCTCCGACGTCCCGTCTCGTCATACACTCTCCTAGTTCCGGCCTCGTGGCGTTCCCCGTCCTTCCGTGGTCGAGGCGAGAACGACCTAGTCCGTTCCCGGGCCTCCGTCTCGATACGACGAGGGGGGTCAAACCAAGGGGTAGAGGAAGACACCCTAGAACCCATAGGGACGGCCCCCGTTACTTCTTCATATTCTATGTCTAGAAGTTATACCCACGATGGCACACCGAAAACTGTCCAACAATTGGACTTAGAGTCAAAGAAATGAAAATTTCAATTTCCCCTATTTTTACTTTACTTCGTTATATAATTCCAAGAATTGTATAACGAACCGTGTATCATCGGTAATGTACACACTTTTAATACTATTACTACTACTACTACTTTTCCGATTTCCCCTTGTTCCAATTGAATCCTATCCTGCACACACACGAGTCGGCACAGGTTGGGAGCCACTAGGTACCTGTCATCGGATGGTCCGAGGAAGAGGTACTTTACAAAATCCCCCGTATCAACGAATCAACAACAACACCTGGTGTTTTTCGACACCTTTTAAGAATTTCTCTTCCCTTATGGTCTGGTGGGATGGACGGAAGACTCTTTAGACATAGTCCAGTTCTTCGTTGTCAATCTTAGCCTGTATTTTGTCTGACCAGGGTTTAACCCTTTACGTATGTAGTTTCGACATATGACAGTGGGACGAATAAATTGAAGGTACATCTCATGTAGTACACTTTACGACCCGACCTACTTTGTGTTTGATCTTAGTTCTAACGACTCTCTTTATGGTTATTGGAGTCTAAACGTCTACTGTGATGGGAATACCGTCTCTCACTTCTGCTTGATTTCTCGGGAGCTACTTCCACTTTCTCGTCTCACTTTTTCGAGTTGTAACTTTTTTTGATTCTAGTACTGTAGGTCGGGGCAGCTAAGTACTGTTTAACTACCCTTTACCACCTTTGTCGCTGTCTGAAATAAAAGAAGAGGTTTTAGTGATATCTACCACTGACGTCGGTACTTTAATTTTCTGAGAACAAGGAACCTCCTTTTCGATACTGGTTGGATCTGTCGTATAATTTTTCGTCTATAATAAAACGACTGTTTCCAGACAGATCAGTTTCGATACCAAAAAGGTCGTCAGTATATGTCTACACTCTCACGGTATTTCTTCCGACTCACGGTTTCTTGACTACGAAACCTTGACACCACAATCTCTTCTGAGAACTCTTAGGGAACTTGACGTTCCTCTACGTTGGTCAGTTAGGATTCTTTTAGTCGGGACTTATAAGAAACCTTCCTGAATACGACTTTGAGGTTATGAAACCGGTGGACTACGTTTCTTGACTAGTAATCTTTTCTGGGACTACGACCCCTTCTAACTTCCGTCCTCCTCTTCCCCTGTTGTCTCCTACTCTACCAACCGACCGTAGTAGTTGAGTTACCTGAGTACACTCAGACTCGTTCGAGGCCCGAAACCACTACCTGTCCCTTCAGGTACTAGCGTTTCTCAGTCTGTGCTGACTCACTGACTTGACTTGACTCTGGTACCACCGTGTCCACCATTTCTTAGACGGACGGTTTCGTCCTCTACGTCCAAGTTCGACACCACCCTTTCTAAGGGACCTCTTCCCTTATGGTTGGGTGGGGTCATACGAACGGATCTTTTAAGGTATCTGTTTCCTCGGACCACCTGATGTCTGGTACCCCAGTGTTCCTCAACCTGTGTTGACTTATGTGTGTGTGTGTGTGTGTGTGTGTGTGTGTGTAGTCTGGTCGGAAGTTAGAACCCTCGTTAATCCTTGTTTTCCTTTTTGATTACCCCTAATTTCGTAGGAAGTGTGGAGTGTATTTGTGCGTAAACATTCGGAGGTGTTTGTTGTCCAAACGTCGAGACGTAAAGAAAAGGAATCCCTACCAAAACCAACGGTGAGGGACATGTTACAATGTTTGGGGGTAGGTATCGAGAAGTCCGTGAGATAATCTAGATTAGGGAACTTAGATAAACAGTGAAGGTGGCATGTTAGTAGTCCCAAAACCAAATCCAGTATGGACTTACCATCACCACAAGGGATGAAAGAAGTTAAATTCCGACTTAAAACGTTACTCCCCAAGTACTAGACTCGGTGTCAGTTGAGCACCAGAACAAAAAAGACTGACATATCTCGAAGAGGTAGAAGTCGATGTTTATTATATTAGTGAGACTAAAGCCATAACTGGTAGTCCACTACGGGTATCAGAGAACACACCAATCCTTTACCACGAACGACACTGGTCACACAAGAGAACCGTCTAGAGACAATCGGAAACGAGACGAAGTCGTTTCCGAAGGATGAAATCGTAAGGTCAGGGGTCACTACTTTTCCTGTAGGAAAAAAAAAAACCACAATCAAGATCTTCCAGAACATCCAGAAGTATCTTGGTAAGTTAAAGTCGAAGAATGTCGTAGTCACCAACTCCATATCTGAACCTAATGATCCAACAACTTTACAAACGGAACTTTTACTTAACTCTAGTAAGACAGTAAAAACTCTAGCGTGGGTTCATGACGTAAAGACTGAGAAAACAACTGATACTCCCGATGAGGTAAAAAAGGTTCCCAGAACGGGTGTCACATCTATATTAGTAGTACTTAATTTAAGTGGGTAAGGTCACGTAAAATCAAGTGACTAAGGATCTTACAGATACAAGTGAGAACGGCAGAGGACAACCTGGCACAAGTTAAATGGAACTAAGTACCTGGATTGTAAGGTCCAAGGATACGTTATATCGAGAAATGTCGTAGTCTGAAATGAAAGTGGTGGTCTGTACAAGTTTTGATCCGCAACAAAGGAGAAACCGAGTTGAAGAGATAAGGAAGACCTCGAAAGAGGTGAGAAGGGGTAATCGTATAACCTGTGGATGACTGGACACCCCAAGTAGAAAGTCACAGTATAAAAAAACGGATAAGTGTGACAAGTACCCCAAGAGTTCCGTTCTTACGACTTCACCAAACGGTAAGGGAAGAGGTTACCTGGTCTAAAATAGTGTTGAGAGGTGGTACTGGGTAGACAGAACCCACCAGGATGTGCCGTACCGAGTATCAAAGTAGTTCAATGTGTTTCAACACTAGATACACTAATAAAACCAATCATAAGACACTAACACCAAAAGTAAGACAGACGAGAGACTACCTACTCCTATTCTCCGAACACGTTCGAAGGAACGTGTGATCCAGAACGAGACCACCCGTCCCGGTACGGGTCATTTAGAAATTAGGTTGAAAGACGACTACTCACCCCTACACAAAGGAGGGACATGAAACACCATCCCCATTACCTCTATAAGAGGTATTCATGAATAAGGTCGTGTGACACGGAGGCTCCTGACGACGACGGTTACTGGGACTGGGCCGTCGTCCGGTGACAGTTGGGTACGGAGACGGCCTCTGAGGGTTTGTGAGTATCCGTTCAGACCAAGTTAGAAAACACCCCAGTGACGAGGAAAGAGAACTCAGGACCACACGTGTTTGGAAGTAAACACGGGAGGTTCTCAGTCGATTTCCGTTTCCTCTTTTCCATACTATATGGGTAGGATTACGTCTCAAGGTTTCTATCGTTCCTCTCTATTCTTTCGAAAGAATTCACTTGTCACGTTTCTTTATTTCCTTTTGTTATCTTACTCTTTTTGATCTCTAGAAAAGTTCTTTCAATCTCTATAGTTCCCTTGTAAAGTACGTTTCTACCCGTGTCATTTCCTGTCTTTGTCACTCCTGGATTGTCTTCGTCTTCTCTAATTCTTCACCGTTCATATGTATCTTCTTGACATGTTTTTTTACAGAATTACTGACCTAGTGGTGCTACCACACTAGTGAGTGTATCTCGGTCTGTAGACCCTCATGTTTCAGTTCACCCGGAATCCTTCGTAGTGATGCTTGTTTCGATCGACTCCACTGTCTTAAGGACGACTCGGTAAAGTTTAGGATTTTCTACTACGATGTGAGTCATCCGGTCGTTTAAACCTTTTGGGTCGTCACCGGTGTCCTGACCTTTTCCAGTCAAAAGTAAGGGCAGGATTTCTTCCCGTCACGGTTTCTTGCGAGGTTGATGGTACCGTGTCAACGTGAGTAAAGCGTACCATCATTCCATCACGAGTTTTAGGAAGTCCGATTCAGAGTTGTCATACACTTGGTTCTATATGTTTGAAGGTCTATATGTTTGACCTGAATCTTTTCCGTTTCTTTGGTCTCTAGTTTAACGGTTGTAAGCAACCTAGTATCTTTTTCGTTCGCTTAAGGTATTTTTGTAGATGAAGACGAAGTAACTGATATGACTTTGGAAACTGACACACCTAGTGCTGTTTGACCTTTTAAGAAGTTCTCCACCCTTATTGTCTGGTGGAATGGACGGAGGACTCTTTAGACATACGTCCAGTTCTTCGTTGTCAATCTTGGACCATACCTCGTTACTTGACCAAGGTTTAATCCTTTCCTCATGTAGTTCCGACATATGGTAGTAGGAAGAATAAATTGTCTCATGTAGTACACTTTACGGTCCGACCTACTTCGTGTTCAATCTTAGTTCTAACGACCCTCTTCAGTTATTGGAGTCTTTATGTCTACTGTGGTGGGAATACCGTCTTTCGTTTCTCTTTGATTTCTCGGAGAACTACTTCCACTTTCTCCTCTCACTTTTTCGACCGAATTTTGAATTGTGAGTTTTTTGATTCTAGTACCGTAGGTCGGGGTAGTGAAATACTGTTTATCTACCCCCCTTTTACCTTTGTCACTGTCTGAAATAAAAGAACCAGAGGTTTTAGTGACACATACTGACGTAGGTTCTTTAATTTTCTGTGAACGAGGAACCTTCTTTTCGATACTGATTGGATCTGTCACATAATTTTTCATCTCTTTAGTGAAACGACTGTTTCTAGGCAGATCAGTTTCGATACAAAAAAGGTCATCAGTACATGATGTCTACACTTTCGTGGCATTTCTTCTAACTCACGACTTCTTAACTAACTCCACAACCTCTTCTGAGAACTCTCAGGGAACCTGACGTTCTAGTTTGGTCAGTTAGGATTTCCTATAGTTGGGACTTATCATTATTCCTTCTCACTACGACTTCGACTTCGAGGTTATGAAACCGTTTTACTACTCTTCTAGACTAAGTAACTTTTTCTGGGACTACGAATCTTTCTAACCCCCCGTCCTCTTCCCCTACTGTCTCCTACTCTACCAACCTACCGTAGTAACCAAGTTACCTGTACTCAAACTCGTTTGAGGCCCTTTATCACTTCCTTCCTTTCGGACCGTACGACGTCAGGTGCCCCAGTGTTTCTCGGTCTGGACTGATTTGTCACCTCGTTGTTGTATTTATGCATAGTTCCCGGATGATACATAGTGGTGGTGGTGGGGGGCGGGGGGTGGCGAAGTATCGTGATGGGGGTTAAAACTATATGAATCTAAATAGATACACACACAAGTAAAAAAAGGGTCGAAATAACTCCATACTAACTGTTTATTTTTAATATATATAAACCCAATGTGTTAGACTAAAAAAAAATTCCAACAAATAAAAGACACAGAGAGTGATCTGACTCGGGAGGTTCTCCCGTCCCTGTTTCAGACAAAAGAAGTGTCGACACAGGAGACTCGGGTCGTGTCACGGTCGGTGTATCATCCACAAGTTATTCGTACGCGTCCTACTTACGGTCCGGACCCGTACCACGACCGTATGTGACATTCGGAAGTATCTCGAAAAGTAGAGTTCCCCTTCGACCTCGTTGAATTAGGGAGACTCCCGTAAAGACTCTGGAAACATTCCGTTCGACGTCTGGTGTCCCAACGTTTCTCAGTCTGAATCGTACGGACGCGTTCTCTTCGTCCGTAGTCTGTTCCCCCACTTTCCCTCCTCTTTCTCAGGTCCTTCACCTCTTTCTCCTGTCCTGTCTGTGTCCTTGGGACGGTCGTTCCGTCGTTCCCGGGGTCTCTACCTGACCCCACCCCTCGTCCTCTTTCCCGGGTCACGACCCGTCTCTCCCGCCTTCCCCCCGGTCGTCCGCCCCACTTCGAACGGTCTCTCTCCGACATCTCTCTCGTCGGCCTCGGTGGAGGTGGGGATCGCGCCCGAACCCAGCCCCTCCGTGGTCGAGGCCCAGTGTCCCTGGACACCTCAGTTCCGACGGACCGGGCGTTACTTCCCAGTCCTCTTAGGACCGTCTCGACGTCCCGCGGTTCCGAGACCCTCCGGAACCACCTCCCCTCTTACGACGACCTCCCCTCTCCGGTCCCACTGAAGTAGGGCGTCGTTACACCTCCGATTACTTAAAGTATAGGGGAGGGACTTGAGTCGGTGTCCTCCCCGGGTTCCGACCTCCTCTCTCCCTCTTCGTCCTACCTCTTATCACTCGGTAGACTTCCTCTCTCCCGCTCCCCTGCCGACCCACCCCCTTTCCCTCCGTGGGATCTCTTCCCTCCCTCCCTTTCCCGGAGGGCTGTCGTTTTGGAGACGCGGCCGAGGTGCCTGGTCTACCGGGTATAGTGAGGACACAGAGGTACCCTCCGCTGGTAGTATTCAGTCCAAGTATTTCCGGCCAGACTACCCACTGTGTCGGAGAAAGCCCCCTTGTAGGTTGACGTCCGATTCCCACCCCGATCGACGGGGGGGTTGGGGCCCTCGGGACGGAAGGGGGAGGCGGGGGAGGAGGGATGCGGCGGAAGAGGGGAGAAAGGAGAAGAGGGGTCTTGTTTGTCGTCCCTCCACCGCCGGACGGGTCTCTCGATGATATAAGTCTTCGTCGTCTGTCTGTTCGGTACAAGTACTGTATTATCACGATTACTGTGGTGACAAGTGCGTCGTGGATAGAGGTCTTGGGTTCCGAGAGAAGTCTAGATTCAAGGTCGAGTCCACCCACCTTTGAACAGACAGACTTATGTTTTTTCCCTCCGACTTAAGTTCGGGCTCTCTCCCTTCCATCTGACTTTCTTGAAGGAGTGGTCCAGGGACTTTGAATGTCGCGATCCGATTACCCCTGACTCCCCTGCTTCTATGCCACCCGCTCCCAGGAGTACAGACCCCCGTTGGTCACTGCCGTCTCGGTGGTGCTGGGGTCTGGCGGAGGGGTGGCGACGGGTATGGTGAAGCGATTGAGGTGTCGGAGAGTGGCTCGGGACCGAGTACCTCGTCTGTCGTCCTCGACGGTCGGTGGAAGGTTTTGTACAAAACGGAAAAACGGAAGTAAAACACCGAA
The DNA here is from genome assembly GCA_006410555.1 of Capra ibex. Lineage (NCBI taxonomy): Eukaryota > Metazoa > Chordata > Mammalia > Artiodactyla > Bovidae > Capra > Capra ibex. The sequence continues at coordinate 606,956 of SJYO01036187.1, forward strand.
CCGAGTTGGTCCGGATTTTTAAGGGGTGTGGACCCCACCCGGTTCTACCTTACGAGGTGGCGATTGTAGTGACAAAGGTCGGACTTTCGGGACGAGACAGGAGTCCTGTCGGAATGCCCCATCCTGTCGTCCGGGCTCCAGGGTCCTCGGTCCTCCCCACCGAAGGTCCCGGTGTGTCCCCTTCGTGGCAGTTCTTCGGTGCCACACCTCAGAGACCCCAGAACGGCACCTCGGGAATCATGGTGGGGGTCGCACGGAGGCACTTTCTCGTAGGTGCCACCAGAAGATTCTGGGCCGGTCTCACCGGGGTAGTCGAATGACGGTCCTCGGCTGACCTAGTTTCCCCATAGTAAACACGGGTCATTTAGAGAAGGGCTAAACGTTGGGAGTCGGGTCTCGGTGGAACCGATTTAGGACAACTACCGGCGGGTCCGGTCACATTTGTGATGTTTCCTTTGTGTCACAGAGAACCGTTCCTGTGAAGTATTGTTTCAAGACTTAAGGAGGTGTTACGACAAAGTTCTCGATGTCGGCGTCTTTCATAAATAGGAAATGACACTCAGAGACCCGAGTCTGTCAGCGATACGCGTAACCATGGGGCCAGCACGACAGACGCACACAGCGACCAAAATCTGACTCTCAGGTGCCTTGTGAAGTTTATCCGGGCTGTCAGAGGTCGATGGGAGGACCCGCGACTGACCCTCTTGTTCCTACTTCGGTCAGTTCCGAGGAGAAGGGATGTGGTAGCTGACCCTCTTAGGGAAGAGTGTGACGATGACCCTTTACGGCTAGACTACCTGTCTGTGGGGGACAGACCCCCTGTTGGGTTGGAAGGTCAATCTGGTAGTCTTGGTGCGGTATACTTCCTGTCTGCTTCCTCTAGGTTCTTGTTTGGCGCCTGTCCGGCGACTGGGGCGTCCACCCCTCGAGACCGTGTCCGAGACGCGTCGGACCACCGAGGTGAGACCTCTTCGTTCGGCTCCGGGGTCCGTCGACGTTTCCACGAGCGAGGGAGACGAAGTCAGACGGCCGGTACAGTGGTCGGGGACTCCGCCGTCCTCGGAGTGATGGGTCGCGACGCTGTAGGGTGCCGTGTGAACCATCGTGAAGACTTGCGACGCCCGACTCTTTCCTCTCGAGACCTTGACTCTTGTTGTCGAACAGAAACGGAGACCGACCCAGAAAGGGGAGACCGCCGTGGTCTTAGTCCTCTCTCGAGTCACCCGTCGGTGTGTCGAGTCGGGGACTCCGGACACTAGACCGCTCCGGTCCCGAAACCTCTCGCTCCGGTCCCGACACGAGGTCTCCGACCCTCTCCCCCGGGTCCTCCGCTCTCCCTCTTCCCCGTGGAAAGGGACTCGACGTCCGGTTGGTCGGTAAAAAGGTCTGACCCGTTCGTCTCGTCTTTTATTCTTTTCATTTTTCTTTCCTCCGACTTCGACCACGCACATTACTCTCCTCGTCCACTAGTGACGTAGTGGACGACCTTCTCCCCATTGTCGAGGTGGGTCGCTTCCGTGTCTGGTCCGGAGTCCTCTGGTCCGAGGGTTGGGTCGGAGTGTGGTCCCCGTCTCACCCATCCTCAGCTCGGTGCGGGACAAAATAATTGACTACGACGGGACGGTGTGTGTGTGTGTGTGTGTGTGTGTGTGCGTGTGTGTGTGTGTGTGTGCGTGTGCGTGTGAGTTTTGAGTGACGTCTAACGGTAAGTAAATCAGTTGTTCGCAGTAGTCATATCAGATCTACCGCACCTGTGACCTCGGTCCGACGGACCCGAGTTTAGGGTTGAGACTGAGAGTCTTTGACATACTTCTCACTCTCACAATCAGTGAGTCAGTATGGGGCGAGAACCGCTGGGGTACCTGACATCGCGTGGTCCGAGGAGACAGGCACCCTAAAGAGTCCGTTCTTATGCCTTTACCTAACGGTAAAGGAAGAGACCCCTTAGAAGGAATGGGTCCGTAGCTTGGACCCAGAGGGTGTAACGTCCGTCTCAGAAATGACAGACTCGACGAGACATTTTAGTCCTATTATTGTCATCACGGATGGGGACACCAAAACTCCTAATTTACTCAATTACGTGATATTTCATGTACGTTCCGTGTGTCGCTCGAGGACTCTCCCAATCGACAAGACGGGTAATAATGAGGAGAAAGTTCCAGGAAACAGTCCTCGACTTAAGGACGGAACCTCTGGGAGGTTAGTGGGTTTTCTCCGTCTGACCCTTTCTTCGTCACTGCCATGACACGCTATTCACGTCACTATCTCGACACCGGGTCCCTTCGTGTCCGTGCTCGTTCAGGTGAGACGGACACCACTAGTCCCTCTCGTAGTATGTCCTCCACTGTAAACGAAACCCGGAACGTCCCACTTATCCTCACGGGGTTTACCTCTTATTCCTTTCTTCCTGTAAACTTGTTATTAACCTCCGACTCCCCCTGTTTTGGTTTGGGTTGATGTTTTTTAGTATCGGATGAGTAGTTAGCGGGTGTATCCGACTTATTGTCGTCAAAATGATATATTGGGGTGGTATTTAATAATTTGGACTAGTAAATATAATAGTATTGAAGGTGGTATAAGTGTGATAAGTATCGGTTGTTGTGTCTGACCCGTTTTCGAATCTCTGTACTTTTGGGCCCTTATGCACTGGAGTACTTAGACCGAGAGTTCAAGACATCCTTAATACCTTCCTTTAGTGTTACCGGTGTTTCGGTCCAGTTTGACGTCCCGGAGTTCACAGTACGATGCCGTAAACTTGAAACAAGACATTTGTCGACTCTGAGATGTCTTAAAATTCGTTTCCCTAATGTACTAATTCAAACACAAACCCTTTTATTGTGTAAATACCCAGTACCTTTTATCTAATCTTTCACTCTCCCGACGACTTTTTGTGTGGGTCCCCCCAAAACGTACCGAAGCCGTTTGTGTCTTCTCCTCTTTCATAGGATCAAGAAGACCGGCCGACGGTCTAATGTGACTCCGGTGCCAAGTCCCTTGACTGTGGATGACACGCGGTTTTCCCACGGTCCAGAGTCACGAAGTTCAGTCTTAGTCTAGACTGTGTTCGGAGACCCCCCGACCGTCTCGTCCGTCTCCCGTTCCTTCACCGTGTCCAAGGTCCGACCTGTGTGCGGTCCCCCAGCGACCTTGTACTCCTGTCTCACGAGCACCGAAGGGTGCCCCACCCCTCCTTTCGCGACAGTCCTCTCGCAGGATCTCCTCGTCGTCGACACCGAGTTCCCCCGTCTCTCGCTTCCACACCTCTGCGGACGTCCCGCGACCCACGGAACTCTTTCCGTTCACTGACCCCACCTCTCGAACTCGTTACCCCGACGTCTCCACTCCTCCTCAGTCTCGAGGCGGCTCCCGGGCCCAGGTTTAGAGACCACCGTCGTCGGAAATTGTTATGTCTAGATGAATTTAGTCGCACAGATTACCTCCCCCGGAGTCCGTAAAAATTCTTGAGAGACCTCTTAGACTGGACGTGGTACCCGATTCTTGGTCTCAGAACCCCAATCGGTGTTTTTCTACTGGACCAGTCTAGACACGGAATCCTTCTAGGTCCACCTCCCCGTTCCGTCCTTCTGGGTTAGTCTCCGAGGCTACCCCCACGTCCCGGCGCCGTCCACTCCCCGTTCGATGTTTTCGGTGATTCCTTTCCCTTGACTGTCTTGAACTCAGGTATGTGAGAGTGTTACTCCCCACTCTTTCTCTCCTCGACTCGTAATGAGACATAAAATCCTTACTCTGTGACCCCGGATTTGGACACCAATAGTTCAAAGTTCAAACTCGTGAAGAAAAGTCGTAGTTTTTTTTTTTTTTTGTCACTACTATCAATTTGAACGTAAATAACTTTAATGGATTCTTATGGTCGATGTACCTAAATCTCTCGTAAAATTTCTTAGAGGTAAAATAAGTAGTGTTGTCGCATCTATTTGTACTTGTTCCTACGACCTTCGCCTTGTTTACTCTAGGGCTAGAATGGAGACGGTAATGTCGGCACACTGGAACCCGTGTACTTGATGGATACGGAGGCAATGAGTGGACAATCTGCCCTAAAGTCGTCAGGGCGTAGTACCTCGCCCCGCTCCTGACTTCTCAACAGGTTCATCTTCCGACCCTTCTTCCGACCGTATATTAGTGGAGTCACTCGAAGTCGATAATGATAATGACAATTGTGACGTTACCATATTGACGATAATATGATATGATCAATATGATCAATATGACATTATCATATTGATGTCAATGATATATTGACACTGTTTAACTAAATTCCCTGATCTAGACTATCTGTCTCACGGACTGATTGATACCTGCCTCCAACACTGTAACATGTCCTCTGTCCCTCGTTCTGGTAGGGGTTCTTCTTCTTTACGTTTTTTCGTTTTACCGACGGTCTCCTCCGGAATGTTTATCGACACTTTTCTTCTCTTCGTTTCCTCATTTCCTTTCTATATGGGTAAGTTTACGTCTCAAGATTTCTTGTCGTTCCTCTCTATTCTTTCGTAAAGAGTCGCTAGTCACGTTTCTTTATCTCCTTTTGTTATCGTACCCTTTCTAATCGCTAGAGAAGTTCTTTTAATCTGTATGGTTACCTTATAAAGTACGTTTCTACCCGAACTATTTCCTGTCTTTACCGTACCTGGATTGTCTTCGTCTTCTATAATTCTTCTCCACCGTTCTTATATGTCTTCTTGACATGTTTTTTCTAGAAGTGCTGGGTCTATTAGTGTTACCACACTAGTGAGTGGATCTCGGTCTGTAGGACCTTACACTACAGTTCGCCCGGAATCCTTCGTCGTGCTTGTTTCGATCACCTCCACTACCCTAAGGTCGACTCGATAAAGTCCAGGACTTTCTACTACGACACTTTCACGACGTGAGTTATACGGTCGTGTAAACCTTTTGAGTCGTCACCGGTGTCCTGACCTTTTCAGTCAAAAGTAAGGTTAGAGATTCTTTCCGTTACGGTTTTTTACAAATTTGATGGTGTGATAACGGGAGTAGAGTGTGCGATCATTTCTTTACGAGTTTTAAGAAGGTTCGGTCCTAAGTTGTCATGCACTTGGTACTTGAAGGTCTATAAGTTCGACCAAAATCTTTTCCGTCTCCTTACTCTCTAGTTTAACGGTTGTAAGTGACCTAGTAGTTTTTTCGTTCTCTTAAGGTCTTTTTGTAGATAAAGACGAAATAACTGATACGGTTTCGGAAACTGACACACCTAGTGTCTTTTGACACCTTTTAAGACTTTCTCTACCCTTATGGTCTGGTGGAGTGGACGGAGGACTCTTTAGACATACGTCCAGTCCTTCGTTGTCAATCTTGACCTGTACCTTGTTGTCTGACCAAGGTTTATCCTTTTCCTCATACAGTTCCGACATATAACAGTGGGACGAATAAATTGAATATACGTCTCATGTAGTATTCTTTGTGACCCGACCTACTTCGTGTTCGACCTTAGTTCTAACGACCCTCTTTATAGTTATTGGAGTCTATACGCCTACTGTGATGGGAATACCGTCATTCACTTCTTTTTCATTTCTCAAAGAACTACTTTCACTTTCTCCTCTCACTTTTTCAACCGAATTTCGAGTTGTAAGTCTTTTGATTCTAGTACCGTAGACCAGGGTAGTGAAGTACCGTTTATCTACCTCTTTGTCGCCTTTGTCACCGTCTAAAATAAACCCCCCCGAGGTTTTAGTGACGTCTACCACTAACGTTGGTACTTTAATTTTCTGCGAACGAGGAACCTTCTTTTCAATACTGGTTGGATCTATCGTATAACTTTTCGTCTCTGTGAAACAGTTGTTTCCAGGTATGTCAGTTCCGATACCAAAAAGGTCACCAGTACATACCTACACTCTCAACCTGATATTTCTTTTGACTCGCGGTTTCTTAACTACGAAAACTTGATACCACAACCCCTTCTAGGTTGGTCAGGTAGGTTTCCTTTATTCAGGACCTATAGGTGACCTTCCTGACTACGACTTCGACTTTGAGGTTATGAAACCGGCGGACTACATTTCTTGACTGAGGAATCTTTTCTGGGACTACGACCCTTTCTAACTTCCACCCTCCTCTTCCCCTGTTGTCTCTTACTCTACCGACCTACCGTAGTGGCTGAGTCACCTGCACTCAGACTCACTTGAGGCCCTCAACCACTACCTGTCCCTCCGGACCGCACGACGTCAGGTACCCCAGTGTTTCTCAGCCTGTGCTGACTCGTTGATTTGACTTGACTTGACTCTGACCTTAAGGTCCTACTACATCAACCTTCCATCCGTAGGGTCTTGGAAGCTCTTGGAGAAGAACTTTCCGTCTTACGGCAAGGGTGAGGGGACTTGGACCGAAGGACTCCGGGACTCCTTGAGACCTCCACTGTGACTGACTCGTCGGAGACCGGTCATAACAGACAAGTGTGTCGACTACGACGTCGTTGTGACGAGTCGACCGGGTGTCTAGGAGATCTGTCCTAGTGCCTGTCGCTCGCCTTTCCTGAAAGTCCCAGCAGATCGTGTTGACACGAGGGACCGACAGACGTCTGCACCGAGTGAGGAGGGGAGGGACAGAAAGGGGAAGGGAAACCAACTGTCCACTTCCAGTCCAGACAAGATCCCCTCCGTCCCGCCCCTTTCTCGGATACTCAAGGAACCAAAGTAAAAGATGTTCCGCCTCGGGACCCCTCAAAGACTTGTATGTATGTCACAGTACCGGTCTTTATTCCTCCGGATCCTTCGAAGGAGAGACTCGTCCTTGCTCGGGACCAACCGGGGTTCGGTCCCCTCTTACACCCCACACGCCCCGGACTCGGGGACCGTTACTCGGTCCTCGGTCACACAGAGGTCTTTCCTTTGCTGGCGAGACACCTTCCAAAGACAAGACCCGTGTGTCGGAATCTTTCACAGTCTCCAGACGACCCGATCTCCCCGGAAGGTCCTGTTTCCCTCACAGGACGTCGGGACCTCCCCTTTGCGATTGACGGATGACTGACCTGTCGGGGCCCCCTCCCTGTTGGTTCTCGACTCTACCTCAAAAGGTGACATGGTCACTATCCTCATGAGTCTAAGTCTTTCCTTCAATTGAAAATCTTCTTTCAAATTTGATATCTTATTAACTTGATAGGTCAGTTATCTGTCGTTTACTATGGACGGTGTACGTCTGCTCTTTTGACTCCGAGCCTCTCCCGTCTACTCCTCGGAGTCCGGCGAGTCGGTCGTACCTTTCCTCCGTCTTGGTGCCGACCCGGGTCCACACGCTCTGAGGCTCAGGTAATGGAATTTCGACCCAGCCCTCTCCCGTTGTTCGGGTTTACAGGTAGTCCTCCCCGGCGGGTCTATTGATACCCCGGCTCTCACTCCCTCTCGGAATCCATGGTCATACTCACCGGTAGCTCGATAGGATGTCTCGTTTTTATTTTCACGCATCAACGAACATGAATCACGAATGTACACGTAATTTATTTGGACCGTTCTGTGTTCCTTGACCATACGGTTAACACGGGACTTCCTCTGACCTACTACCTCTCTGTCTCTCCTGTCTTCTGAAAAGGGACCATGTTAGAAAACATGGTAAACCTTAAACTTAGTTCTCTGTCATAATCGAAAAGTTTGTAAAAAATTCTCTCACTGTCTCTTAAAGGAACAAGTTGGGAGAATTTACACTACTTTGTCTGAAGATGACTGGTGGCTCCCACACGGTTCGGGGTCCACCCACGACGCCGAATATGGTACTACTCATTGTACGACGGAGATGGGTGGTCCTCGGTGAGTGGGGTCCACTGGGTCTGGGGGGTCCGACCCGCCACCCTATTCGTCGGTGTCTAGAGGGTATCGAGAAGGGACAGCACGCAAACGGGTCTGGGGGTCGGTGGGATCCGACCCTCGGAGTCGACCACTTCCCACTCCCAGACGGGGTCTGGGTCGGGATCACCCGGACTGCTGGTGTTCGGTCAGACTCGGTTTTGACGGGGTCCGGTGTGCTGCTGAAGGGTCGTCTCAGAAGTCCGTCCCGGCACCTCTCCACCCTCGGACTCGGTGGAGGGAGCCTCTCAAAACATATGTTGGTACGGGAAAAAGGAGAACGAAGGTCGTGAGTGACGAATATTAGTTCGTCGTCAACGATTCGTCTAGTTTATTCGTCACTCGGGACCTCTACTCTAAAGTCGGACCCACCCTTCACACTCGTCCAGGACTGAGACCTTTACATAGACACTAGAAGGTGTAGTCCCTCCGGGGAGGGAGGGTGGAGCGGGAAGGACGTGAAAGGGCGGAAGTGTAAGACAGGGGGACTGGTGTGAAGGATCCTCACACGTTGTCGTCGTCGTTGGGGCCACTGAACTGAAGGGTGGTAAGAAGGGTCGTCAGCGAAGTATAACAAGAACTATATGGTTCTTCTCTATTTATGGAGGGGAACCCAGTTCGATGTGGTTAACCACAGGGGTTCTAAGTTCTTTCCCTTCGACAAAGACCTCCTTTTCATGTTCACAGGTACCTTAAGAGGTCCGTTCTTATGACCTCACTCATCGGTCGGTAAGGGAAGAGGTCCCCTAGAAGGACTGGGTCCCTAGTTTGAACTCAGAGGGTGTAACGTCCACCTAAGAGATGGTAGACTCGGTGTTCCCTTCGGGGAAAGATCTCCTCGATAGAGAAAGACCTTTTCTGATTCCCAGATCGATATACTTCAGTCACTTAGCGTTTTACGAGAGGGACAGTTACGAAGGTTTCTTCGACAAGAGGTACCTGAACTACTATCTTTTGCATTTCTGTTCGTTCAAAAGAGTCAACAGTTGACTCCACCGTCCTTCAAAACTACCCAACGATGAATTGTGAATTGACGTTCACACGACGTCAAAAAATTGACTCTTTTTAATAATCTCCTTCAAGAATGGACTTACGCAGAGGACCCTTCTGTACCTGCCCCTTGTACGCCCAAAGGGGTAAAAGACACAAACTACTGATATGGCGTGGGTTTAGAGAGGACTCACACTACATGTACCCCTTCGACTCTCTTCTGTGACTGTAACAGGTGTACCTGTCACTGAAATCCAGAGTGTATTTTAGAAATAAGACGTCACGTCAGGGTCCGGACTGAAAAGGGAGAGACCAAGAGCCTCGCTTGATAGAGGGTACGGTCGAGTGTGCCTCGTCCTGAGGTAGGCGAATCGTTGGAGGGTCCCTTCCACTGGATCCCTTCCTGGTAGTGACGAGTCTTTTGTGTAGGGGTGGGAGGTGTAAACCCTTAAGTTCTCGTCTCCTCACTCGCCGGAGTCTTCGTTCCGCTAACAGTCCTCCTCTTTACGTTCTTCGACCACGACCTGGGTCGGTAGGTCAAGAGCGGCCGTGTCTCCAACGAAAGTAAGGAAAGGAAGACAATTAAACCGGACAAAAGGTTTGTACCCAGTTTGTTGGAGGGAGGGTCTTCGTCGTCGTCGTCTTCCTTTACAATAATTTTTGCCCAGGCAATCACCCGTACCACACACCTACCTCAGAAACCCTAAAACCGACGGTTTATTTCTGAAATAACAACAGTAAGGAGGAGAGGGTTCGAGGGAGGGAGGGAAGGGAGGAGGGAAGAAGGGAGGAGGGAAGGAGGGAGGGAAGGAGAAGGGGAGGGATGAATGTTAGTCGGACCGGGAGGGGATTGGATTGGAGGGATGGGGTTATCCTAGACCACCTCCTTCTCAGTCCGTTTGTGTTCGTGCGTGTGTGGTGACCCTCTGGTCTCGAAGACCGACCGAGAGACGACGGTGTCGCGGTGACTCCCACCCCCCTCGTCTCCGTCAGAGCGGAGCGGCCTCTATTTGGGCTCGAGTCTCCTCTCCGTCCACCAAGTCCATTCGGCAGACCTCCTCCTTCCGAGGCCGGAGGTCGGTCGGGGAAGGGCGGGGTAGGTGCGGTCCGATGACGAGATCCGAGGCAGGAGCGGACGGAAGGAAGGAAGGTGGGGAGGAAGGACAGGAGATGGTCTAAAAAGAGGAAAGTCTCCTCGAGTTTAGTCAGAAGGAGTAAAGCAGAGGTGGGAGAAGGGAGAGAAGTAGTAAGACGTGGGTACATAACCGAACAACGTTTTCAATTTGAAAGAACCATGCCAACACATGACATCGGGTCTCAATACGACGTGGGTCACAAAGATGTCTAGCCCAAGGGTGCCTTTGAGGTGAGATCTTGGGTGAGACGACGTGGAAACTACGAAGCAGTGTGTGACAGGGCCCGTGTGTGTACACGGAGTGTCTACGACGTGAAGGTGAAGCGTACGTGTGCGTGCTTACGTGTGTGTCACACTTCCGCCGGACAGGTAAGTGGAGTAAACTGTACGTCTCGATCTCTCGCGTCACTGTTCTGGGACCGTCCTTTTGTGCGTCCGTGCGCGCGTGTGTCGTGGATTCTCGCTTCTCGTTCGCGCAGGAGGGTGGCTCGACCGTCTCGGTTTCTTTGGTACACAGGGTTCGCGTCCGTCTCGTCCTTGTCCTACTCGTCGTCGTCCCCGACCTTTTTAAAGAAGTAAGAAATCTTGAATTAACCCACCTCCTCTCTTTTTTCGTCGAAAGATTGGACGTGTCACATAAGGGTCATCGAGACTGAAAGAGACGGAGTGATGAGATTTGGTGAAAAGAAAACCTTTCTCTCTCTTCTTTCGTTGGGATGAGGTTTCCGAATCTCCATGATTAAGGGTCGTGACCCCCATAAGTAAAGACAAAAGCCGTCCGTCGGTCTTTTCTTAAGAGAAATTTCGGTGAAGTTGTATTGGGGTGTGACCGTTCCTGAAGGATACTCTCTGTTTTTTTCTGCGTCAAGGAATTAGTCAGTTCCCTCCCCTTTTGACTTCACCCTTTGACTTAAAAAATTTATCCCACCTGGAAGAGGCAAACGGGTCGAGTAAGGAGAAGCTAATACGTATCACGATAGGGTTCCGTTCTTCCCGTATCGGATCCTCTCCCAGAGGTTCATGCCAACCAGAAGCTTTAGTGGACCCACGTCCCCTCCCACTCTCCACGAGTGATCTTTATGTCTGTTGACCTGGGAAACGAAATCTGGGTACCCTAGTTCTGGGTTCTTAGACGATAACAAAGTCCTACACTCTCCGTCGTTCCCAAACCCTCAGACTTGGTCTCCGGACTCCCTGTGTACACATCCTGACTTCTCGGGTCCTAAGACCGTCGCAATCGACCCGTCTGTCCGACACACCGAAGGGCCTGTTCCTGACAGACTCCCTCGTCGAAGTCTCACAGTGGTCACCCAGTGGGAGAAAACGTCTCATCTTCGTTCGTGGACTTCCTTGTCCCTTCTGGAAGTCACTCGAGAGGGGAAGAGAAGAGGAACATTTTTGACCGTCGACACATTACTCCCTTGTAACGTCTTTCGTTAAAGGGGGTTCCATCGAGGTTTCTCGAATCCGAAGGAGGATGGACGATTAGGCGGACGGACCCGGGGGTCCCCGGGACACGTCCCGAGGAGGGGTGGGGAAAATCCAGGGGACGAGGACGGGTCATCGACGGACGAGACCGCCCGGACGTGTCTGCTACCCGGCTTGGCGTCCCAGATGTGACGGGGAAGTGGAGGGGCCCCCGTCGGGGTGGAGAACCCGGAGACCCCCTTCGACCTTCCCTGTCCATGGGTTCCAACCCTCCCCTTCAGGGCTCAGTGTCACCTGAGGTGTCGGTCGACTCCTGTCGTCGGACGCCACAGGGACCAGTCGTAGGGGCGTCGACGACGTCTTTCCGAGTCCCAGCCCTCGCCCACAATCACTCCCCCTCCCTGTCTCGCTTGTAAGGGGTTTACCGACCTCCGTAGATATCGAAGAGATCAATAAAGTAAGACTCTGGATTCACACCAGAGTGTCCGGACTTTCCCCTCCTCGAACGAGACACATCCTCTCAACCACCCTTAGGTTCATTTGTAGACGTTCCTAGCCGTAAGACACCTCCCTTGCCGACAGGAGACCGGTGCGACTTCTCTTTCTCTGGGGTAATGAAACTTTATTACAGTTATTATCGAATTGTAAGTGGTTCGTGAACGAAAAACGTGTAAATGAGTGAATTGGAAGTTTTATCAGCCTATTTTCACACAATCATACGGTAAAATGTCTACTCCTCTGACTTCGAATCATCTCCGTTCTCTAAAGGGTTCTCATGGGTCGGTTTGTCGACTTCTCAACGTCCCAACTCTGGGTGTAGATATTCGTGAGCTGTGTAGTCTGTCTAAGAACATCCGAAAGAAGTGCCCCACCTTTTCGATCCCCTAACTCCGTCTCTCTTCCTGTATCACTCCTCGGTATTACTCTCCTGTTCTCGGTAGGGTGGGATTTAACAAGGGGAACGGAAATCTTACCTTTTGAACGAGAAGACCTGAATCACCGGACTCCGGTTTTCTGTAACACAAATGTACAGTGGAACACCATCTGTGACCCCTCTGTCTACCGAAGAGGTAATCTCACGATCTAAATAAAAATCGAGAAAAACTAGTCATCGTGTAAAATTTCAGCGAATAGTGTAAAAGAAGACTTTTATTGGACTATTCCTTGTCTCCCTGTCCCTTCTAAAGAAATAGACACAAAACGTCCATTCCCTTCACTCCGACTCCTGTCCCAGTGCAGTGATATCCGTCACCACCGACCCGTCCCTGGGGTGTGGGAGACAGATCAAGCGTGGCACTACGACAGAAGTGGAAACGGGGTCAGTCGGAATGAGGGTAGGACGAAAGTGAGGGGTTCTTTCCCTGTCACTCAGCCACTGAACGACTTAAGTGGTACGGAGGTACAATAGGGGAAGGAATGGAGTCTTGGGGTGTTGCGGGTGAACCTCCGGAACCTTCTCAGATTCCGTCGACGCCACCCGGACGGAGTGAGGAGACAATTGTCGACCCGTCTCTGCTGGGCTAAGAGGACCGAAAGTTGAGGGCACACCCGAAGTCCTTCTGTGTCTCTTATCTTACCGAAAGTCTTCAGACTCAAATCCTGTCTTTCTTCCTTTGGCTTTTTCTCCCAGTAGGGTCGCAGGTACCCGTGCCGAGACCGTCCCCGTCGGGGTAAGGTTGCCATCCCAGTGATCGACCCACTTCGGTTCCTCCGAGTGCCCATTACTCGACCTGTACTTTAGACTGTTCTTGTGGTCCTTCATCACACCTCAGTAGAAAGAAATTGGGTTCCTCTGTGTGGGTCGGAGTGAGAGTTGAGTTGGGGTTAGGGTCCGAGAGAGGTATGTTTCGGTTAATGGGATATTAAACCATTTGGGTACACCCGGAGTTGGGGTGGGACGGGACTCCTTAGCAACGTTCTCAGGACCCTCATACTTGGAATTTACTTACTTAAATACTCGCTTTGTCCCTGTCCCGAAAGAGTGAAATTTTTAGTCTCAGAGAACTCTCCTATGCAAGAAAGCGTTTGTTTATTTACTTATTTACTTTGGGGACGGTAAACGTCTCCAAAATACGAGATACTGTACGGAAGTACACCTACTAGGGTAAACTAGGAGTGTGTCAACTCCTGGGACCCGGACTCGTCCACCCAGTCTCGGTCCTAAGTTCGGATTCAGAGATTATGAACTCTAACTTTAAACTTAAATTTTGAGAGAATCTTTTAGAAGAGTTTACCCTCTCACTTAAAACCCAGACAGTTTCGCTAACGAAAGGGGAGTGTTTACTCGTCGAAAAACTCTTGTCCACAACCACTTACCCCAATGTCCTCCAGTCACCAATATCCGCCGGGTATACGTAAGTGACTAGCTAGTCACTCGAGCCGGGTCGCCTTCCACCCCTCCACACGAACGCTTCCGTATTCTTTAAATTTTTAGTGTATGTGAATCTTAGGGCGGACGCCCCTGAATACTGACCTGTCTTCCAAGACCTTCTGTCCTTGTATGCTTCCGCACCGAAACCCGAAACACCCTCTGTGGTACCGAGGGAAACCTCAGGTCCCTGAAGAGCAGACAGCGTTTAAGACCAAACCTCTGAATCTGACACCCCTGCCGTGTCTGCGGTAGTCCTTCCTCGTGACCGGGTACTCTTTTCGGAGTCTTTGCTCGTGACGAAGGAGTTCCTTCCTCGTACGCGCGTGTGTCTTACCAAGTCGGGGTCCCGGTTCTCGTCCCCTTGAGTTGTCTGGATCAAAGAGGTTCCTTGTCCGGGTCCTCGAAGAGGAGCTCTTGGAAGAGTCGCGACTTTCCTCGCACCGGTCGGGGGTCTCCAGACCTCGTATCTGTCCAGTCTCCCGGCCACCCCTCTATTCCCTTCAAGGGCTTCCCAGACCGTGTCCTCCACCGCCGTTCCCGCCGGACACAAGTGCCCCTACCGTCCCCACCCTCCGTACGGGCAGCCCACTCCGACACTGATTGGGCGCCGAGACTGCGCGGACTCGGCTCACGACGGGCCCGGGGCGCAGTGGCCCTTCACGGAGCACGGTCCCGGCCGACGGCGAGGCGTGCCCGCACTGAACGGGTGAGTCCCGGGTCCCATTGACGAGGACGACTGGCTCCGTCACTTTCCCTGCCCCGAGGCGGTCCGACCCTTCGGACGGGTCCCGAAGAGTGACGTGTTCTCTGGAGAACGAATAACAGTCAGAGGGTCGACCAGTCCTTCATTTTTCACGGTTTCGTTTTTTTAAGTTCCAGTGTTTTTGACCCCGAAAATTTTTACAATCCAAAATCGTGTGTTTACATTGTGAAAGTCAAGTCAGCGAGTTAGTACAGGCTGAGAAACGCTGGGGTACTTAGCGTCGTGCAGTCCGGAGGGACAGGTAGTGGTTGAGGGTCTCAAGTGAGTCTGAGTGCCGGTAGCTCAGCCACTACGGTAGGTCGGTAGAGTAGGAGACAGCAGGGGACAAGGAGGACGGGGGTTAGGGAGGGTCGTAGTCTCAGAAAAGGTTACTCAGTTGAGAAGTGTACTCCACCGGTTTCATGACCTCAAAGTCGAAATCGTAGTAAGGAAGGTTTCTTTAGGGTCCCGACTAGAGGAAATCTTACATGACCAACCTAGAGGAACGTCAGGTTCCCTGAGAGTCCTCAGAAGAGGTTGTGGTGTCAAGTTTCCGTAGTTAAGAAGCCACGAGTCGAAAGAAGTGTCAGGTTGAGAGTGTAGGTATGTACTGGTGTCCTTTTTGGTATCGGAACTGATCTGCCTGGAAACAACCGTTTCATTACAGAGACGAAAACTTATACGAGAGATCCAACCAGTATTGAAAAGAAGGGGCAAATTTTAGAGACACGTTATAACAACACGATAAAAGTTCTTTTAATGTCTTGAACATTGTAAAAGTGACTATCAAGTGGTTAATGTTCACCACACCCCGGACCGTTGTTCTGAGTCCAAATCAAAAGGTTACTCACAGAAAAGTCGAGTCGGAAAAACCACATAGGGGTTCTAACAATGCAAGCGTCGACCTCTATTTCGGTTCTCAGATTGACGTCACAGGAGACACTATCCTCCGGTCCCCTTTACCGGGGGACCCGGGGGAACCTCTCCAGACGGACCCTTCTCCGATGGAATCCTCTTCCTCCTCTACCTCGTCTTCGACGTCCCGTCGGAGGAGAGGGAAGGGAGGCGAGACAGAGGGAAGACGAGGAGGGGAAGGTGTGAGAGACGGGGTACTCCTGGGTGCGTGCGTGTGGCTCCTCCCCGCGCACACAAACGAGCACACACACCGTGTCCCTCTGTTCACAGACACCCTCGCACACACCCGACCCACAGGTCCCGTCCACACGTTGTCCACATCCATCTGAGGCAGCGGGGAGGTCCCACTCGGGACGGGAGTAGGTACAAAGAACAGTGTGAATCGAGGAAGGTTCATTGTCTGAGTCCGATTTGTAGACCACTCCCCGACGATGACTCGATCGAAACTTGATCGTCCTTCGGTCATGACCCAGTGTGTCCCTTCTTGGATCGACTACACCCGAGGTTTCTTTCTCCCCCTTCGGACCGCGTCTCCGTCACTAGTGTCCCAGATCTACGTCGACTCCTATGTGAGGTCGCAGGGGGAGAGAGTTCTTGAGGTTCTTTGGACGTAGAGGTCTCGCAGGGTCCGGGATTCTTCCCCTCCCCGTCTGGTGGCGTTTGACACTTCTTCGTCGTTTCTCCCGGCAGCCTTCGTTGCACCTTTGTCTATAGGGTCCCCTCTGGTCACCCCGACAGTGTCCCTGGAACCCTCCCCTTTCCTGTCCTTTGGGCTGTCCGACCCGTCCCCCAGACTCTCCTTACGGTCGATAACAGACGTCGGAACCCAGACGGTCAAAGGAGGCGAATTAAACTGAGTCTGGTGTACCGGGATAGACTTCGTCGTAGTCTTGGTTACCCTTCCCGTTGGGGTCTCGTAGGAAGTCGTTGGACAAGGTGATACAGAAACTCCACCCGCCTTCAAGAAATATAGGGTGGTCTATAGTAGTTGAGGTTACGTATACCCTTCGTCGTTATGGTCTAGTCTTCTTTACTTTCACCAAAGGGACGTCGAAAAATTTTTTGACTTTGTATCAACTACATGTTATAATAGATTCAATGTCCACATGTTATGTCACCAAATGTTATAAATTTCCAATGTGAGGTAAATATCAATAATATTTTATAACCGACATAAAGGGTGCAACGTGTTATCGAATAAAATATGTATTATCAGATATGGAGAGTTAGAGGATAGGGATATAACGGGGAGAGACTTAGACGAAGAAAAACCCAAAAAAATTATAAGTGATCAAACAACATCAGGGGTGTCGAAAGTCAACGAAGGAACAAATAAAGGGGTCCTCGGAGGTGTAGACCCCTCTTTAAGAACCACACACAGGACGACCGTTTCTGGTCGCAAGAGACTCGACTCGGGACCCCTCCTCCCCGCTCGCCCCCGTCTGTGTTCCCCTGGCGTCGTGAAGGAAGGGTTCTCGAGTGACTCGGGTGTCTCTGTACCCCGAAACAGGACCCAGACGACAATATATCGAAGGACCGGAACTGTTCGAGGATAAGGGGAGGTCATGAGTTAAAAATATTTATCAACTCAGACCTGAAACACTTAAAGTTTTGTGAAAATCGTTACGATGAAAAAAAAAAAAAAAGTTTACTCACGAAGTCGATGGGAAATTATATACATCGTCTAAAATTTTGGTGTCTCAAGGAGTACAACCTGTCCCCAGGGGGTCTCGGTAGGGGAACCGGAGAGAGGGAGTCCTCCTGAGGTGACTTTACCCCGTACCAAACTTTTGGTGACTCAATACCTTGGTCATTCCTGGGAAGGTCTACATTATAGGGTCCTGAGATGCCGAGTGTATAGGATTGTAAGAAGGATATTTCCCTCTCTACTAAAAGAGTATGACGTTTGGTCCTGTGACTCCTGATCTCACGAATTCCCATAAGAAGTCCTTTGGGACCCTGAGGACTAAGTGTCGGGTCTCACGTAAGACGGTTCTGTCGACTGTGAGATCGTGTAGTCGTGGACCCGGAGACCCTTTCCCTCGGTCTGTGAGTTTGGGAACGACGGAAGAGTGGACGACCTATGTCCGTTCGTTCCTCTACGAAGGTGTCCGGGAACGGTGCCGAGGGGGGTTCGGGTAGGGCCGGTTGAGGTCGACGTTTCTGTGCACGAGAAAAATGACTCCGGGTCGTCCGACTACTGGGCGGCGGAAGGAGGGGTGTCCACGCAGCGGACCTAGTACTCCAGTAGGGAGACGACCGAGGAGTGTGAAGAGTAGAACCGGAGTCGCCGGGTTCCGGTCGGTTGTTCTGCTGGCTCTGGGTCTGGCTCCGGGGCCGGGTCTGGGTCTGAGTCCGGGTGTGGGTCGAAAGGCGTCGGGCTACTCGGTCGCCTCGGATGGCTGGACGGAGGGGGCGACGGGGGTCCCGGGGGCAGCCAGAAAGGACTGACAGGGGCCCTCACGATGACGGGGGGGCTGAAGGGCAGGCGGGAGATGACGCTGTCGGCGTTGGAGGCCTTCCAGGGGCAGTAGGGCAGGGCGTAGGTAATGGAGATAGAGGTCTTGTTGAAGTAGTGACTCGAGGGCCACCTCAGGAAGTTCTTACGGTGCCCGGACTCCACCCAGTTGGACCTGTTGTTGGCCTAAGCTTTCCACCTGGTCTCCCACGACCTCTTCGAGGGGTCGGACCGCAAGGAGATGTACCTCTTCTTGGTCGACCTTCTCCACGGGCGTCGGGACGGGGCCTTGAACCTCGTCGACTCCGACTCGGTCTTGGTCTAGAGGTCCTAGGGCGGGCCCCAGAAGTCGTTCGACCTCTTGGAGGACGACGACCTGGACGTCGTGTTGTTCGACTCACTGCCGCAGAAGTTCGGGCTGTGGAAGGTCCCGGAGTTCTTGGAGTACGTCGAGTTGGACCGGGTGTTGTGGAACTCCTTCTACGGGGGGTTCCACGGGAGGCGGTAGGTGGTCGAGATGGACCTGTCGTTGTCTTAGCTCCGGTAGGGGTCGCCCATGAAGTTCCCGAAGGGGTTGGACCGGAAGTAGGCGGAGTTGATGTTGGACGAGAGCCTGGCCCCGGAGGGGTTCTTGAGCAAGTTGTAGAGGTTGGACGACCACAACGTGGACAGTGTGTTGTCCTAGTCGTCGCACGGGCGGTAGTCGTTGGCCGACCTCGTGGACATGGAGTTGTTGTTGTCGTAGCTCTCACTCACGCCCCTGACCCCGTCGTGTCCCCCACCTGCCGAGAGGGAGGAGTCGTGAAAGTGCACCCGGAGCACGGACTCGTGCGTCTTCGTGGGTCAGACCGTGTCCGAAGTTTGGAACCAGAAAGGTGAACGTCGGGTGTACTGGAAGTTTCTTATAGACTGGAGAGACCCTTCAGAGGAGCAAACATTTTACCGTGTTTTACAAATACTTCTAAACGATCAAATCATACCTATTTCATGGGTCTTATGGTACGAACCCCCCATTGTCAAAAAGATGGAGGTCGGGAAGAGTGGTCGGGGACGAGGAAACGGGAGGTCTGGACATCCATTCCTTCTGTATTTTATGTCAAGACCTGTAAGAGTCTGCTTACGTCGTCGACACCCTTACGTCTGGTTCCTCTTTCTTCGTGAGGATTGTACTATAATCCTTAGGAATCGAAAGTTCGGTTTCCTACTCTCCCTCTAAAAACTTAAACATATTAGAACTTTGTTCACCTACTATCTTGTCCGAACAAGTGAGTAGACTCTATTAAGGTGTTTCCATCCCCATCAGAAGAATTTAGAACGTTCTTTCTTTAAGTCCTTTTCCGTTTTGACAGATTAAAATGGGACGTCCATCGTTTGACTACCTTGTGTAATGAGGGTGCTCCGACATATCCGGTTTTTAGATCTGTCTTTCCTATGGAACTAATTATTTACCAACTGTTCAAAGATGGTCTAACACCTGTTTTTGTCCGACACCGCCCTCCCCGGCCACTAGGTCGGAAGACTCCAACTTCTGTCTTTCTAAGGTGGGTGAGAGTGGTAAAGTGTCTAAAGTCTTGTCGCGTAGTCCCCCCATTTCAGGCTTCAGTGTTTCCAGTATCCTTCTTTTAAGTAGATACAGTCCCGAGAAAGACGACGAGGTTGCGACTTCTCTCTTCTTTCGCCTCTCTCCCTTCTCCTCCTTCCTCTACTTTTCGTTGGTTGGTGGTGGGTGTCTTCGATTTTCTTCGTTCCGAACCCTCCTATCTTTCGAAGTAAATCTTCTCCCGTATGGTTTTTCCACTTCCCCTTTTGCCTTTGAGTCGAAGGTAAACTTTTGGATGGAGGTAAACGGGTAGAGAAGGGAAAGAACGAGGGAAAGGGGTCTCGGTCAGTAGTGAGGTCTTAGTTGCCGAGGTAGTGCAGGACCCCGGGGCGCGGGGAGGGACCGTGGGAAAGAGAAGGACAGTAGGGATCAAGTCAATTGGATCGGTAGGAGACGGGTGGGAGTTCGGAGTGTAGGGCAAATGTCTTCGTGGAGGTCCCGTTAGGTAGGTGACGCCCGCAGTCTAGAACGAAGGGAGGTGACAAAGAGGTGTACGTCGGTCTAAGTAGAAAGATGTCGTATTTGGACTAGTATCCCGGGAAGGTCTAAATCGGGGGGGTCTGTGGTCAAGTATATAGGGTGACAGGGAGAGTATTGTCGTCAGGACGAGTCACTGTAAGGAGTCTGATCTTTGGTGTCTGGGGTAGGAATCACTTTGTAGACTTTCAGAGGATATTGGCCACCGGTGGTGCCCTCGGAGAGGTCAAATGAGACGAATCATGTGGTGCAACATGATAAATGACCAAGGTTTGAGACGGTACTCGAAAAACGGGGGGGTGTTGTAGTAAGTTTATCCAGTGCCGTAGTCTTGTGGTAGGGGTCCAGAGATGTGCAATTAGGATAGAAACTTCCCAGTCGAGTTTCAAGTGAAAGAGGTACTGAGAAATCTCACTCAAAAGTTATTGTTAACAACTGGTCAAGGTTAAATCAAGTAAAATGTTTGCCCATTTGGTCGGACCTCCAATCCCAGTCAGTGAGTCCTACCGTGTAAGGGCTCTTGACCACTCGGGTGGGGGACGGGTGGAGAGGACGACTGAAGAGGGAAAGAAAGAGGCGTCTTTAGTTACCCTGGGTTTAAACGGGGTTGTTATATCAGCGGAAGGTACTGAAGAGGAGCCTAGACCTCGTGCACGGCGTGGAGGCGATGGACGCCGACCTACCCTTGATGGACTTCGGCGGGTAGGGCGACCTGGAGTACTACACGAAGGCGGACGACGTCAGGCACCAGTAGATCCGGAGGACGCGGGGACCTCGAGGAGGCCGGTGTGACTTACACCTCCGGGTCCGCGGACGCGGGTGTCGAACGAGACAGAGAAAAAGAACGAGGGTCGAGACGGGAGGAATAGGGTGGAAGGGCTCAGTGCCTGTTCGGTGTATGAGACGACTGGGACGTCGAAGATCTTGTTCTAAAGGTTTCCGAACTAAACCAGGTGGGTCAAGTTTCTGTGGGCGACACGTGGGGTCGAAGACCAGGGTCTTCGTGTCCACACACAGATTTCTGTAGGGTGAGAGAAGGAGGGAGTAGTGGGGACCCAATCGGACCCGGTACCTGACTTGAGACCAAGAGCAGGACTGGTTTCGTTCGTCTCCCGTACCAGTCCCCGTCGGATCTGTACTTCAAACCTTTCAGGAAGACATTTGAGGAGATAACACCCGTCGAGACTGGGTTTGTCTGACTCTTTGAGTCCAGAGGACCCAATTCCTAGGGTAGAAGGTTTTGACGACGACGGCACGGGGTAAGTGCCCGTGGTCTACCCGTGGACGGGAGACGGTCGGACCTAAGACCTTTCCTCCACGTTCCCTTGCCGACTTCTTCCCGCGTCCGAGTCTCTCCCCGTCTCCCTGGGCGATGAGGAAGTATCCCACTCTGGCCGGGGAAGAGCCGTGCGTCGGAGGACCGACTCAGAGGCACGGTTGTCATTCTCGTCCCTCCTCGTAAGGTCCTCCTCTCACCGGGTTTGTGGGTCCTCGGTCGGTCACCCTCTCCGACCCCCAGTCTCGGGTCCTACCGGCCCACCCACACCTAACGACGAACCGGTGACCTGGTCTGCGGGTTGCGGACACCTCATCGTTGTGCCCCTCCCAAGTCTCGGTCTTTGGGGCGGGACGGTACGCGAGAGACGGGAAGGGAACGACCCCTCGCCGAGGACTCTTTCCGAGCTCTTCCCCGTCTCTCGGTCTTTAGAGGGTCTCGGGAGAAGACGAACACGTCGCCGGAGGGGAGAGTCGGTCCGTGTCGTCACTGTGGACCACCGGCTATGACGGGTGTGGACCGGGGACTCAGGAGGAGTAGACGGGTGTGGACCGGGGACTCAGGAGGAGTAGACGGGTGTCGACCGGGGACACAGGAGGAGTAGACGGGTGTCGACCGGGGACACAGAAGGAGTAGACGGGTGTCGACCGGGGACACAGGAGGAGTAGACGGGTGTCGACCGGGGACTCAGGAGGAGTAGACGGGTGTCGACCGGGGACTCAGGAGGAGTAGACGGGTGTCGACCGGGGACTCAGGAGGAGTAGACGGGTGTCGACCGGGGACTCAGGAGGAGTAGACGGGTGTCGACCGGGGACTCAGGAGGAGTAGACGGGTGTCGACCGGGGACTCAGGAGGAGTAGACGGGTGTCGACCGGGGACTCAGGAGGAGTAGACGGGTGTCGACCGGGGACTCAGGAGGAGTAGACGGGTGTCGACCGGGGACTCAGGAGGAGTAGACGGGTGTCGACCGGGGACTCAGGAGGAGTAGACGGGTGTCGACCGGGGACTCAGGAGGAGTAGACGGGTGTCGACCGGGGACTCAGGAGGAGTAGACGGGTGTCGACCGGGGACTCAGGAGGAGTAGACGGGTGTCGACCGGGGACTCAGGAGGAGTAGACGGGTGTCGACCGGGGACTCAGGAGGAGTAGACGGGTGTCGACCGGGGACTCAGGAGGAGTAGACGGGTGTCGACCGGGGACTCAGGAGGAGTAGACGGGTGTCGACCGGGGACTCAGGAGGAGTAGACGGGTGTCGACCGGGGACTCAGGAGGAGTAGACGGGTGTCGACCGGGGACTCAGGAGGAGTAGACGGGTGTCGACCGGGGACTCAGGAGGAGTAGACGGGTGTCGACCGGGGACTCAGGAGGAGTAGACGGGTGTCGACCGGGGACTCAGGAGGAGTAGACGGGTGTCGACCGGGGACACAGGAGGAGTAGACGGGTGTCGACCGGGGACACAGAAAGAGTAGACGGGTGTCGACCGGGCACACAGGAGGAGTAGACGGGTGTCGACCGGGGACTCAGGAGGAGTAGACGGGTGTCGACCGGGGACTCAGGAGGAGTAGACGGGTGTTGACCGGGGACACAGGAGGAGTAGACGGGTGTCGACCGGGGACTCAGGAGGAGTAGAAGGACCCCACTAGACGGTTCCAGTCCTCAACCGGAGTTCAAGGGTGAACTTTTCGACACCCGCTGTGCGTACCAGAGACAGGAGACCCCAGATAGCCCGTGCGTCCATATCTCCGTGGTTCTATCCCCTGCACCAAGGGTATACTCACTTGGGTTCTCCCTTTGAAGTCCTTGGGTCTTCTCTTACACCGAACAAGGGGAGACGGGAGAGTGGAACGCCCAGGGAAGACGAGAGACGAAAGTCCGCCATCCGATTCCTCCACCGATGTCATGGGGAGGTCCCTGGGAGACCTCGAGTGCAAGGGATACGTCGAGGTGGGAGATCTGGTCGTGCTCCGGATTTATGATAGAGGAAGGAAGCGTTATTAAATAAGGGACATATCTGACAGGAAGGGGGTTTCAAGAGTGTGTGTGACGGGGGGTTAGACCGTGTCCCCTCGTCACACACTTTCCGGAGATTTCCTTCGGGCTCAGGGGGCCTCGGCTGACTGGAAGTAGAGGGGAAAGGAGGGAGATCACCCACCTCTACGGGGGGAAGATGTCGGGGGTTCACTTACAACCACCCTGACCCGTCCCACACAGGATCTTTACTCATCCTGTGTCACGGGTGAGAGTTCAATCCAACTCTTTTCAAGGTCTCTACAAATTCTTTAACCTAATTCGATCGAGGGGTTGAAGTTCTTTAGAGGTAAAATAAGATTAAAAGGAGAAAACGATTAAATGTCTTTTGTCCGGGCAAAGTTCAAGAAGGGGTACAAGGGTAAGTTGACGAAGTAAGAAACGTCGACGTCGACCAAAAAGGTTTCGAGAACGAATTTCACTTCTATCTGACATCGGTTCCACGATACCGAACCTATTCGGGGGGAACACATAGAATGAAGGTGGAACGTGGCAGTCGGGGAGACCATTACTCGTGTCGCGGATCCTGAGGAGTCCCTCCTCCCCAGTGAGGGGACGAGGACGTTTGGACTTGACAGAAGAAAGTCGTCGTTGTTCTAGTGGTAGTAGGGTCACGGGACAGATCTTATACGGCCGAAGGAGATATCGAGGGACGTCGATATTGGGTCTCCTTTGACTCAACCGGCATATCAAGGGGGGTGGTGTATGTGTATTACGCGGCCAAAGGGGACCTAAATTCCTCCGGCGGAGGAGGTACATGTTGAAGCAAGAGAGTCACGACAAACCGTATCCGTGTATGTCCACACATTCATCCACACATGCGCACGGGATATGGATGTAGATAAGAAAGAACTTCTAGTACTGTTGAAACACTTTGTTGAAAGTGTCAGGTAGTACGAAGTGTCGTCTCTTTTATTTCACTATACTTTTTATAGGACGAACTTAACTGTTACATTTGTCCACTCCTATCATGGAATTTAAGTAGAACGGTGGGAGAGGGGGACGGAGGTTGAAATGGTGGAGACTCTTCTGACCATCTCTGTCCTAGGATAAGGATTCTTTGAGATCCCTTTACTAAGATTTTGGAAAAGAACCACCTGAAGGGGGTAAGGATTTCAGTCTATTTTTTTAGACCGTCGATGTACACTTCGGGGTTTGAGGTTCAAGAAAAGTTGGGTGTCTATGATGATCTACCAACTCCCAGAGGGTTTACGAGTCATGACTCTGTCTATGTCTTTCTGTGTTTGGTCTGAGGTAAGGATTGGTCTGTTTTGAATGTCTGATCAACTCCTGGCCATCACATTCTACGTATCTTGTTGCACCGACTCCATATGGCTCGCGTCACTCGTTTCCCGGTTGGTGAGGTGGACCTTACCAGATATCCGGCACGTCTATACGTGTCTCCCCGTTCTAGTCCTACGGGACCTTAGAGAGAAGTCCACCTTCCAAACAGAGTCTTGGTTGGACCATTAGGGGGGTCTGATGTGGTGGAAGAAAACCTATTTTTCGACGACCTATGACAGGGTGAGGAAGAAGGAACGGAGGATTTAAAGACGGAGTCAAGTTAAGTCGTTCACAAGTCACATATAGTTGGTACACGTTCCAAAGGTCGATTCTTAAGTTCCTGTCCATTATATATGGGGGAACGGGAACTCCTTAAGTATTTCCCTTTCAGGTACTTAATCATTAACGCACAGAATTCACAGACGTTACTACGACCCATGTTTTTCGTAACACCTCTTCCAGAGAGGAAGACGGACCCTCTTTGGTCTTACCAAGGATAGAATTCTAGAATTCTAGAACGAGACCTAGAATTCTAGACTTAGTCTAAAACGGTCCACCCTCTTCTTCCTTTTTCGTGTATTCGTCCTTTCTTCCCTTGGTCGAACTCTTTTTCTAGCTTCTGTACCTCAGATGGCACGCACACACACACACGCACACACACACACACACACACACACACACAGACTCTCTTCTTCTCCGTACTAAACGTCAGTACCTAAATACACCGATGTTCGGGAGCCGTCCTTTATCTGGGGACGACAGGTTTTTCGTCCCCTCAAGGACTTTGAAGGTGGAGACGGAGAGAGAGAGGGGGAGACACGGGCACTTGTCCCTTCGTCACCCCAGTGGGACGGGGTCTGGAGACAGGGGTCCCGGACGGTGGAGGTGAGGTAGTAGTGCGGAGGACGAGGAGGATTGCTCCGAGCCTAATCTCACCGAGAGGTCCCGACTCGACGGACCCTGTTGTCCTCCTGCCGATCTGCCAAGGGTGCGTCTAGTGTGTGTACGTGTGTGTACGTATGGTACCCGAGAGTGTGTATGTGTGTGCGTGTGGTGCCCGGGAGTGTGTGTACGTACGTGTGTGTGTGGTGCCCGGGAGTGTGTATGTGTGTGTGTGCGTGTGGTGCCCGGGAGTGTGTGTACGTGTGTGTGTGTGGTGCCCGGGAGTGTGTATGTGTGTGTGTGCGTGTGGTGCCCGGGAGTCTGTATGTGTGTGCGTGTGGCACCCGGGAGTGTGTGTACGTGTGTGTGTGTGTGTGTATGTATGGCACTTGGGAGTGTGTGTGTGTGTGTGTGGTGCCCGGAAGTGTGTGTACGTGCGTGTGTGTGTGTGTGTGGTGCCCGGGAGTGTGTGTACGTGTGTGTG
>SJYO01036187.1:632922-644927 GCA_006410555.1 Capra ibex
GTGTGTGTGTGTGTGTGTGGCACCTGGGAGTGTGTGTGTGTGTATGTGTGTGTGGTGCCCGGGAGTGTGTGTACGTGTGTGTGCGTGTGTGTGTGTGGCACCCGGGAGTGTGTGTACGTACGTGTGTGTGTGTGTGTGTGGCACCTGGGAGTGTGTGTGTGTGTATGTGTGTGTGGTGCCCGGGAGTGTGTGTACGTGTGTGTGCGTGTGTGTGTGTGGCACCCGGGAGTGTGTGTACGTACGTGTGTGTGTGTGTGTGTGGCACCTGGGAGTGTGTGTGTGGTGCCCGGGAGTGTGTGTACGTGCGTGTGTGTGTGTGTGGTGTCCGGGAGTGTGTATGTGTGTGTGTGCGTGTGGTGCCCGGGAGTGTGTGTACGTGCGTGTGTGTGTGGTGTCCGGGAGTGTGTATGTGTGTTCGTGTGGTGTCCGGGAGTGTGTATGTGTGTGTGCGCGTGTGGTGCCCGGGAGTGTGTGTACGTGCGTGTGTGTGTGTGGTGTCCGGGAGTGTGTATGTGTGTGTGTGTGTGGTACCCGGGAGTGTGTGTACGTGTGTGTGTGTGTGTGTGCGTGACACCTGGGAGTGTGTGTGTGTGTGTGTGTGTGTGTGTGTGGCACCTGGGAGTGTGTGTGTGTGTGTGTGTGTGTGGTGCCCGGGAGTGTGTATATGTGTACGTGCGTGTGTGTATGGTGTCCGGGAGTGTGTATGTGTGTGCGTGTGGCACCCGGGAGTGTGTGTACATATGTGTGTGTGTATGGTGTCCGGGAGTGTGTGTGTGTGCGTGTGGTACCCGGGAGTGTGTGTGTGTGCGTGTGGTACCCGGGAGTGTGTGTACGTGTGTGTGTGTGTGTGTGTGTGTGTGTGTGGTACCTGGGAGGGACTTTAGGTACCATTGGTCTGTCGCACAGCCCACACAAACACTTCGGCTCTCATCTTCCCCAACTCCCAGATCTTGAACTTCGGACTTAGTCTTCGCCGAGTCGGCCCGGCCCCCTCGTCCCTTGGCCGCGTACGCGCCGCCCTGGTCTCCGCCGCTCTCGCCCGCGCCCCGAAACTCCCCGGCGTCGGCGTCTGGGCGCTCGTCTGCACGACCCCACGTCGGGTCCCCTCGCCCCCGTCTGACGTGCCCTCTCCTTCCTCGTCGGTGTGGCGAAAGAAGAGTCCCTTGTTCGCCACGCCGCCACCTCGCCGCTGCGGGCCGACGGACCTCACCCGGGCCCCTAGACTTGCGCCTCGGACCCGACACTTCCAACTCCTGGCGGGTGGCGTTCGCGGCGGGCGAAGGACCCGAGGAGGGACCGAGGTCCCGGTAGAGAGGTGGTCGTCTCGGGAGACACAGAGAGGAGCACGCCCCCCGACGGCCCCCTAGCCCTTGTCCAAAACGAGACCTCTGTTCCAAGGACCCGACCCTTTCGGGGAGGTAAGGTCGACCACGGGTCCTTGTGACGTTCGGTCCGAGACCGGGAACCCGGTCCTATAATCGAAACGGGGAGTCCAGAACACGGTCCCGTCTCTACTCAAGACGGTCCCGGTAGACAAGACTCCCGTGCCTCTACATACCGGAGTCCTGAAGATCCCACTCCGTTTCTTCCGTCGACGACGACGACGATTCAACGAAGTCAGGACAGACTGAGACGCTGGGGTATCTGGCGTCGGGTGGTCCGAGGAGACAGGGACCCTAAGAGGTCCGTTCTTATGATCTTACCCAACGGTAAAGGAAAAGGTTTTCTTCCGTCCCCAGTATACTTAATTTCTAAATCCTGGACTCCGACCGAGACACACTAGAACCCGTTCAGTGGAGAGAAACGACCCGGAGACTAAGAGGTGGACATGATATATTTTCTAAACCTAATTTACTAGGATTTTGATAATGAAACGGTTGTTTCCGGACAGATCAGTTCCGATACCAAAAAGGACACCAGTACATACCTACACTCTCAACCTGACACTTCTTTCGACTCACGGCTTCTTAACTACGAAAACTTGACACCACAACCTCTTCTGAGGACTCTCAGTGAACCTGACGTTCCTCTAGGTTGGTCAGGTAGGATTTACTCTAGTCAGGACCCACAAGTAACCTCCCTGACTACGACTTCGACTTTGAGGTTATAAAACCGGTGGAGTACGTCTCAACTGAGTAACCTTTTCTGGGACTACGACCCTCCCTAACCCCCGTCCTCCTCTTCCCCTGCTGGCTCCTACTCTACCGACCTACCGTAGTGGCTGAGCTACCTGTACTCAGACTCACTTGAGGCCCTCAACCACTATCTGTCCCTCCGGACCGCACGACACTAAGTACCCCAGCGTTTCTCAACCCGTGCTGACTCGTTGACTTGACTTGACTTGACTTACTAATTAATTACTAGGACTCTGGGTACGTCGACCCCAAATCATGCACCAATCACCCTCCTTCGTCCCTCCTCCTCGTAGCGGATTCTTGGACCCGTTTGGTACATAAGTCCGGCCGTCTTAGCCCTCCTCCCGCAGGCTCGAGGAAGGGTGGTGGAAGTCGTCCCTGAACGGTTTCCGTGGTCCCTTTCTTCTCAGAGAGGGTTCTTCACGCAGAAACCATTCCTGGGGTCTCCCCCCTCTAAGAGGAGTCTGTGGACTCCTGGGGTGTGCTACGAAAGACCACAAATACTAGTCCTTTACGAAAAGACTCCGGGTAAGAACATCCAGCCCTCTCAAAGGACATAGAAGGAGAGGTAGTGACAGCCTCTCGAACTCCGACCGAAAGTTTAAGATGACGTGGGGGACAAGTAGAGGAGAAACTTAGAGAGAGGGACACCACTAAAAACACGTGAATATCAGGGGATAATCTCCAGGTCCACCGTCCATCACCACGACCAGTCGCATGGAGTCCACTCGGAGAAATTTAGAAACCTAAGGTAGAGACTTTGGTTTCGGCGCGGTGAGAGTCCGACTTCTTTCGCCCTTTCCGCTCGAGGTAGGGAGGTATTTCGGGGTGCCGACGGAAGAGAAGAACCTCTCGCGTCCTAGACTCCCCACCCACAGGAGACGTCCCCACCATCGGTGGACGGGGGAGTTTCGTTCACCCGGTCTTTTTCTCTGTCTGCCGTCTGTCTCTCTCCTTTCCCTCCACCCTCCACCCTCCCCAGGCACACCCGGACCCTTCCCTCCCGACCCCCGTCCCTCTCTCTCTCAGAAAGGTTGGTTCGTCTCCCCACCGCACTCCCTGGGCGACTCCTTTCCCCTCTTCTTTGCCGACCTGCAGTCCTTTGTCTCTTCAGTAACCGAACTGAGCGAGGTCGGGAGGGGTCCGTTGGAAGATGGGTCCGGGGAGTCTCCCAGTATTGAAGGGCCGTCTTAAGGACGGAGAGACCTTCGACACTCCGAGGTAAACCTTGGGTCTCAGATGTCTCATTCTGAAACTATAAAACACCCGAAACGATAAAACGACGCACTCCCGCTCACGCCCGCCTCGCCTCGCGGCCCACGTCACCCCACCCCACAACCGTAACTCCAACCTCCCACCGTCATTGAGTCGAATCCCGAAAGAAGAAATTCTAAAAAAAACTAATATATTAAACCAAACCTCATTACATACCCTCCATTCAACTTCTCTGTCGAGAACGATACCTACCCTCGAATGGGGGTACGGGTCGTTTTTAATTCTTTCTCCCTTTCACGAGTGGAATCGTCGTATATATATATACGCGATGTGTGTGTGTGAATTACATTAATACTGACTAAGCTCAACATACCGTCTTTGGTTGTGTTGTACCATTTCGCTAATAGTAGGCTAATTTTTTATTTTTTGTTTTATTTTAACCCCACTATGTCTTCTAATCGTACCAGGGACGTGTTCCTATTGTACGTTTAAGTACTTCGTAAGGTATAAAAAATATTGACTTAGTGAAACGATATGTCGTTTCTAACCGGGTTGTGACATTTACTCGATATGAAGTTAAAATTTTTAACTTCCCTTTTATTCTCTCAGAGGATCTCTGAGCACGTCGACTGAAACCCCTTTCTACGTAATTGTCTTTATGCGGTCCATGAAGTGTGGGTGTGTTGTGTGTAAGGGACTGGGTAGACACGTATACACCTACTTGTACGTACTTGTAAACTTAGACAGGTCTCTATGGATACCTTGAAAGACCCACACATGTTGGTACGTGTTTCTCAAGAAAACAAAGACATTAGAAAACAAAGATTTTTCGACGTAAGTATTTATATAAATTTTTGATTGTAAGAAAAGAGAGTAGTCAAGATTGACCTTAGTTAAAAATTCGGATACAAGGGATTTACCTAATCCGTAAGGACCTTGATCCGAACGGGATAAATAAAGACACGGGGGTCCTCTGTTTAGGTCCCGGACCCTGATAAGTCTATCGAGTATTTACAAACAGTCCGTTTCCGTGCTTACTTACTTAATTACTAGAAGGGTTTTTGGTGTCCAAAGGAATTACCACTTCAAAGAGATTTAGATGATATCACCCATTATCAACATGAGACTTACCCACTGACATATGTTCTCGTGTAGACACAGACGGATCAATCATCCCTCAATACATCTTTTCCCTTGTGCGTCCTCACACACACAACTCTACTCATTTACTCTAAAACGGTCCACGGACGTGTAAGGACGTGCGCACTTACTCATCGTCACACACCTGCTCTGACTTCGCCCCCGGCTGTCCTCTGTAGGGGACTCTCCGTCGGGGTCGCACCTCCCTCGGAAGTGAACGTTACTTCTGTGATTCACACTGTTTGTCGAATTCCCAGACGTTCGCATCCCCACCCTTCACCCTATGCAAACACTCGACAAGGGGGTCCTGACCTGCGGAATCACTAAGCCGAGGTAAGAGTAAGGTAAGGGGTGGGCGGTCCTGGGGGTACTTCGAGGGCCGGAATGACTCGGAAGACTAGGACTACGACGTCCTTCGTCCCTGTCGTAGAGAGAGTTTCCTCCTCTCCCCTCTTCTCGTCGGTATACCCCTTCCGCTAAGAATACGGTAAGACGTAGACCCCCTGATACAGGACTCGGACCTGTTGATGTTTCTCCAGTAGCTAGGTTCGTTGATACTACTTGAGTGTCTGATGCCCCTGGTCGAGGGGGTCCACTCGTCGTCTGAGTGACGCAAGGGACTTTCTTTGACCCTTGGGCTCCGGACCAGGGAGAGATGGAACATCAGTCGACAGAGTTCGGAGGTAGAAAGAGACCCTTCACTTTAAGAACAAGGAGGGGTCCTTTGACAGTGAATGTATTACAATTCTTTCTTCTGTGTTTTGAAGTTTAAACGTCGTTTTTAACACTCGGAAGGGAATCTTCGGTGTGTAGGGAGGGACGGAGCCGGAAGTTCACTCTGGTATTTCACATAGAGTGACCTTGTAGTCGTCACAGGAGTGTAAGAGGATCGTTTTTCCTTACGGTGTCGGACAGGATCTGACGGAAGTCAAGTCTTCAGGTAAGGAGTCGGGACGGACGGAAGTGTCCCCGACTGCACTTCTGACGCGAGCAAACGACACACTCGGACTAGGGGTCCGTTCCCTTCCAGGGGCCAGTTCCCCAGACCTCTAACTAGGATCGAGAGGGTGGTCGAGCGGCCGGGGACTCGAGTCCGGGAGGGGCAGACCTGGAGGCAAAGGTGGAGATATCGCACTACTCTCTGGTCTGCGAGTCTTTCAGGGACGAACAGGGTGAGAGACGGGTGGAAGGGGGTAAAAGGTGTCCCCGAGAGACATTCGAACCTTAACCAACGACTTCAAGGGTCTGATGTTTCGCTCAAGGAGAGTCCGTTTTTGACTGAATGACACACGACACAGAGGTCCAATTTCCCTGGTCGGACCGAAGAGAGTGGTCCTGTGCGAAATGAGTCTCGTGTCTCCGACGTTCCTGTGAGGGAAGTTTGGGGTGCTGCCGGTCCGGAGGCTGTGATCCGGACGACCGACGGGGCCGGTTGGTGCCATTCGCGTGTCCATGTCGGAGTCGTCGGTGCCCGGTGTCTGACCCATCGGTGCGGGCTCGGGGTCCCCACGGTTTCTCCTCACAGCAGTCCCCACCTCTCGTCTCCCGGTCCCTCCCTTCCCCTTTGTCGGCGCCCCCAGTCCCCCACCCCCCGCCCCGCACCCTTTGTCTCCCTCTCCGACTGACAAGGACTACGAAGACGGACTCACGTGTTAGACCTACCTTCCGTTTCTTTCGTTCTTGAGGGGACACGGATCGTTTCGGTGGATGGAATTAATTACCGTAGCGACCCCCTCGTCCAGCTCACCATTAATCTAATCTCTGCTAAATTTTGGACATGTCTTCTTATTCATTGAAACACCGACAGTAAACCGTACCCCCGTTTGCTTCTTAGATAAAACGAAAAGTCGAACTTAAGGGAGGGATCGTAGAAGAGGGGACGAGGGACTCCGGGAGGACCTCTGAGTCTACGACCGTATAGGTAGTCATCCCCCAACGTGAGACGACCCCCAGTCTTGACTCCGTGTCCGCCTACGTCAATTAAGGCCTTAACGAACAAGAGTCGAGGATAAGAAGAGAACTCTACAAACGGAACTCACCCATGTCCCATTACTCCGTAGTAATCTCTTTTGTGAAGTCTGTCCTTAGACACTGGAGGGTCCGAATTTCCCGGAGTCGACCTGGACGGTAGGTTCCGGACCCCTATTCATGTGACAGTTGAGTGCCGACCACTCCTTTTCGACAGAGAATTAGAGCTCAGACACAGTGATGGTAGTCTCAAGGAGGAACTCGACCTGATCGTCACCAGAAATCATTGGATACAGGAAAAGTCTCGTTCTCTATCTCTGACGGATGTCATAAGTTATTTTGGCAGGGTTGAACAATTTCGGTCAGACTCGAGCCACCGGACCGGATTCAGAGTACTGGTGACCACTAGTTGACTCTTCTCCCCTCCCTACAAAGGGTTGTCGTTTGACTCTGCGACTACAGTATTCTTCCCCTTTACTTAGGATCTGTCAGTCACAGGTGAGGTGGAACTGAGATAGTACGAAAACCCTCGGTGGATCTTGGATTAAGGAGTGGGTGTTCCGTCCATCGTCTCAGTCGTCGGTAACCGTCAGCGCGACCGAAACATAGTAGACGTCCCGTGAAAACCCCCGGTCTCTCTTCGGGGCACCTTTCCTCTGATTGTGCGGGTGGAGACACCACCGTGGATTTACAGGATCTTTATGGGTGCACCCGGACCCATTTAGATGCATCCTGGTCCCAGACTACTTCCGTGATTCCCGAATCTAGCACTGCCATTTTTGACTCCCTCCGAGACGAAGAGCGTCAGTCACCGACTCGCGGTCTGGCCTCGCCGGTCGTCGTGAAGGCCCCCGTGACACTGTCAGCAAGACCCACCGTTGGACTCCCTGTGTCCACTGGAGTCGAGTCTGTGCGGGACCGGTCCCGGAAACCAGGGTCTCCGACTCCCTCAGAGTGGCCACACACCCACCCACCCTCACACACACACACAGAGGGTAACCAGGGTCTCCGACTCCCTCAGAGTGCCCCCACACAGCCCCCTAGAGGGACACAGGATAAGAGGTGGACCTGGTCCGGACGGTTGGACAGACTAGACGCACACGGAGCCAAGGAGCCACATGACACTACTGCGCCTGGACCTCTTGTAGGGAGGAGAAGGGGTCTACTGACGGATGAATATACGAGCCAAGTTGGCGTAGTCGGTGTAAGCCCGGCCTCTGAAGTTTCCCGACTCATACATTTCAGGACCGTTTCCTTTCTCACCCACCCGTCTCCCTTGGGGAGTCAAGAAGGGGAACGACGAGTCGGTGTGGCTCGTCAGTAATCTCACGGGGAGGACGCAGCCGGGAAGGGACACCGAAAGTCAGAGAGGTCGAACCTTTAATGAGATTAAGGACCGGAACTTCCAAAAAGATGTCGTCTTCACTGGACAAGAACAAAAACGAGGTGTTTCGATACCCTTCGGCCCCTCCTCTTCGATACTCGTTCGGATACAAAAGTCCGACAGGATCGTCGACATCGAGAGACGGGAGGCCCGGAGACTTGTTTTGGTACGATTGCGACCAGATATTGGGTCTAAGATGGCGAGTAACGACGTCCGAAGGGTCCGGAGTCTCAAAACCCCAAGAAAACAACCAAACATATTTGATTGTCGATCTTCATCCTGTCTAGGTCCTTAAGGACGTGGACAACCCAGAACGGGAGTCTTCCGAAGAAGGTTCGGTTGGGTGTGTCCTGTCTTGTGAGGTCCCTTTCCATAGTGCCTTGGACTCCTGAAGGGGTCCAGATAGTTCAAGAAGGAAGACCAAACTGGGACCACGTTCACCTCGCGACCGAGCGGACGGGACACGACCCTGTCCTCTTCCCGCGCCGTCGAGGTCGTCCTCGTCCCCCTCCATCACACGGGACACAAGACGAGGCGTGGAGAGTCGTTTTGACTTCTCCTAACTGGAGAGGCCGTTAAGGTAGAGGCGGTAGCTACTGTTCCGGGAGGCGGACGACGGATGAGACGCCCTAGAGTAGGAGGGACTCTTGGTCGAGCACCGCGACGGGCGCGACGGGTGGTCGTAGCTCCAGGACCTACAGGCGTACTTAGCCGAGGTCTCGAGTCCCTATGTCGGACTTCGGAAGTCCCACTCGGTTCCGGAACGTAGGGACGGATGACGCACGGTGGACACGGGTGTCGGTGTGTGTGTGCGTGGACCGGGAGCACCTTATAGAGACAGGGTTGCGACGAGACCCCGTACTTTCAGTTAACAGCAAAAGAAAAAAAAATAGAAAACGAAAATCAACGTAAATAAAAAACACCGTAAATAAGGGTCCGGTAGTCAATAACAAAGAAGACGAATAACACTTTCCTATAGAAAGACAAGACACGTCTGTAGGAGAAGACCAAATCCTTGTCAGACAAGAAAAAGTCATTCCCAATAGAGTTGCACTGTCCCCCTCGAGTACAGACCCAACTAGGTTCAGGGCTCGACGTAGAAGCCCCGAAACAAGTGCACTCTACGACTCACCGGTCTCTAGGTTCAGAAAGTCACGTCGCAATGAGAGACGTAAGACTCGTGCACGTCATTTTTAAGTCGTGAAAACCCCGGTGGCTCGGACGTGGGTCGGGGTGGGAAGCCGGACCCGTGTGGATGGTGCCATTGTTACCTTTCCGCCGCCCATGACGAAGACATTTCACGGTAGAAAGTCCATGAACCACTCGAAAGTCCATACGTATGGGAATCACTGGACCCGTCAAAGTGTTTTCAAGAAT
Source organism: Capra ibex (assembly GCA_006410555.1). NCBI lineage: Eukaryota > Metazoa > Chordata > Mammalia > Artiodactyla > Bovidae > Capra > Capra ibex. The sequence goes on from SJYO01036187.1 coordinate 642,142, forward strand.
TTCACTTGATCTTCTAAAGTCGGAGAACTAAACGTACTAAAACACCCCAAAAGACCCAGTTTACCTATCTCTTGGCAAAAATCTCGAGGGGAGTCTGGTGAGCGGTCTTTTCGGTTCGGGGTAAAAGAAGTAGATTCGGTGGTCGTTGAGGGGGAGAGGGAGAACCCTGGGGACCGGAGAGCCCACGGAAGAGACGTGGACGAGTGTGGAGGGACCCGTAGTCACAAGAGGTGTGTGAGTGGGAGACGAGGGGTCTTTGAACCTGATTGTACACTGAACTGAACCGCAACATGACTAAGGACGAGAGTGAGACGTATCGACAAACAAAAGTCTTGGGTGGTGATTGACTGGTTGGAAACAGGAAGATCCTCGTTAAAGAGTTCTCTCTCTGTTAGACCAACCAGGGACCGACCGGTCAAAGTTACCCTTCCCGATTTGCATACGTGCCTATACCGGGGGCCCGACAGGTGAGTCGCCAGGTCCCTCGGACCCCCGTCAGGGTCACCCCCTCGCCTCTCTCGACACTCACTCGGACTGTGGGTCGACAGTGTGAGTGTGCGTGTGAAAGAGGCAGTACGGACACCGGGAGGAATACGACCGGACGCATAGAGGGTCGGCACGAGAGGTATAAACCAGGTGTAAATCGTAGACCCCTGAAAAACAGAAAAGACCTCTGAGAAGTGAACCCTTTCAGGGAAGACTATCGTCCCTACAACTTCGACTCGGGACAAAGGACGGCCGGACAAAGGGTCGGTAGGAACGGGGAACGAACGAGGAGGGCCGTAGGGGGACTGTGGCGACTCGGGGAAGTATCGGGAGTCGACGTCGTCGACAAGGAGACGTAGGTCGCCCTCCTCTACTTGGTAGGGACCTCGTGGGTCGAGTCCTGGGTCGTGGACCGACTCCGGGTCCTCTGCCCGGGTCCTCGCTTCCTTACCCCAGTGTAGTCGCGGGGAGTGAGGAACCCGGGGTGTCTCGGGTGGCCGGAGGGCGCAGGAGACGGGGGAGGGGTCCGTGACCTCTTCGACGTCAAGGAGATGGACCGGCTATTGGACGACCTGCGGTAGGGGACCGGGGACGGGGACTCGGACGCGAGTGACGTGGACGTCCACTCGCCGAAGGGCTCCTGTCCCGAGAACCTACCGTGTCTTCCACCTCCAGTCTGACGTCCCTCGGGGGAAGTCGTCACCACCCCGAGGCAGTGACTCTCGAGCCGGTCGTCTCAACCGTGCAAAGTGAGTCTGGCGACAGATGGCGGAGGCAGAGTAAGGAAGGGGAAGGACGGGAAATTTTGTGAAGGGGACGTGCAAGAATGGGTAGAGTGGGTCACGAGTGAGGACGAGGGGAGGGGAGCGGGCGGAGACAGGGGAGGACGAGGGGCACGGGGGCGAAAGACCGGAGGAAGGAACAAACACCGGGGTCGGAAGACCCGGAGTCACACAGGTCGACGTCTCCCCGCCACCCGACCACCCCGCTCCGGACTCCCGTCTGAGAGGTCCGTCTCCTCGCCGTGTCGCCAGCCGCACAAGAGACGTCTTGTTGTACTATCTCTGGTACGCCTCCCTGCGGAAGACACTACGGCTCCTCGTGTCTGTGTGGTCCTCCGCCGACCTCCTGTAGGCGGACCTGCCGTTGGGGTAGTTGGACTCGGAGAAGGGGTCGCGCATGAAGACGGACGGAGCCGAGGGGTGCCCGGCGAAACAGATTCAGACGGCCGGGGGGCTTGTCGTTGGAAAGTAGGTCCGTAATAATCAGTCGGAGTTCTAGGTCGCCGTCTTTGGGTGACAAGGGGGACGGAGTTGTGTGTGTGTGTGTACGTGTGTGCGCGTGCGTGTATACGTGAGTGCGTGCGTGTACGTCGGCACGTGTGTGTGCGTGCGTGCGTGCGTGTGTGTCTTTATAGGAGGTCCTCGGTCTAAATGTAAAGAGGTAGGAGAAAGGAATTGTGGAATACCGAGGACCTAGTTTCTTATCTCTACAGACGTCGTTTCGAGAAAGGGTATAAGGACTAAGAAGGATGGGTGTGTCTTCCGGTTCGCTTAGTACATTCTTCGTCTCCTCCCTGTCTTTCTCTTCTCCTTCCCCTTTTTCGTCAGCACACGACCTCGATCAAGAATGATGATCCGAACGTTATTGACTAATAATTTAAAAGGTCTTAAAAAGTTCGGTCAACAATTTACGTCAGTAATAATTTTTGATTTAGTACATTCGAGTGTTAATTTATAAAATACAACTTTTGTTTACATTATTTATGAGTTTGAGTAGTGAAGGGTTAATAAAATGGTAGAAAATGATAATTGGTACAAGAACTTGAATAAACACAGACAGCATAGACACATCACCTTAATGATATATTACTGTACGAAAATCACTGTAGTGTGACCATCAAACTTTAACCGGTGCCACCCTCATAAATATGGTGTCTTAATCATTTACGATGTATAATCCTAAAACAATTTCTTTCTCGGACAAGAATTCGGAAACGGTCGTGGAGACTCCTACTTTTGTCGACAAATTTGATCGGAGAGGGATAGAGATCCGGTGAGATGACCCCCATCCCACCCCAAAGACCCCGAAAACTTTCGAGGAACGAAAAGGATACGGCTCCGAACGACAATCTGAACCTCCCTCGGAAAGGATTCCTACCTCTTGTCTGTACACAGAAGGAGACCTCCGGGAACAACGACGACGACGACGACAACGATTCAGCGAAGTCAGCACAGGCTGAGACACGTTGGGGTATCTACCGTCGGGCGGTCCGTGGGTGGTGGTGGGGGTGGTGGTGG
>SJYO01036187.1:645130-767267 GCA_006410555.1 Capra ibex
GGACTCTAAGAGGTCCGTTCTCGTGACCTCACCCAACGGTAAAGGAAGAGGTTACGTACTTTCACTTTTCACTTTCACTTCAGCGAGTCAGCACAGGCTGAGAATTGCTGGGGTACCTGGTGTCGGGTGGTTCGAGGAGGTCGGTACCCTAAAAGGTCCGTTCTCATGACCTCACCCCGCGGTACCGGAAGAGGCCGGGAAGAACGTCGTGAAGGACCGGTGCAAGGGAAGACACAAATTGGTGGTCTCCCGTCGGAACACGTTTTCCATTTATTTATGTCGTTAATGAGTAGACGTCGAAAGGGCCTAAGTCCCGTCCCGGGTGACACGACCCTCTTACCCCTCTTCCTGTTGATACTAGACTGGGTGAATAAGGACCTTAATATTACCATCCTCTCTACAGTAGAAAGAAGAATACTCCTGAAACACCCGTTCCCCCAACATTGTCTACTCACGAACCGTAATCCACAACTAACCTCGTGTCTTCTCCCCCCACACACGAATCAGCGAGTCAGTACAGACTGAGAAACACTGGGGTACCCGACATCGGGGGGTCCGAGGAGACAGGTACCCTAAAAGGTCCGTTCTTATGACCTCGCCCAACGGTAAAGGAGGAGGTCCCCTAGAAGGGCTGGGTCCCTAGTTTGGGTGTAGAGAACGTGGAGGGAGCAACCGTCCACCTAAGAATTGGCGACTCGGTGGACCACTCCGTCCGTCGAGTACATAAGTAAGTTCGTTCCCAAAATAAGTCGTGGACGGACGATACACGTTTACTATACGTCGTCTGTATAAGGAAAAGAAGTACCTTGAATCTCACACCTTCCGTACGCAACTTGTCTACTAGTGTGTTCATTGGTGTGATAAGTTGAGTCCTATTTACGACATTTTCCTTGTATGTTTTACGACACTCTGGAATGTCTTCCCCCTGCGCCCAGTTCCCAGGTTCTCCGGAACTTCTTAGGTGCAGATTCGACTTTCGACTTCCCGATCCTCGGTCGGGTCGTTGGTGGGTCACAGGGTCCACTGGGAGTGCGGACCTACTTGTCCCCACAGGACGCCAGGTGTGCCCTCCCCGGGGGGCACAGACGGAGGCCGATCGTGAAGACGTGCGTGACACCCACACGTCCAGTCAGGGCAGTCGGCTGGCCAGCCCCTAATAATAAGTGTGAGAAGTCTACTTCTTAGACTCTTGATCTCTTCTGAGGTGTGTGTTCAGCGTTTGACACTCGTCCACCACTCCCTCCGGGCCAAATCACCGACGACACAGACGGGAGAGAGGGATCCCTAGGCTCCTAAGGTCCTGGGTTCCTGGAGAGAGAGAGAGAGAGTAGGGGTCACCGTAGGGGAGGTATAGGACGAGATAAACTAATACTGTGCCGGAATCGTACGTCGTCGACCTTTGGTGTCATAGGGACTCACGTTCTTTGGGACTAGACTTGATTAGGTCATTTTCCTTCACTTCTTTAAAAGGTCTTTACCCCGAGAGACCATGGTCTTTGACGTAGTATGGGAGTGTGGGGCTCCAATTATGTACGATTCTTTCCGTAGACTGGGACAGGAGGAGTCTTCACCTGATTCCTAAAGACCTGAGGACCTTAGACGGTCTACACATAATCCTGAAAAATACGTGTAATTGGGTGAATCAGGGTTCGTGGTGAGATCAATTATCTCTACAACTAGAGGTATGACACCCACCGCTTTGTTCGAATACCTTCCCTGTATGGGTGTAGGTGTGTCACTTATTCACCGTCCCGGTCCTAAGTTTGAACCCCGAGAGATTCGGGTCCCTCGACTCAGATCAAGAGTCGTGTGTGTTCGCGTCCGCGGCGACAGGTCCGGTCGGGTCGTCCGTCAAAGGAGGGACTCCGACTCGGACGAGACGCCCCATCTTAAAGGGGTCCCCGGACGACGGAGAGGTCGACGGAGGATTGATTAGGGGATAAAAACCGATCCCTTTGGGTTCCTTGTCTTTCGTACGGGAACAACCGACGGGGGGGACGTCTTTAAGATTTGTCACGTAGAAACCCGGGAGGGTACTGGGTCCCTCGCCCCGCCCCCGTCTTTAGGGTCGTCGACAGCGTAGAAGTGACTCCCTCGACTCGCGAGAGGAGGCCCTGGATCTCTTCGACCCCAACCTCGGACAGTCCCCTTTCCCCCACGGAGAAATAGACCTGATTCCCAGAGGACAGGACTCCTTACCTTTCTGCCCTTACTCGGTGAGGACGCCCTTTCCCTCTCGTCTCTCCTCACCCGACGCCCCAGGTCAGTCCGTCCCTTCCCGGAGTGACGACTGTGACTACCTGTCCCGACACAACCAAAATCCAAGTGGAGAAGGTTCTCGGCCAGAAAGGATCGGAGGGAGCACGTCCAGGAGTCACCGTCCGTCGTGGCACGAGGTGGCACCGTGTGAACCACTCCTGGGAACGAGCACCCACCGAGGACCACCGGGAGGACGGTTGGGACTCTTTTCCCCTCGTGGGGGGGGGGCGTTGTGGGGACACCGGAAGTCCTCCCAAGATCGAGGTCCGTCCGCGGGACTGGTCAAGACACTGACAGCACCCTTCTCCGCCTCGTTTCTCCCTCGTAAACGTCACTGACGGGACCCTCCCTTCCCTACCCACCCCTTACCTTCCTCGGTCTCTCCCAAAGGAGTGAGACTGGAACGGAACGACGAACAGAAGGGAATTTAAAGGAGGGACTTATTATTAGAGATTCGAATACAACGTTTAACCGTGAAACGACTAGAGAAACTGTATACCCCAACTTAAATACCAGGGATATTGACACGTTTACCATAATAATAGAGACGAAATGTCATCTTTTACCTTCCGATTCACTAAACGAGTTCTCGGTCAACTGAATTACACGTCCTTGTGTTCCCCCTCACCCCCACTGTTGGAAGTGAACCCTTGAGGACGTCCTCTTTACCCTTAGGGTCGGGGCGGACGACCTCGGTACCCAGTCGCCGGGAGAGGGGTGAGGGGTTCTCGAGAAATTTTCGTTTCTCTCGTAAAAGGTCCGACCGGTTCGTGGGTGGTGGGTGTCTCGACGGCCGGACGTGTGCCTACCACGTGGCCTCCACTACTCCTCCTGACTTCCTGTGCGACGTGGGGCAGAGACGGGGGTGGCTCGTCCACACGCCTGTCGGGTCGTGGGTGTACGAGGACACAGGGACGAAGGTCGGGCTTCCTCCCTCCGTAGCCGTCCCCACCCGGGTGGTCGGTGGGGGCGTGGGGACAGGGGGGGGGTGCGGGGGGAGGTCGAGGCGACTGGGAGGGGAGAGGGTGGGGTCCTACCCGGGCGGGCGAGGGGGTGGAGGACGACAGACCGAGAGAGGAAGAGAGGAGGGGCCCGGACGGGGAGGGGCGAGACGTGTGATCTGTGGTCGACCAATCCGGAGAGAGGAGAAAGTTCCAGCAGACAGAGTCGGCCTGGTCGAAGGGTAGGGGGCCTCGGTGGTAGAGTGTCTGAGGGAGGGCACCGACGACCGTCGAACTTCTCCCAGACGTACACCTCCCTCCGACGAAGAAAGGGGTGTCGAAGACAGAGGGACGAAAAAGTTCCTACTACTGTGTCGACTCGCTGGTGTAGGACGGACAGAGTGACGAGTCGGAGGGGTCGAGTCTGAACGAAGAACAGAAGTCTGGCCGGACAAGTAGGGAGAGCCCGTACCGGTGTGGATACCGACCCCGTGCGCACACGTGTGGGACGTCGTGTGTGTGCGTCTCGTACGATGTGGACGAGAGAGAAGGGGAGAGGTAGACCGGGGAAAGGACATCGGGGACGACGCGGGGTCCGGGACGTCGTTTGGCACGAATCGGAAGACCGTGGCGCCCAGGGTCGGGACAACGGGTCTTGGGAGTAGAGACCACACACAGATTGTGTATTAAGTGTGTGTCCTCCTTTGCGGCCCTTCTCGTGACCTTACTCTGAGGTCTCGGGACTCAGACTGGTGGGGTTCGGGACTACACGACACACTACGCACCGTTCAGTACGGTCGTGGTATGGGACAGACGGAGGACGAACCCCGGTGAGTCGGATCAAGGTACCGAGTTCCGTATTTGTTCGGACCACCCACTCCACAGAGAGGAGTAGGAGTAATAAAAAGAACAGATCCTTGTTTCTGGTCTGAGAGTGTCCTTGGACCCTGTACCTGCAGGCAGGACTGAGGAGAACTGTACTCTCCGTTGTTGAGAACTCAACGTACAACGCGCACTAGTCATAGGTGGGTCGTTTCTTATTGACCGAACCTCAGAGTCCCCTTCACGAAGGGAGGGGGTCTCTCCTTTGACGTAGGGTCCTACCCGAGGACCTCACGTCCCGGACGGTCTCCACGTCGTGGAGAGAACCCCTGGAGTCTTTGGGGGTGTCTCGGTACAGGACCCTCTGTTCGTCCAACCGTCCAAACTTGGGACCTTTGTTCGTTACCGTCCACTCGAACGCCGGAACTCCTTTCACGACCCCCTTCACCCCCAACCGTACTCGTCTCCTCTCCGTCCCGGGACCAGTGTGTATTTCTACGGTCCTGTCTCCCCACGGGTGTCGGGGGTACGGTCTCTGTGAGACGTCTCGCCCTTCCATCACTCGTCAGCGTGTCTACCAAGTTCGAGTTCGTGGGAAGTCTTCTCCCTTCGCACAACCGAAATTCCTAAGTTCAGAAGGTCTGGTAGACATGCTAACGGAATGTCAACGGAACGGGTATCCCTAAGACCACTGGGAAACTTGTTTAGTCAGACTTTTTATCGCAGGCAAAATTTCAGTCGTCTAGTCCCGTACTAGAGACGTCTCTAATACCCTCCATCTCTTTCTACCGTTACCGTGGGATGAGGTCATGAGAAAACGGACCTTTTAGGGTACCTGTCTCCTCCGACCGTCCGAAGTCAGGTACCCTAACGATTCTCAGCCTGTGTTGACTCACTGAAGTGAAAGTGAAAGTACGTAACCTCTTCCTTTACCGTTGGGTGAGGTCACGAGGACGGATCTCTTAGGGTCCCTACCTCCTCGGACCATCCGACGGTAGATACGTCAACGTGTCTCGACCTGTGCTGGCTTCGCTGGATCGTCATCGTCTCTTACTACCCCTCTTTAGGTTAGAAGGTTTCCGAAGCTTTAAGGAGTCTCGAGAAATCAGGGTCGGGGGTACAGATCCGTCCCGAAATAGATCACGTGTTCCACCGAAGGGGACCAAAATTCATTCTCGGTCTCGAGGTCCACGGGGTCTCGATGGGTCGGTGGTAAACGTCCTGTACAACGGACCGGAGCCGGTCGGGAACCGTAACGAGTGCACCAATGTGAATTAGAGGTTTCATAGAACTACTTCACCCGTGACACAGTTAAAACATCTTGAGACTCTACAATTCGAGGAACAGGTTCCAGTGAGTCGTTCATTCTCCGCTGAAACTTACCTTTAAGTTTGAACCGGACCGACGTTTCGGGAGATCGGGAGAACCTAACTGCGAACCACAGACTGTAAGGACCATTGAAGTGTGGAGGATATCCTCGGAACGAATCCCTTGTGTGGGTTATTTGTGATTCGCCGGTCGAGGCACCGTTCCCCCATCCGTCTGAAGACGTCTTTAGACTAGTATTTGTCGAAGAAAGACGAGGGAGAGATGGGGTAGAGCGGAGGTTCGAAAGGTCTGATCTGGAGGGAAGGGTGTGGTGAAGGGAAGGATGGGTAACAGAGACTCGAGTCAAAGAACCGAGGACTAGAAGATAAGTGGTTTAAGAAAGGCGAAGAAAGCGGACCTTGTGTTATCCGAGGAAGGGGCCGTAACCATTTGTCTTACTGTCGTGAGGCTCCCGCCACACAAGGACTGGTCCAAAGTCGAGGAGTCCCTCGGGAGCACGGTAATCCAGAAGGATTGCCTCTACTGGAGGATCGCTCCACCGGGTCGGACCGGTACGGACGGAGAGACGGGGACGGTAAGGACGTGTGACGTTGAGTCTCCCGTTCTTTATGTCATGGTTTACATGACGGACAAAGAAAGTTGAGTCTCGGGTCCTTGACGAGAGAGTCGAGGACGGACTTTATAGCCTTCTCCTTACCCTGTCACAGACAAACGACGGTAGTGGTTCTTTCAAGGGTGGTGGGATATAGGTCCGACTTTAGACTACCCACCCTCTTAAAACAGAAGGTTGGAGGTACTGTCGACCGTCTCTTCGTCGTTATTTGTTCCGTCTCTGTGGTTGTGGGTTTTTCCCTCTGTGTGGGCGGACTTGTGTCGTCCGTCGGTGTCGAGGAGGTAGGACAACCCCTACAGTCCGCTCACATAAAAGGAGCGAAGACAGAGCAGAATTGTTTTTAAACTTCGCTGCCTGCAATCTCGGGAGCCGCACGGTATCGACAGCCTGTCTGGCACAATTTCGAGAGTCCAGAGCTTGTCTGGTACAAAATCGAGAATTTGTCTAGTCACAATGTCGAGACACAATGTCGAGTTAAAACAAATCTTTTACAGTCCTTTTATGTAGGAGCTCCGCACTCCCGTACGCCTGGGTTTCTGCACGTCTCTCCTCTCTCGGGACCGGGAAACCGAGGAGAAAAAGACAAAAAGGAGGGGGACCCGGACGGGAGACATTCAACCCGATCGGTCCTCACGAAACAAGAAGGGCTCCAGGAGTGAGGCCAGGAGCCTGGAAGAAAACTTGAAGGAAACAAGATAAAAAACGCCCGAAAGGGGAAGCAACAGAAAATCGGTGTGGTAAAACCTGGGGACAAAGGATAAGATTGACGGATTCTCCCTATGGAAGTAAGAAATGGGTGTGTCTAGGACTCAGAGTCAAAAGACTCGTCCTACCTCTTCCTCCGGGACTTAGACGTGCCCGGGTAAATGGTTCTCTAAGAGTATCTTGGTCCGGGAGGGAGTTGGATTTGGTAGAGGTCACAGGAAGTGACTAAGAAACTTGTTGTGAAGTAATTCATGGTTCGTAGTCCCTGTAATATTATTTATCTGTCTGTTCCAGGGATAAGAGTCACCCCCTCCGTCCGCCATTACCTTATTTACTTGTCGTTGTCTAGTTGCTATATTAAGTCTGTACGTTGTTTTACTTCTACTGCCTTGTCTCTGACCACTACCACGGGTGTTGCGATCTTTCCCCTTAATTCCTTTCGGACAACTTCCACGACTACAACTCGCACCTGAAAGTACTGTCCTTCCGTTGTCGGTAAGGTTTGACCTCCCCTCACGAGAGGTTCGTCTCCCCTCTCTTCTTTGTTTCCGGGATTCGTCTTTGTTCGTTTGAATTTTCCTCTCTCCTCTGGATACGTTCGTCAGTCTCGACGACGCTCCGTCCACCCTCCGTCCTCCCTCCGTCCTCTGGGACTGGTACTTCTAGAACATCCTAAAGTGACATTTACACTACTCAGGAAAAGGTTCCTTGAGGGGGAACAGAGAGACAATCACTACGATTTTTGGATTTTCGGGTTCCTTCCTCCCCTTCCTTCGAACTAAGTGATCCCTACTGTCACTGGTCTCGGTCTCGTAGGAAGGTCCCTCCTTCCCAGACGACGAACCGAGGATCCGGACCCCTCATAGTACCCCCCTTTACCCTTGTCTTCGCCTCATTCTTCTCTCTGTGGTCCTCGACTCACTCCCAACTCTCGTCTAGAATGAGCCCTCGAATCTCGCTTCCCGGTACTCGTCGGGGGTCCTCGGTCCCGTGAACCTTCTCCCCCTGTCTCCTAAATTCTTTCAACCCAAAAGTACGTCGAATTAAAGGGAACCAGTAGGAGAATTCTTCCGGAACACAATTATCAACAAGTCAAGTCAAGTCAGAGAGTCAGTACAGGCTGAGAAACGCTGGGGTACTTAGCGTCGTGCGGTCCGGAGGGACAGGTAGTGGTTGTGGGCCTCAAGTGAGTCTGAGTGTGGGTGACTCAGTCACTACGGTAGGTCGGTAGAGTAGGAGATAGCAGGGGAAGAGGAGGACGGGGTTTAAGGAGGGTCGTGGTCTCAGAAAAGGTCACTCAGTTGAGAAGCGTATTCCACCGGTTTCATGACCTCGAAGTCGAAATCGTAGTAAGGAAGGTTTCTTTAGGGTCTCGACTAGAGGAAGTCTTACCTGACCAACCTAGAGGAACGTCAGGTTCCCTGAGAGTTCTCAGAAGAGGTTGTGGAGTCGAGTTTTCGTAGTTAAGAAGTCGCGAGTCGACAGAAGTGTCAGGTTGAGAGTGCAGGTATGTACTGGTGACCTTTTTGGTATCGGAACTGATCTGCCTGGAATCAGCCGTTTCATTACAGAGACGAAAACTTGAACGATAGATACAACCAGTATTGAAAAGAAGGTTCGTCACTCGCAGAAAATTAAAGTACCGACGTCAGTGCTAGACGTCACTAAAACCTCGGGGTTTTTTATTTCAGACTGTGACAAAGGTGACAAAGGGGTAGATAAAGGGTACTTCACTACCCTGGCCTACGGTACTAGAAGCAAAAGACTTACAACTCGAAATTCGGTTGAGAAAGTGAGAGGAGAAAGTGAAAGTAGTTCTCCGAAAACTCAAGGAGAAGTGAAAGACGGTATTCCCACCACAGTAGACGTATAGACTCCAATAACTATAAAGAGGGCCGTTAGAACTGGGGTCGAACACAAAGAAGGTCAGGTCGCAAAGAGTACTACATGAGACGTATCTTCAATTTATTCGTCTCACTGTATCAGGAAAAGGATAAACGTTGGTCAGACAACAAGGGACAGGTCAAGATTAACAACGAAGGACTGGACGTATGTCTAAAGAGTTCTCCGTCCAGTCCACCAGACCATAAGGGTAGAGAAAATCTTACAAGGTGTCAAATAACGCTAGGTGTGTCAGTTTCCGAAACCGTATCAGTTATTTCGTCTTTATCTACAAAAAGACCTTGAGAGAACGAAAAAGGTACTAGGTCGTCTACAAGCGTTAAACTAGAGACCAAGGAGACGGAAAAGATTTTGGTCGAACTTGTAGACCTTCAAGTACCAAGTGTATAACGACTTCGGACCGAACCTCTTAAAACTCGTAATGAAATGATCGTACACTCTACTCACGTTAACACGCCATCAAACTCGTAAGAAACCGTAACGGAAAGAAACCCTAACCTTACGTTTGACTGGAAAAGGTCAGGACACCGGTGACGACTCAAAAGTCCAGAGTTTCGAAAATCTTAGATTACAGACAAGGAAAACCCATTCAGAGATCGAACTTCACCCGGAGTCCTCTCCGGACCATGACTCATATGAAACTCTGACCCTGCGTCCACTTTTCCGGGGACGACCCTGTGAGTGCGCGACACTCACACACCGGAGCACGGTCCGTGAGGAGACGAGGTAAGGAGACCTGGACTCTGCTGACTCAATGGACTAGAGGTTCCACGTTTGTCGGACTCTGAGGTTCTACGGTGTCCAAGTAGGTAAAAGAATTGTCTCTGAACTCTTCTAGTCGTCCCTCTAGGTTGGTCAGGTGGGATTTCCTCTAGTCAGGACTTGCAAGTACGTAACCTTCCTGACTACGACTTCGACTTCGAGGTTATGCAACCGATGGACTACGCTTCTTGACTGAGTAACCTTTTCTGGGTCTACGACCCTTTCTAACTTCCATCCTCCTGTTCCCCGACTGCCTCCTACTCTACGAACCTACCGTAGTGACTGAGTTGTCTGTACTCACACTCGTTCAAGGTCCTCAACCACTACCGGTCCCTCCGGACCACGACGTCAGGTACCCCAACGTTTCTCAGTCTGTGCTGACTCGCTGACTTGACTTGACTGGAGATCTTCCGCCGGAGTGGGGACTTCGTCCGGTGAGACGACGAGAACCGTGGTTCCCCCCTGTCAAAATCCCCGGGTAGGTGAGGGATTGTGGTGTGTGTGTGACGAGTCCAGGTCAGAAGAGGTTCCTCGACTGGAGGGAGTCCCTGCCCCTAAGAACTGACCCAACCTACGACGGGGGTCGTTCCGTCTGGTACCTGTGTCGAGGGGTTCCTTCCATCGAGACTGGAGTCACCCACTCTATGGGCGGCCCCTCGTCTTCTCGGGACGGGTGAAGACGTCTGTCGGACCCCATCGGACCCTGGACGCCAGGTCTCAAATCCGGAGAAGAGGGTGAGTGGGACGACGCAGTCCCGGTTCGTCTCAGAGGTGTGGGACCAGTCGGGAGAGGAAGGATCGACGAAGGATCGAGTAGGGGTCCTCGACGAGATCGGGGTCCTCGACGAGATCGGCTTCCGGACGAAGGAAGTCGTGTCTTTCGGAAGGACGCTTCGGAACTCCGAGGCCCCTAGAGGTGACAGTATCAGTAACCGTGTCCTTGGTGTCGGGGAGGGGAGGAGGGTGGAAGAGGCCGAGGAGGGTGAGGGGAGGGGAGGGGGAGGAGGGTGGAAGAGGCCGAGGAGGCGTCGGGAGTCTCGGCGACGGTGGGGGACTCTTTGACTCTCCCAAATAGCAGTTTACTCCGAAACAGTATTCCTTTCGTCGACAGAAAAAGAGTGAAACTCTTCTGCGACTGTCCTCGTCGATCCATTTCCCACAGGACACATAAGTCTCGCACGCAGACAGGTGGAAGGGAGTCGGGGCGCGGACACCGACTCGGGCCGGGTGTCCTGGGTAGCCGAGGATGGGCAAGGAAGTAAGTCCAGTGGAGAGTCGTCACAGGTCAGGAACGACAGCCCCTGAGGTCCGCGGCCCCACCCTGTGTGCACCCTCTCGCCCCACCCCCGCCCCGTGGCGACTGCACGTTTCGCCACTGGAGTCGCTCGTTCGCCCGGGACCCGACCCCGACGCCGCCCCCACCCTCGCCCCGACCTCTCTGAGTACTTCCGTGGGAACGACCCGACAGGACCCCCTGGCCTTCCCCGTCCGACCCCAAAGTCTTTCCGTCGAAACTCCTCCCGTTCGTCCTCAGCCCCTCCCTCGCACCAATCCTCCGGTTACCGCGCGTGGTCTTCACTCAAGACTCACTTCAGGGTCGTCGGTATGTTCTCGCTCGGACGTCATCAAGCCCACTCTTAGGTCCCCTCCCAACCCTACCAGTGATTCGTGTCTCGGACTCTTGCCGTCGGTCCCGGCCCTTTCGCGGGGTCGTCCTCCTCGGGGTCCGGTCCGTCCACGTCCGGTTCCTCCTCGGACTCTCTCGTCGCCCCCTTGGCCACTGGGTCTGTCTTCCTCCCGCTCCCTCCTTCGTCCCTCCTCCGTCCGGGCCGAGATGAGGTCCCCTCGTGGCGAGTCAGGATGTCACCCTCCTGCGACCGGGGCCCGTGTGGACACCCTCGGCAGACCCAAGTGACGACGGCGAGGGGAGCGGAGACTCCGGAAGGACCTCCGTTGGGGTGGTAGGTAGTGTCACCGACGACTCGTAGTCAATCGTCCGGCCGGAAGATGTCCGACAATAACTTCCCCTGTCCGTGTCGCGAGAACGAGTCTTTCGGGGACCAGACGACCCCCTCGAACACACACGTGTTTCAGAGGTAGGTCATTTTTTCGTCGGTTGTTTCACCATAGTTAGTCCTGACGTGGATTTCAGTCACTTGTGCACGACCTCCCTGCGACCCTTTTCTCCGACTGAGACCTTCCGTCCGTCCCTGTGGGGAGCCCGAGACGGCGGGGACCCCGTTCTGCAGGTCTTAAGTACCGGGCAGTCGGGACGTTCCGGGTCCCGAGACTGGGGAAACCTTTAGTGAGAGAAGAGACTGTCACCTCCGAGAGAGGAGCCTCCGGATCCCGTCCGTCCAAAGGGACCTTCTACATGAGACCACGGGACGTCAGTCCTACTACCTACTCCTTCGTTTTCGACGAGCCCCGGCGACTCTGGTCACCCCGTGCCTCTCTTTATACCGGCTCGTTGACGCTTTGCTCTTTCTGTGAGCCCGACCTACCGTCACCACCCCTCGATCCGGGAAGGGAGTCTGTGTGGGGGTCAGTGGGCGGACGGAGCGGGTAGTTCAGGATTCAGGATACTGTGTTTACTACGTCTCTCGGACCCCAGTCGACTGTCCCGTTCCTCTTTTTAGTTCTCATGTTTCCGAGTAGACAAGGGAAGTTCCAGTGACCGAACCTTCCGAGAACCGACACCTCACCGAGCGGGTCGTCAGTTCCGACCAGGGATGGGGCCACGGGGTCACGGGGTCACGGGGTCTTTGCCCGGGACCGGGTCAGAGAGGACCGTCTCTAAGTTGAGGGCAAGTCGGAGTGAGGAGATCCGTGTTCCTCTACGACCCCGGTCGTCGATCGTCTCCCTTTGCGTGGAGAGGATCCTGAGTCAGGTTAGTCCTGAGGTAGGGTCCCGGGTTCCATGTCGTCCTAACGTCGGTTAGAGAGACCCTCGACTTGGTCGGAAAATTCGACGGGCCGTCCGAGGTGTCAGGTATCTACACTACTCGTCCCGGAGTCGGATGAGAGGAGGTCGGGAACGGAAGGTGAACAGGTCCGGAGACCCGATATGAGGTAGGGAGGGTACACGTGGGTCTAGTCATTCTTACGACCGTCCAATGCGGACGGGAGAGTGAGGGGTCGTCGACGACCTATTCCCCCACACCCCACCCTTAGTGTGTCTGTCTCCCGTCACCCCCGGTGGGAACGCCCGTCGATTACACTCTCATAGGACCGATGTCTCCCCGTCCCGGACCCCGACCCGTCGACCGTAATCACCAGAGTGGCCGGGTTGTCTGTTTTCTACTGACGCAATAGCCAGAAAGAAAAGATCTCCACTCGTGTCCCGTCGTCCTCAATGTCTCGGAGAGATTGGAGATTGTAATCTCGTAGAGATTACAAACGGGTGCGGACCATGAAGGGACTGAAGATCCTCGTCCGTTTAGTTTGTACTCGGACAGGACCCCGCAAATGGGACCTCCGGTATCGGCTCCGTCATTACGATTGTCGTATTCTACACTTTCCTTCGAGTCCCTCCCACGGTGTCCGCCTCGAGTTGACCTCCGGACGAACCTCCTCCGCCACATACTTGACGGTGCGGGGAGGAGTAAGGGTGTCTCTGTCCACAAATCATGGTGGAGACGCACCGTCCCTGTCCGGAAAGTGTGACGTGTCGTGTCGATATCTTTCTTATTTTCCGGCGACCGCGGCTCGCACACGGAGATTGCCATTCTTCGTACTTCCCTTTCGACCGGAAGCGGTGAGGGAGCGAAGGCGAGGAGGGAAGCCTCCACGTAGAAGAGGTCCCGAGGAGGGGTAGAGACGAACCGAGGGAAGTCCCTCCGGGGAAAAGTTTGGCCCTCGTAGGGGACCCGGGGTCGCGGAAGGGGACACCGAGAGCATGGTGACGGGATCTACGTCCGGTCTATCGTGACACCTGAAGGGGTCGGGCTGGAAGCGGTCCGAGGCTCTCGCAGTCCGTCACGAGCAGAGGGTCTTTCAAGGTCTTCGTCGGACGGTACTGATCGGAGGTAAACGGGAAGGCGGGGTGCAGGACGGGAGGGGCGACGAGACGGGCGAGACTCGAGACACGGACCTTCCGACTAAAGATTCAGACGCGGACGATCCGCGGACCTGCAGTCCGAGGTCCTCCTGGTCGAGCCCTGACCGCCGCCTCCTGACACGTCGGGGCGGCGGGCGTCGGCGGGCGTCGGCGGGCGTCGGCGGGCGTCGGCGGGCGTCGGCGGGCGTCGGCGGCGAGAGAGGTGCAGAGGTCTGCCGAGAGGGGCAGGGAAGTCCCACAGAGTAGGCGAGAGGGACCAAAGGACGTTGGGGCGAAGCCACGTGTGCGGTGCAGAAAGGACGACGTCGGGGTGTTCACGTATAAATCTGGGACGAGAGGGGTGGTCGTCCTTTATCCCTATTTTCTACACAACTAGCGTCGGGGTCTTGTTCTGGGTCAGACCAATTGAATCTCTGCTTAGACTCAAACTTAGAATCAAGATGGCGTCCCACAAAGAGAACGTGAAGAGCAAAAAGTAGACACTTCACCCTTACGGTGAGGAAGGACCCCAACAATACTCCCAATTGAATTTATCGTATGTGTGTGCATTACGAATGGTAATAAACTGTGTATCTCGAACTGTTTGTCTTCACTAACAATGACAAAAAATTTTCTTCATACTACCCGAGATTTAGGAGGGAGAAAGTCGAGGGAAATCCCGGGTTGTTCGTCAGTATCACTGGTTCTGTACCCCGATAAAACCCCGGAGCCTCTCTGACGTCCTGTTAAGGCCCTCGGACCTAGGGTCTGAGGGGAAAAGGACTTTCCGAGGGAAGGGTTCTCTGGAGGTTCGGAGGGGGGGACCGTGGTGTCCTTGTCGGGTCCTCGTCGTCCAGCCCTATCCCCGGCCAATTGTCTCTGGCAAACACAGTCTCAGGGGCGGCCACTCCCGGGGACACAACCTCAGGGATGACCACTCCCGTTCCTACTCCGTCGGCCGGAGAGACTGAGTAGAGGTTCGAGGTACTACGAGCAATAGTATGACTCTAGTATTACGACCGAAGAGAGTAAAGGTACGATAGTTGACGGTACTGAGTAAGAGGTTCAGAGCCCCATGTAGTCCTTGGCGTCTCCGACATACCTAGGTTTCTGCGACGTAGAACCCCCACCCTTCGCCCTTGACCCCGGACTTCCGAGCCCATTGTCTCTCCTCCGGTTCCAGTCACGTTGACGTCGACGGGGTCGGAGGGTCCACGACTGACTGGTGGTCCGGATAGTGTAAGGACGGGACTGGGCTTCTCCCTTCCTGCGTTTAATCGATTTTCCTCCTTTCCCTTTAACCTTCGACTCTGACTACTTGAGGGAGAGACACGGTCCACAACTACCTCCGTTACATATGGGTGACAGACTAAGTATGGAAGTCAGTCGACATAGAGGTAAAATGTCCATTCTTTTTAGATTCCGAGTATTCCCACTACACAAACGATGTACTGTACGTCGATTGTCCCAATGTCGGGATGTGAGGAGGAGAGGGGATTCGACGTCGGAGGATCCCTCCCTGTGGGAAAGTGGCCCTCGTATAACCCGCCGACGTTGATCCTCGAGTCCCCCACCACTTCCAGTGGCCCGTTCTCGTCCCACTTAGGACCACTCGGCCCCCCCACCACTAGCGACCCGGACTTCCCGTCCACTGACTCGTCGTGTGTCTGACCCCGGACGTGGCCTCTAGGGAGCCCATCGTTCGACCCGTGTCCCACAGGCACACGTAGAGCCTTTATACCCCCATGCCTCTTACCGTCTCTTTCCCCGTGTGTGGTGGTTGTTTCTCCGTGGCCGAGGTCACCGTTCTCTGGTTCGGAGCCCCAGACCTCGACCCTTACGACCGACCCCGACCCCGGCGGGGCGACCTCACCCTCGGTGTCAGGGTCCCTGCCCCGGCCAGGGCGACCTGCGTGTCCTCGGGACGGACGTCGAGACGGTCACGCTGGACTCTCTACTGTCGCGACGGTCGGAGGCGTGCTCCGGGACTCCGGTGGGTCTCCTCTGTCCCTCTCCCTTCAGGTCCTCTGCCGCTCCTCTTGACCCCGCGAGGGTGTGTCGCGCAGCCACCCTCCCCGCGGGGACCTCCTCGAGTACGACGGACGGGTAGGACGGAGAGACTTTCGTCCCCCGGACGCCCAGTCTTCCAAGTGATCTCGTGTCGGGACAGTGGCACTACAAAGGTCATGTCCGTCAGTCGTCGTCTCTCAGACACTGTGACAGAAGAACCGGGGAGATGGTGTTCCTGCGGTTACCTACCAGGGGGTCTTCCTGGATCTTAAGTGGTCGCAGTTGGTTTCTGGACGTTAGGAGACATTGACGGTTGCGGAGTCGGTGAATTGTAAAAGTCGTCTTGACTTCTTACAAGTGTAATGTGCAGGTAAACAAACACCTTCATCCTTTGGATACAAATTATAAAAAATTAAACAACCTAAAAGTGAACTGAAAATACCCGGTGAGATGAGGGGACGAGAACGACGTTCTCGAAGTGTCTCGTCGCGGTCAGACGGGTTTAAGTCGTCCTCTCTGTTACCGTAGGACCGACTACCTTACCACGGTCCACGGTTGGACGTTCCCCGGGACCCTGGTGTCCCGAGGGTTCCGTCACTACCCGTGCCCGAAGCCGGGCGGTCGCACCGGAAGGGCAGGCGTGCGGTCACCTCCGCCCCTGGACCTTCCGTGTCGTCTTCAGTCTCGACTTCGGGTCCCGACACCGGTGTCCCCGAGAAGGGCGTCGAGTCCCGACAACGGGTCCGACCACCGGAAGGTACCATATCCAAAGTGAGAGGACCCGAGTTCATGTACTACAGGGATTTCGAGTGACTCGTAGGAGTCACGGACGTGTTTTGTCCCGACTCGACACGTCCTGGCTGTAGTCGTCTCTAGATCTTCTAAGACGGTGGTGGGTAGAGACTTTACCTCAGAAAGAGTGGGCGTCTAGGTTCTGGAGTCAGGTCAGGGTCCGGACGGAGAAGATCGACTCACTGGAAAGGGTTCGGTGGGATTAAGAGATTCGAAATCAAAAGAGATATTTATTACACCCTCATTGCACGGTAACTTCTCCGGCTACGCTCCAATCTCCCTTAGCGTACCCGTTTTGAGGGTCGTGATGCGGACTGTGCGTCACCGCCGCGTTTTCTGCGCGTGGGGACTGAGACCCCCCGTCGGTTCGACGGCACCGGTGCGGGCGGGGCGGGTGCCGGAGACGGGCCGAGACGTCTGTGGGTTTGTGAACTCAGGTGGGGGTGGTGGGAGACCCTCTCCACACCGACCCCTTTGCCCTACCGGTTCCTCCCTCCGTCCCCTCTCTTTCGTGGGACTAGTCCCGGGGCTCGACCTTGACTCAGGTCGTAGACACTGACCTCGGGTGAAAGGTCTGAGGTCCGGCTCCGTCCCACAAAGACCCAGTTCGCGAGACGTACAGAGGCCTCGGGGTCCCTGGGACAGACCCACGGACTGTTCCAGGGCCACGGGTCGAGCCGGAGACAGGACCCCAGGAGTCTCCGAACACAATGTTGTTATCTACGTCTACGGACTAATTTTACGACGTCGTCCCTTTTAGTTATTGGTAACCGTCGACTCGGAGATTATTCATATTATTAGTGGTAAATCCCTTTCGCACTCCCTTACTCATCCCGACCAGTATGTCGCTACTATAACTAGACTGAGGTGGAGTCAGACGCAGACGGACGACGACCGTGCGGACACGGACCTCGGGCAGCCCTCTCCGTCCGACCGACAGTTTCGTCTGTCGGGCCGGACTGGGACGAGGGTCGGAGGTACCCTAGGCGTCGGGGTTGTGTCGGAGTGAGTACCCAGACATCCCTTCAAGGGACGGGCTTACCCTCCTCCCCCTCGAGGCATGAGTCTCCGATGTGAGAGTGTCCACACTTAGACAAGTCCGAAGTCCTGCAAGAGTGAAACACTCGAGGTACCCGACTATTGAATGACTTAGAGTAAATTATCTTCGAACTTATCAGGCATGGTACATGGTGTGTGATGAAATTCGTAAAACGTTATATTTGAGTAAATTAGTAGTGCTCACCACCAAGTTAGCGATTCAACACAGGTTGAGAAACACTGGGGCACCTGGTGTCGGGCGGTCCGAGGAGAGGTAGGCACTCTAAAGGGTCCGTTCCCACCCAACGGTAAAGAAGGAGGTCCCCTAGAAGGGTTGGGTCCCGAGCTTGGACGCTAAGGACGGACCGTCCGTCTAAGAAATGGTGCCTCGGTGGACCATCGGGTCAAGAGTATAGTTGTGTACTTCATTTACAAGAATGACAAGAGTGAAACGTCTACTCCTTTCACTCAGTGTCTCGACCAATCTACTGAACGGATTCCACTGTCGGACTTCGTCGTGCAGGTCCTGCGGTTGATCCACTTTCACTTTCCCTTTCAGCGAGTCGACACAGGCTGAGAAACGCTGGGGTACCCGATATGTCAGGTATCTTCAGAGGTCCGGTTTTATGACCTCACCCATCGGAAAGGGAAGAGGTCCCCTAGAAGGACTGGGTCCCTAGTTTGGGTCCAGAGAACGTGACGTCCGCCTAAGAAATGGTCGACTCGGTAGTCCCTTCGGGGAACTTGGCCCACCGCGTCGAAACGAGAGACACGGGACTTGCGGAAAAGACATATCGGACATCGGGAACACAGACTGTGTACACGACACGACACGAGTCAGCGAGTCAGTGCAGACTGACACGTTGGTGTCCCTGACGTCGGGCGGTCCGAGGAGGCAGGTACCCTAAGAGGTCCAGTCTTATGACCTCACCCAACGGTACGGGAAGAGGTCTCCTAGAAGGGATGGTCCCTAACTTAGATCCAGAGGACTTAACGTCCGTCTAAGAAATGGTAAACCCGGTGGTCCCTTCGGACAGACTGTGTATCGTCTATGAATCGTTTGAGTGACAGGGAGGGTTAATACTATAAATCGTGATGAGTGGACGTGAAAATAACAAAGATTGGGACAAGGTCTCGAACCTACACAAGGTTTTGTAAAAGGTCGTCGTAACCATTCGTACTTGGTCCGGATACCCTCTCGTGCGGGTGCAGGGACGAGGGGCTGAGACCGATTCAGTACTTTTGTCCGACACGGGAGGAGTAACGACACCCCGGTATGTGAGTGGGTCTTCGGGAGACCTCAATGTCCAACCGGTCTTTGAAATAAGTTCAACAAGGTATCCTACAAAGTCTTTTTAGGTTTACTTTAAAAATCGGTTGGGTCATGGACGAACCGAGAAGTAAGGGAGTCTTCGGATTTCGATTCACTCGACCTTCGACGACAGAAGGTCTCCGTCTCAAAAGAACCTCTACGCTGTTATGTCTCCTCGAGCAATCTTTACCGGCACAGGTGCAGCAGGTGGACCCTGATCGGTGGAGAGGTCGGGCTTGTTCGTTTTAGTCCCGTGCGTTCTGTAGTGTCAAATATACTAGAGGTTGTCCAATTGACCAACGGGACCTCGACGTCAAGGGGATCAAGGCTAGTAATGACTCCTCTTTTTATCCAGCCGTAGGTCCAGACAACACAAACAGGGTGAGACGCAGGGTAAACTCGTGTCAAGGACCACGTTTCCGCACACAAAGTACTACGCTTACTTCCTCCCTTACTTGTTCATAGGAGGAGTAAGAGTAAGTGGTAGAGTACGAGGTTTGAGGTCCGTTTAAGACAAATTTAATTAACCTAAAATCCTTTCTCTTAAAAATTAGAAAAATCAAAAGAAACTACGTGAAAACACACACACACACACACACACACATTCCATACACTTTCACTTTGACAATCAGTAAGTCACCTCAGGTCGCAAAACACTGGGACACCTGACATCGGACGGTCCGAGGAGAGACGAACCTTAAGAGGTCCGTTCTTATGACCTCACCCGACGGTAAGGGAAGAGGTCCCTTAGAAGGGTCGGGTCTCTGACTTGGGTCCAGCGGTCGTAAGGTCCATCCAAGAAATGGTAGACTC
The DNA here is from genome assembly GCA_006410555.1 of Capra ibex. Classification (NCBI taxonomy): domain Eukaryota; kingdom Metazoa; phylum Chordata; class Mammalia; order Artiodactyla; family Bovidae; genus Capra; species Capra ibex. The sequence goes on from SJYO01036187.1 coordinate 664,468, forward strand.
GGTGGTCCCTTCGGGACACAGTCCCTATGCATTACATTCTGACTGACAAATTGGTAAAATTTCAAGTCATCGTTACTCACATGAGTGTAACAACTCAGTAGTTGTGGTAAGTAGGGGTCTAAAAAAAAGGTAGAAGGGTTTAATTTTGAGATGTGGGTAAATTGTTGATGAACAAGGGAGGGGGTGTGTCGAGGATCACTGACGGTCAGAGTCAGAGACTTAGACTGACGAGAAGCTGGGAGTATTAACGTGTTCAAACCCATCTACCGAGATAGTATTAAATTGACAGGAGAATCCTAATTAGTATGGCAGAAAGGGGTTGTCATTACGTCGTTGTTCACACAAACACGTTGATCGAAAACACACAGACATAAATACTAATAATGAAACCCAAACTACCAGTTTTAGCTCTTAATGACCCCTTTTCTTGTCGAATTTGTATAAATACAAAAACTATATATAACAGTCAATAGGATTTTCTAAAATCTTAAATATATAATAAAATTTGTAATAAGGTCGTCACTTATTTATACAGGTAAAGCGACATAAGGACGGAGGCGACCCAACAAAAAATTACGTAACGATTAAACAAGCCGTTTTTAGAGGTACAGTAACAATCTAATTTTTATACAGTACCGTTGATTTCAAATCACCTTTCTTCCGACTTGAATTTTAGTCTGGATAAAACCTTCCACTCAAATTTCGTTTTACCTGAGACTTGACTTTCTTTTTTTTCATCGACGGTGACAAAAGTTCACAAATCCGGGATTCACCCCGATCGTCTTCTTTTTCGGTTCCCTTCCTTCTCTTTACTCTTTGGTCGTAGACATATGGTCCGTGACGAATCGTCGACCCTCCAGGTTCAGTTCTCCTGTTCGGGAGATAGACGAGTGTCAACTTATCTAAAAACTTAAGGGAGAATGTATACACTTTTGATTTCTCCTCTCAATTTATCGAAAACGTTCTAGTATGTTGAGTCATTATTATCGTTGATTTTATATATCTACCAGTAATGTAGGGTCTGTGACACAATGCGTGAAATATGACAACGACAACAAGTCAAGACTCAACACAGACTGAGAAACGTTGGGGTACTTGACGTCGTGTAGAAAGTGACAGAGGGCCTCCAACGAGTTTATGTACAGGTAACTCACCCACTTCGATAGATTGGCAAAGTGGGAGACGGTGCGGGAAGAGAAAAACGGAAGTTAGAAAGGGTTGTAGTCCCAGAAAAGGTTACTCAACTGAGAAACGTTGTGTACCGGTTTGATAACCTCGAAGTGGTAGTCAGGAAGGTTACTTATAAGTCCCAACTAAAGGAAATCCTAACTGACCAAACTAGAGGAACGTCAGGTTCCCCGAGAGTTCTCAGATAAGGTCGTGGTGTCAAACTTTCGTAGTGAAGAAACCACGAACCGGAAGAAATACCAGGTTGAGAGTGTACGTATGCACTGATGACCTTTTTGGTATCGAAACTGATCTGTCTGGAAACAGCCGTTTCATTACAGAGAACGAAAAATTATGCGACAGATCCAAACAGTATCAAAAAGGAGGTTCCTCGTTCACAGAAAATTAAAGTACCGACGTCAGTGGTAGGTGCCACTAAAACCTCGGGTTCTTTTATTTTAGACAGTGACAAAGGTGAAAAGGCGGGTAGATAAACGGTATTTCACTACCCTGACCTACGGGACTAGAACCAAAATTACAACTCAAAGTTCGGTCAAAAAAAGTGAGAGGAGAAAATGTGAGTAGTTTTCCGAGAATCTCACCATAGTAGACGTATAGATCCAACAATAAAGAGGACCGTTAGAACTGATGTCGACACTAAGTAGGTCAGGTCGTAAAACGTACTACATGTAAGTTTTTTGATTCTAGTCTAGTACTGTAGGTCAGGGTAGTGAAGTACCGTTTATCTACCCCTTTGTTGCTTTGGCCACTGTCTGAAATAAAAGGGCCCGAGGTTTCAGTAACGCCCACCACTGACGTCCGTACTTTAATTTTCTGCGAACCAGGAACCTTCTTCTCGATACTGTTTGAAGTCAAGTCAAGTCAAGTCAACGAGTCGGTACAGACTGAGACACTCGGGTACCTGACGTCGTGGGGTCCGGAGGGACAGGTAGTGGTTGAGAACCTCGAATGAGTCTAAGTGTAGGCACCTCAGCCACTACGGTAGGTTGGTAGAGTAGGAGACAGTAGGGGAAGAGGAGATCGGAAGTTAGACTGTTTGGATCTACTTTTTGGATCTCTCATATAATTTTTCGTCTCTGTAATGAAACGACTGTTTCCAGACATCTCAGCTTCGATACCAAAAAAGTCATCAGTGCATACGTACACTCTCAACCTGGTATTTCTTGCGACTCGTGGTTTTTTAACTACGAAAGTTTGACACCACGACCTCTTCTGAGAACTCTCGGGGAACCTGACGGTCCTCTAGTTTGGTCAGTTAGGCTTTCCTTTAGTTGGGACTTATAAGAAACCTTCCTGACTACGACTTCGACTTCGAGGTCAAGAAACCGGTGGACTACGTTTCTTGACTGAGTAACCTTTTCTGGGACTACGACCCTTTCTAACTTACGGCCACCTCTTCCCCTTCTGTAACCTACTCTACGAACCTACCATAGTGGTTGAGCTACCTGTATTCAGACTCGTTCGAGACCCTCAACCACTACCTGTCCATCCGGACCACACGACGCCAAGTACCCCATAGTTTCTCAGCCTGTACCGACTCGTTGACTTGACTTGCCTTAAGACGTAAATTCAATTTATTCGTCCCAGTGTCACATATCGGACCAGTATGAAGAAAGGGTTAAAACTAGTTCAGACAACAAGATACAGGTCAATAAAGAACTAGACGTATGTCTAAAGAGTCCTCTGTTCACTTCTACCAGACCATAAGGGTAGAGAAATTCTTAAAAGGTGTCAAACGACACTAGGTGTGTTTCCGAAATTGTATCAGTTACTCCGTCAGTTAAAGTCTACGAAAAGACTTTAAAGGAACTAAAGAGATACTACGTTACTTACAACCGTTAAACTAGAGACGAAAGAGACGGAAAAGATTTGGGTCGAACATGTAGTCCTTCAAGAACCAAGTGTGTGACGATTTCGGATCGAACTTCCTAAAATTCGTACTGGAACGATCGTACACTTTACTCGTGTTAACATACCATCGAACTAGTAAGAAACCGTAACAGAAAGAAACCCTACCCTTACTTTTGACTGGAAAAGGTCAGGATACCTGTGACGACTCAAAAGGTTTAAACGACTGTATAACTCGCATCGTGAAATTGTCGTAGTCGAAAATCCTAGACTTTATCGAGTCGACTTTAAGTTAGTGGAGGTGATTGAAACAAGTATCACTATGAAGGATTCCGGGCGAACTGAAGTGTGAGGTCCTACAGACCGAGATTCACCCATTGGCGTGGTACCACCAATAGACCCAGTATTTCTGACAAAAACATATCAAGACAAATAAGAACGGTGACAAAGAATTAGAGAAGACGAAGATAATCCAGGAGTGGCAAGGACAGGAAAAAATACGGGTAGAAGCGCACTTGACAAGAGAACTATAGAGGTTAAAAGGACTTCTCTAGAGATCAGAAAAGGTAAGACAACAGAAGGAGATAAAGAACCGTAACGAGTAAATTCTTCCGGAAGAAAAGAGAGGACTGATAAGAGACCTTGAGACGTAAGTCCACCCATATAGAAAGGAAAAGAGGGAACGAAAGGTGCAGAGAGGAAAAGAGTCGATAAACCTTCCGGAGGTGTCTGTTGGTGAAACGGAAAGACATAAACAAAAGGAAGACCTACCAAAACCAGTGACGAAAGACATGTCACAATGTTTGGAGACAAGTATCAAGAAGTCCGAGAGACAGATGTCTAGATTAGGGAACTTAGATAAGTAGTGGAGGTGATATATTAGTATTCCCTAAGTTAAATCCAGTATTGACTTACCCGATCACCAAAAGAATAAAATAAGATAAATTCGGACTTTAAACGTTATTCCTCAAATACAAGACTCAGTGTCAGTCGAGGAGCAGGACAAAAACGACTGACACATCTCGAAGAGGAAGAAACCGACGTTTCTTGTATTGGTTAGACTAAAGCCATAACTGGCAAACCACTACGGGTGTACATTTCAGTGGAGAACACAACAACCTTTTGCCACAAACGAAACTGGTCACATAAGAGAACTGTTTTGACAATCAGAAACGGGACGAAGTAACACATGAGGTTCCAGTTTGAACGGACAATGAGGTCCATAGAGAACTGAAGGATGAAAACGTAAGGTTAGAGGATACTACTTTTCCTGTAGACAAAAACTACAAGATCTTCTAGAACATCCAGAAGTTTCTTGACCAGTTTCAGTTAAATAAGTCGCAATCACCAAATCCGTATTTACCTAATGACATTACTTACTCGCTAGAACATTTGTTTGACTCCAGTAAGACAACAAAATCTCTAACGAGGGTTTATGACGTAAAAAATGAGAAAGTAACTGATACTCCCGATGACGTAAAGAAGGTTCCCTAAGAACGGGTGCCATCATCTACATTACCAGTAGACTTAATTTAAGTGGGTAAGGGTAGGTAAAATCAAGTGACTAAGGATTCTGCAGTCACAAGTGAGTGGTAGAGGACGAACTGACGTAGGTTAAATGGAACTAAGTACCTGGATTGTAAGGTCCAAAAATACGTTATAACGAGAAATGTCGTAACTTGAAGTGAAACGGTGGTCTGTGTAGGTGTCGACCCACAGTAAAGACGAAACCGGGTCGGTGAAGTAAGAAAGACCTCGATAATCACAATTGTTAACGAGAGGTCAAAAGGGGTCATCGTATAACCTGTGGAAGGTTGGACCCCCCGAGTGGAAAGCCACAGTATATAAAAACGGAAAGGTATGAAAAGTGCCCCAAGAGTGTGTTCTTATGATCTCACAAAACGAGAAGGGAGAAGTTCACCTGGTGTAAAACAGTGACACTGGGTAGACAGAACCCATCGGGACGTGTCGTAGGAGTATCGAAGTAACTCAATGTTTTCGGGGAAAAGGTACTGTTGTGACACTAGGTACTTCCCCTTCGTGAAATATGTCTAGTAGAGTAAATAAGTAATGGAAGAGTTTGAAGGTATTTCGACCAGGGTGAACCAGAGTAAATCATCCGAAATCCACAGGGAGAATATAGTCGAGTCAAGTCAAGTCAGCGAGTCAGCACAGGCTGAGAAACGCTGGGGTACTTAGCGTCGTGCAGTCCGGAGGGACAGGTAGTGGTAGAGGGCCTCAAGTGAGTCTAAGTGCAGGTAACTCAGGTACTACGGTAGGTCGGTAGAGTAGGAGACAGCAGGGGAAGAAGAGGACGGGGGTCAGGGAGGGTCGTAGTCTCAGAAAGGGTTACTCAGTTGAGAAGTGTACTCCACCGGTTTTATGACCTCGAAGTCGAAATCGTAGTAAGGAAGGTTTCTTTAGGGTCCCGACTAGAGGAAGTCTTACCTGACCAACTTAGAGGAACGTCAGGTTCCCTGAGAGTCCTCAGAAGAGGTTGTGGTGTAAAGTTTTCGTAGTTAAGAAACCACGAGTCGGAAGAAGTGTCAGGTTGAGAGTGTAGGTATGTACTGGTGTCCTTTTTGGTATCGGAACTGATCTGCCTGGAATCAACCGTTTCATTACAGAGAAGAAAACTTATATGATACATCCAACCAGTATTGAAAAGAAGGGTCCTCATTCGTAGAAAACCCAAGTACCTATATGGATAGTGTCGGGAATGGTTCGCTATAACATTAACGCATACACAGACAGAGGGATCTTTCCCCAGAAATTCTAGTGTCCGACACTAAAAATAGAGGTATGAAGAAATGGACTCAGGACCAAGTGTCATCCAGAGTTATTCACAAATCACTTACTTACGTAAAAGACGGTACGTTTGGGTCTAAACCGAGTAAGGTTTTAGACTCCTTAAAGGTCGTTTTCACTTACTTCGTCCCGTCTTCCTTCGTGTATCTGCTAAGAGGAGGACCCCCTTGAGACTTTAGGGGACCCGACGTGGTAGAAGGACAAGAGGTGTGAACGTGGAACTGTGAATCTCTGGACGAGCATTGGTTGTGACCTCTCGAGTTCTCCCTCCGTAACACCTTTGTGTCTTGGAAACCAGACCACTCTCCCTACATTAATTTAAAGAGACGATTGTTCGAGTAGGGTCTTGTAGGAACGGAGGTCAGACCAGGAGACCCTTAACTCTGGCCTGGCTAAAGAAAAAGACGTAGGACCTCGGTCACCGACTGACCTGCACGATCTCCGGGTCTTCGACGACCGTGTGTCGCCCTCTCTTTCGCCCAGTCCCGACCCGACGAAAGGAACAATGGGTCTCGGACCCTGACTGTCGAAGAGGTCTCACCCACCTCTTAATGTCCGGTGGTCCGTCTGAGGTCGGAAAGTCTTTACCTGGACGGGAGAGTGGTGTGGATCTCGAGTTGGTGAATAACCTGAGTTGTTTCGTCTGTGTGTTTGTTAAGTTTACTGAAGGACGAACTGTAAGATCAGTAGTAATACCCTCTCCGTCTTGATAAAACCTCTAAGAACGGACTTGAATACAAAGTAAAAGACGATATACTCCTAAACCGTGTGAACTCTTTCGTGGTCTTAGAAAAATTCCGAATTTATAAAAGGAGGTCGAGACCGTCCGGGTATAGGTTCCTATTTTCGGGACCCCAAATCCTCTCCGTCTGGTTCCTTCTCAAAGACTTCTCCTCACACTTCTCTTGTCAGATCCACTTAGGGTGACTTCGGTTCGGGGACACTACGAATCAGAGGTAGAGAATAAACCGGAACCACTATTCCGGAACGAGAATAAACACGGTGTTCGAACACACACACACACACACACACACACACACTTAATTCTAATGATAGAACCCAAATTAACATTTTTTAACTCTTAATGACCTCCTTTTTTACCGGATTTGTATAAATACGGAAACTAGATATATACCAGTCAATACGATTTCCTAAAATCTCAAATACATAATGTAGAATATGTAATTCCTCAGCTATGGAACGAGAAGGAAGACCCTGTTCCGCAGGTATGACCTCGGGGTCCCCACCCCGACTGACGGGAAGCGGGACGTGTCGGAATACCCGACTACACGAGTCAGGATACAATACTCAGCGTAGAGGGTGAAGGACTGTAAGGTAAAAACCTCTCCTTTCAATGGTTCCCTCCTCCCTCCTCCCGACCCTCCTTCCACTTTCCCTTCACCCCTCCTACCTCGAGAAGGAATGTCCTAATAATCGGAAAGTCGTGACCTCACTAATTTTTAGTCCTACTTTTAAATTTTCACTTTTTGTTTTGGTCGTTCCGTTAATGAGATTTCTTCGAAAGGACTTTCTTTCACCCCTTTTAGTTATAAATTAAGTCTGAAGTAACTAAACGTTAGACCCATGGTGTGAGTCGGGAACCACAAGAGTCAAAAGAGCCACTCTCCAATAACGTCTCAGGGACCGCAACCTATGAACCACGGGGTCCCTTTCCGACACTACTCTCTGCCTCTTTGTCTCCTCAAAGGGAACTCAGTCGAACGGGACAGACGAGGAGAGACGTCGAGGTCCGCGGAGGGAAGGAACTCTCGAACTCCTGTGAGTCCGACTCGTACTCTGCCGTCGACGGTTTTAGGTCCTTCCTACACTCTTCTTATATATATCACGTAAGAGGACTGAGACTTATGTCCTCACGGGTTTGGGAGAGTTTTTCTCGACGGATATGAACGTGTGTGGGTATGTTTTAGGTGGAAGTAGTAGTTTTTAGTAGTTCGACTTTATTGATCTTTACTTTTTAGCATTATAGAAATTAGATGACGTTTTAAGTCTTTTTTTTTCTATTTTTTTTAGAATCTTCTTTTAAGAGCTTTGAAGTGTGTTCAGAGAGGAAAAAGAAAGGAACCCGGAAGGTCACTTGAAGTAGATGGACTTCAGATCGGTTTTAGGTACAACGACGAGTACTTCGTACGTGGTAAGACAAGACTGTACCTTTGACCGACGAGGGGACACGGGATGTCAGACCTGTGCAGGTATGTAGACCTCGTGGGTCCTAGTCTCTCGAGGGTCAGTCATTGTCTACTGTGTAACGGTGTGATCACCTAACCTCTCACGGAATTTTAATTAATGATCACTCTTGTGTGCTTTACGAGAAGATCAGGAAGTCTTAAACAATCAAAAGTCACAAGAAAACATAGACAATTGAAGTTGACAAGAACAAGCCTTACGATACTTTACCAATTTCGATCTTAATAAACAGGGGCAAAGTGTTCACTTCTGCGTCACCGGACCCCTCAACACACTTTTCCGTTGTGTCGACTCAATCACTGCCACCAACCCCGTCCTGGGCCCGACGTCCGACGTCGAGAAGGGTTCAGAAGAACGACCTCTCCTTGACGACGTGCGTGGAGTCCCTCCGAAGTTCGACTTGTTTGAGCTCCAGTGGAGGGGACGGAGGCGAGGAGAGAGTCAGACCGTCGTCTACGTCGGTTACCGGCTGATAGACTGGCAGGAGTCTTGAAGAGACTTTCGAGGGCCAGAAGACGGTGACTCGGGGAGTAGTGGACTCCGGACTCAGGCGCTCGACGTCGCAAAGACTCGGCGCATGCCACACCACTGTACTGGACCGAGGTGCCAGACCGAGGTACACCCGGGTCCACCGACCGACAAGGGGACATTTTAGGGTCCTGAGGACCACCCGGGGTGAGGGTGACCCTTCGAGGACACAAGAAGAGTGAAAAGGGTCGGAGACGATACAGGACTTCTAAATCAGAAAGGGGGACTTTTTAACGGTGATCGGTGTATAGGAAACCCCAAGAAGAAAAAGACACATCACAGACAAAGAAACGACGGAGGTTTTATACGTCTATCTACTAAAAAGAATAATCCTAAAATAACGAATACCAAGTCCTCTTACTTACCCGTCCTCTATTTTGGTAGTTTGTTCCCTTTCACTGTTTCTAAGGGTTCAGACACCCGTAAATATGTCTGAAATGGAGAGGACAATTTCCAAAAAAGACTTTAAGGTTCCTTTCCATCCCTGAGGTGAACGAAGGTGGGAGACTAACATAGTGGGATTCACCCGACACACTGGAGATGGTGGAGGGTTGTTCGGGATACAATCGTTTCATTCATTCATTCATTCACAATCAGTGAGTCATGACGGGCTGAGAAACGTTGGGGTACCTGACGTCGGGTGGTCCGAGGAGACAGGTACTCTAAAAGGTCCGTTCCTATGACCTCACCCAACGGTAAAGGAAGAGGTCCCTAGAAGGATTGGGGCCCTAGTTTGGGCCCAGAGGACGTGACGTCCGTCTAAGAAATGACTGACTCGATGTTCCCTTCGGATTTCCGGTGTGGTTAAAGAAAGGAAGACCACCGGGGAGAATCGTGAACCCGAACTTTTCCAGTCATGAGAGACAGAATTGGTTTTCACCAAGAGTGAGTCGTAAAGACGTATTTGATGCCTGGAACCGGTTCCGTAGAGTGGTGAGATTCGGGGTCCAAGGAGTAGCCACTTACTCTCGGTTTTTATTGAAAGGCAAAACTCTATTACCTAATTTTCACGGAATATGTAATGTTTCCCGTTAAGATAGCACTCAATAAATATCATCGATTTATATTTACCACCACCAAATCAGCGATTCAGTACAGGTGAGAACACTGGGCCACCTGTCTCCTCGGACCGTCCGATGTCAGGTACCCTAAGAGGTCCTTTCTCATGACCTCACCCAACTGTAAAGGAAGAGGTCCCCTAGAAGGGTTGGGTCCCTAGTTTCGGTCCAGAGACCGTAACATCCGTCTTAGAAATGGTTGACTCGATGTTCCTTTCGGGTTTATATTGATCTATTTATTTTAAAATTTACGGAGAATAATTGTCAATATGAAATAACTCACGGTTGTTCCACGATGCATGACATAAATCACATAATTTATGTAATAAAGGTTGTGAGTGTTTTGGTTATTTCTCCCGTAACTGGAGTAAAGTGTTTATCCGACAGGTTCTGTAAGTCGACTTCGGACGTGGTGGGTGTCCGAAGGTGACGGAGCAAACGGTGTAACGTAAACATTAAACAAACAGATATACAAAAAGAGACTCTTCTGATACTTGAACAGTTCCTGACTCTTATATGTAGGACCCGTAAAATAAGATATGTAAAATCAGGATTTAGACACTAACAGTTTATCATCCGTAATTTAACTACTTTCATCTCTTTTGGTGATCCGGTAAGTAAATATTGGATTTAGTTTAGGGAATACTAATATGACACTTTTACTGTTTGTCTAGGTTTCCTAATCTAGACTATCTGTCTCATAGACTTTTTGATACCTACCTCCAAGTATTACAACATGTCTCGCCCATTGCCTTTGGTAGGGTTTCTTTTTCTTTACGTTCTTCCGTTTTACCAACAGACTCCTCCGGAATGTTTATCGACTCTTTTCTTCTCTTCGTTCTCCGTTTCCTCTTTTCCTTTCTATTTGGGTGGACTTACGTCTCAAGGCCTCTTATCCTCCCTCTCTATTCTTTCGGTAGAATTCATTTGTCACGTTTCTATATCTCCTTTTGTTATCTTACCCTTTCTGATCTCTAGAGAAGTTCTTTTAATCTCTGTGGTTCGCTCCTAAAGTACGTTTCTACTCGTACTATTCCATGTCTTTACCACTCCTGGGTTGTCTTCGTCTTTTCTAATTCTTCTCCACCGTTTTTATGTGTCTTCTTGACATGTTCTTTCCAGAAATACTGGACCTATTGGTGCTACCACACCAGTGAGTGTATCTGGGTCTGTAGGACCTCACACTTCAGTTCACTCTGAATCCTTCGCAGTGATACTTGTTTCGATCACCTCCACTGACTTAAGGTGAACTCGATAAAGTCTAGGATTCTCTACTACGACAATTTCACGACGTACGTTTCACAGTCGTTTAAACCTTTTGAGTCAGTCGTTACCGGTATCCTGACCTTTTCCAGTCAAAGGTAAGGTTAGGGTTTTTTCCCGTTACGGTTTCTTACAAGTTTGAATGGTGTGTTAATGTGAGTGTGATCGTTCCAACACGAGTTTTAGGAAATTCGATCCGAAGTTGTCATGTACTTGTCTCTTGAAGGTCATATGTTCGAGCTAAATCCTTTCCGTCTCCTTGGACTCTAGTTTAACATTTGTAGGAAACCTAGTATCTTTTTCGTTCACTTAAGGTCTTTTTGTAGACGAAGTAACTGATATGATTTCGGAAACTGACATACCTAGTGTTCTTTGACACCTTTTAAGAATTTCTGTACCCCTATGGTCTGGTGTAAGTGGACAGAGGACTCTTTAGACATACGTCCAGTTGTTCGTCCAATATTGACCTGTACTTTATTACTCGGCCAAGTTTTAACCCTTTTTCATATAGTTCCGACATATAACAGTGGGACGAATAAATTGAATATATGTCTTATGTAGTACACTTTACGGTCCTATCTACTTAGTGTTCGACCTTAGTTCTAACGATCCTCTTTATAGTTATTAGAGTCTATACGTCTACTATGGTGGGAATACCGTCTTTCACTTCTCCTTGATTTCTCGGAGAACTACTCCCATTTTCTCCTGTCACTTTTTCGACCGAATTTTGAGTTGTAAGTTTATTGATTCTAGCACCGTAGACTAGGTTAGTGAAGTACCGTTTATCTACCCCTTTTTTACCTTTGTCACTGTCTAAACTAAAAACAGTAGAGGTTTTAGTGACACCTACCACTGACGTCGATACTTTAATTTTCTGTGAACGAGTAACTTTCTTTTCGATACTGGTCGGATCTGTTACATAATTCTTCGTCTCTGTAGTGAAACGGTTGTTTTCAGACATAACAGTTTTGATACCCAAAAGGAGGTCAGTACATGTCAACACTCTCAACCTGGTATCTCTTCCGTCTCCCGGTTTCTTAACTACGAAAGTTTGACACCACAACCTCTTCTGAGAGCTCTCTGGGAACTTGACGTTCCTCTAATTTGGTCAGTTAGGATTCCCTTTAGTTGGGACTTATAAGTAACCTTCCTGACCACGACTTCAACTTCGAAGTTATGAAACCGGTGGACTACGTTTCTCGACTGAGTAACCTTTTCTGGGACTACGACCCTTTCTAACTTCCGTCCTCCTCTTCCCCTACTGTCTCCTACTCTACCAACTTACCGTAGTGACTGAGTCACCCGTACTCAAACTCGTTTACGGTCCTCTATCACTTCCTGTTCCTTCGCACCACACGACGTCAGGTACCCCAGTGTTTCTTATCCTGTACTGAATCTTGACTTGTTGTTATTGTCTGTAAGTGACTTACAAGTGACTATACCGATCAGTGGGTTAGAGTAAAGAGGGATTCGTAGAAGTCTCCGGGGCATACTCCCGCCTTCCAGAACCCCCTATTCTTATCCCGAGTGTCCGAGAGACGTTAAGAGACGGATAGCCCCGAGATTTAGATCCTCAATAGGAGTTTTCGGACGGAGAAAGGATTCAGGATTCTCGAGTATTTATGTGTATCACCCTCTTTTGTGACTCTTCTTTATGAATAAAACAAATAATTTGACCGTAGAACCCTCTAAATATCGTCTTTTACTCATTCGGACAAAGGAGGACGCGAAAGTATCAGATTCTCAACTTAACGACAACAACGGAAGATCGGACCTTCAGTGTCCCTTGTTTCTCCAGATCCGGTAGTGGGTTGGTCCCAATCGGACCTCGTCGAGGACTCCGTCTCCACCCTAAATGGTCTGTCCTACGGACAACCTCAGACCCTCCGAGTTATTTATCGGGGGAGAAAAGAGATGGGTTCACTTTTTCGGTTTCCTCTCTCTCTGAGTTATTAATGTTTCTACCTCTGTCATTTGTTTTTATAAAATTGTTTTACAAGCCTACAAGACACGAACGATTATAGGAGAGGGGTCATAACTTAAATAGGGAATAATTCTTAATGAGTCGTAATAGTTTTAAAACCTTTATTACGTTTTTTGTGCTGAAGAACAAGAGAGTCATAAAATCACCTGGTGACAAATTCCCGGAGCGGTTCCTCTTTAATCAAAAAAGAAGTGAAGATAACTGAGACATAATTCCGGGTCTAAGTAATCGTAAGTAATTGTATGTACAATTTACATCTAAAAACAGACTATCTCTAGGTTCGTCATAGACGAACTATCTCTTTTATTGATGTCTCCGATAGTAAACTAACGTGCCCTCATATAATAGACCAAAATGTAGATTAAATTATCTGAGTAAAGTCGTAAGGAAAGATCTGATTGATATATTTAAAGAAGTAGTTTACGAAAGTTCTGGATCGAAATTGTAAAAGAATAAGTATTAAATTTATGTTGAAACTGTATATAAGAAGGTATATAAACATACCTTCATTACAAGAATTGAAAAAACTTTTAACATGAAGCTGGGTGAGAGGCAGGGGGTAGGGAGGGAGGTGAAGGGAGAGGGTGGGCGTGCGTCGTCACTCCGACAACCCTCTGCAGTCTGGTGCGAGGGAATCGAGCGTGTCTCATCTGTGTCATCAAGTCTTACGTCTAGAGGTCCGTCTTAGGTCCTCCTGAGGAAGAATGCAAGTGAAGACAGGAGTTTTTAGTGATTGCCTCATTCAGCTACGGAGCAAGGAGCGCGCCTTACTCTCTCTAGTCCTCACTGTGGGTCTCTTCGGGAACGAGTACCTTTATCCTTCTCTTCTCGGACACAGGGGTGGTTTGACCCGGGTACCCTCCGTGTCGGTGTCGGATTACCCCTTGGTCGGTGAACCGACCACCGACCACCTCCTCCCACCCTTCACCTGGGGAGGGTCGCTCCGGTACCCCTGGTGTCGTGACTCCAGGGTCTGTTCCCGATTACCCTTAGGTCAACGGATCTCCCACTCGGAAGACCTAGACCTTGACCCGCTCTGGTCCCGTGGGTCTCATCGACCTCCAAGTCCTTCCCTTCGTCTAACAGGCTCGTAGGAAGGACAGACCTGTTCAGAATCACAGGAAGAGGTACAATGGACCCAATGGGAGTCCAGGATCTTTGAGAGTTGTTCAAGGGTGTAAAACCTCTTAGTCGAGTTGGTGTAGAGTAATGACATCAAAAAGTAAATCTAAGTCATTTCCGACGTAAAGTTGTAATTATTCCCTTCCTCTCCGTCTTTATCGATCAAATGATGGAAAGTACGTGGTCCATGACCCATCTACGAACACATAGAAAATATAACATTATGGGTACTGTTGAGACTTTTGCTCTATTTTATCTTCGATTCACTGAACAAGTTCCGGTGTCTCGATTAATCATATCTCTACCTCAGTCTTAAATACGGACACTGGGGTTTCGGATACAAGAATTGTGGTGTGACGGAATAAGTTCGTTCGTTACGTCATAGAGACCCCGGTCTTCAGACGTCCAGGTCCGACGTCGTGAAGAGGCGACACTCTGGGGTCTGGTCGAGACTGGAACGAAGAGAAGGCACTCCAAGTGACGGACATTGGAGAAGATGGTGAAAATATCTCTTACATTGGAATTTATACCAGAGGTATAGAGTTAAACGTAACGTCAAAGACAATCTCAACTAAAGCAAAGAACCGGACTCTCCGAGAGTTCTCTCGGTCGACGTCAGACTTCGAGTAATTACTAATCTTGACTAACTTCAATTCCACCAGTAATCCTTTGGTGTCTGGTCCGACACAGTGGAGAAATTATCGACTCTCCAGAATCCACTGTCGAGGGATAAGAGGGACGAGAACCGACCGGTCAGGTGTGGACCGTTTTTGGAAGGGTTCGGTTCCTCTAGAACACATCGGTGTCTCTATTACACATATGTCTTTATCGAATGGAAAAAGAGGGAGGGAGTTGGGGTCAGGTTCTCACTCTCTCTCTTCCTTCTCCTTATCTCTCCTTCCGATCGTAGTGGGTCGGGGACAGGGTCTATTGAGTGGACATCGTTCACCCGGTCGTTTTGTTCCCTGCCATTAAACAAAATCCGAAACTGAAGTAGTCCAATTTACTAAACTACTAAATTGACCCTGTCTCAAACTGTTGAATTGTATTAGGTTTTCCGAATAATGGATTCTCACTAGTCTTTCAGCATTCTGATACACTCAAAAACACGTCCTCGTCTACTCCTTTAAAGGGTCGACTTGTTTAAAATTTCCCTTCACCCTCTGTTTTATTTAAGTGAGTCACTAATGTCGGGAACTCGGGACACACATATCGTAGGCTCTTAGTGAAGTGTCTCCGGTTCACAGTAGACGAAGGTCCGGACACGGGATTAACAAGGGACGGGTGGGTTGGTAACACGGACAGTCTCAACGCAGGAAGGTACTTTCGGTCGGAAAAAAGAACAGATATCTACAAACTGTTGGTCGCCGACCCATCAGGAGGATAGTCAGGGGGTGTGGTTGTCACGTTAGATCCTAGGTCTTGTTCGGTAGTACAGGGGGGTCATAAGCATACAACTTCAGGATTAAGTGACACAGACGTTCACACCGTCACACACCTCTACCCCAGAAATTTTTCCATCACTTAACCTGAAGGGACCACCGGGTCACCAGTTCTTAGACGGGAGGTTACGTCCCCTGGTCCCAAGTTAGGATCAAGACCCTTCTAAGATGTGCGACTCTCCGTCGATTCGGGTGCACGATGTCGATGACTCGGACGTGAGATCTTGGGTACGAGACCTTGTTCTCTCCGGTGGTGTTACTCTCCGGACGTGCGACGTTGCTCTCTCGTCGGGGGTGAACGGTTTTGAGATTCTTTGGAGGTGCCTCGTCGTTTCTGGGTCGTGTCGGTTTTTATTTGTCATCTTATTTCTTAATTAATTTAATTTTTTCTTCAGCGATCTAAACCGGGATTAGGTTCTCCTGAGCAGGAATATTCTCCTTTAACCCTGTGTCTGTGTGTGTTTTCCTTTCGGTACACGTCTGTGTCCCTCTTCTGTCGATGTTCGGTTCCTCTCTTTGGAGTTTTCCTTGGTTGAGACGGTTGCGGAACTAGAGTCTGAAGGTCGGACGTCTTGACACCCTTTTACTTAGAGACGAGAAACTCAGTGGGTCCAACACCATGAAGCAATGGCGTCGGGATTATGTCGTGGGAGATAGGTATAAACGACTTAACAATTAAGTCTCAATTTATCACGTCTGAAGTCACTAGTAAAAAGTTAAAATAAAAAGTAAAAAAGTTTAAATAAGTAAAAAACTTCCTATTAACGAAATGTCTTAAAACAACAAAAGACAGTGTGTAGTCGTACTTAGTCGGTATCCAGATATTTACAGGGGAAGGAGAACTTGGAGGGAGGGTAGACGGAGGGTCACGGTGGGAAGATCCAACTATGTTTGGGAGACAAACTCAAAGGACTCGGTAGGTCGTTTAAGGGAAACCGATAGATAAAATACATACCATTACATTCAAAGGTACAATGAAAGAGGTATGTCGAGTGGGTGAGGAGGGAGAGGGGAGAGAGGGGCGGCAGGGACGGTACAGGTATTCAGACAAGAGACACAGACAAAGTTACTAGTCAAAATTATATAAGGATTGTGAAGTAATAGATCTACGAAGTATAAACTAAATTGGTCGAGGATGACAACTTTAAAACTAACGAAGGTTTACAAAAGAAGATATATCTTACGGAGATATTTGTGATAACAAGTTTCTCGTAAACCACAAGGTAACTCAATAAAGGAACTTCGTATTTAAAAGTACTCGACCTAATGAACAGTTTCTGTACTTGTATACCGAGAGTTCCTGAAGTGGTTAAATCTTGTTATAGTCGCAACTTACTCCCGTGGGTAAAGGACTTTCAGAATGGTCTGACCTTAAATAGCTCGTTTCAGTTGCGTAAGACTTAGTCTCCGAGACGAAAAGAAAAGAAGATGGGCAACCGATAACTAAGTTAAGAAGTCTCCAGGAGGGAAGGGGTAACGGTTGTGTAGCTGGACGACTTCAAGAACATGTAAGATCTAGGACTACTTTCAGGAGACAAAGGTTCTTTGGGTAGGACCAAATAGAACGTACTAAGAATAGAAGGGATATGAAACTGACAAGAAGTGAGATTAGAGAAACCTGACTCAGGTGGGGGTCGAACGATCCGTTAACACACGTCACCTCATCGTTCCTTACTCTCTCTTTTCCTTCTAAGACCTTAAAGACTACTGTTCCCGTGAAGTCCTACTTTACAACTTTACTTTATTCATTTACTTTACACTCACCTAATATAATTATAGATTTAACCAGTTCTTTTAGTACCCCCTACTTCTCCGAAAGTTCATACGACCTTCTGACCCCGATCCTTACCCTTACTCTCGTCCGTGAAAGGTTGACTGGTCGTAGGTCCGCGACCACTCCGCACTTCTGTCGACCTCGGGGGTCCCGTCCGGGACCCTGGCAGTCGGTTCCCACACCACGATACGATCATTCAAATCTAAAAGTTACCTTTCTCTCTTCCTCGTAACTTGTTAAGTCTCGGTCATTCACTAGACTAGTTTAGTCCGGAGATATGTAGGTCGTCGACGTACCCGCCCCCACCCCCACCCCACCCCACCCACTCACTTAATCGTTCCCCTCTATGACCTTCACTCCTTCAGACAATCCCCCGACAAATTTAAGGAGGTTCCCTCTCTGTGGGTCCCGGGTTTGGTTAGTAGGAGGTACAAAAGTACACACGACCACGATAGAAGAGGTACTCAGGTCTCCCCTCTTGAACTACTTGTCCTCAGGACCCCCTACCCTGACGAAAGAGAAGGGACACAGAGGGACCTCGTAGTCCGACTCGTATGTCATGACAAGTGAATTTGTAAACACTCGCACGTCTCGGATCTCCATCCTTCTTAAGTGCCGCTTTACCCGGTGTCAAGGAGATAGAAGTTCATCGAAGATCAGACACATTCCTTTTAGTATCTTATAAGAGTAAATCTTCCTAGTATATGTAGTGAATCAGTTTGGAGAAGTCTAATGTTTACCCTTTTAGTTCTGAGTCTCCTTCTTTTACTGGGTTCTGATCTTAAGTCCAGAGGACCGAGGATCAGTTTCCGGCCTCGGTGAAGTTTCGTAAAACGTATCTTCCCTGTTCCAGGGACGAGAGCCCTTTAAGGGTCAGTCCGACCTTCCGGGATCCACGTCGGGTAACGTTCCCACCTTACCTTCCGTGTCTACGTCTCGTGTCTGTAATTGTGAGTCCGTGTCTGTTATCACGTCCCCGCTTCGAGATGACACTCGGTCTGTAGCACCGACGCCGAAAGTCGTTTGCGTGGGAACTCGGAGTGGTTCACTCAACCACACCACCAAGAAAGGGAACACTTTCTACTCTTTTGACGACTATCCTCAGTCTCGGGACTGAGTTTGGTTCCGATGAGCGGAGGTTTCCACAAGAGAGTGACCCGTGTCTCCGTGGTCCAAACCCCCACTACCCTAAACCGTACCGTCGTCCTCTTTCAGTACACCACACCGTCTGCCTTATACCTCGACTTTCGTGTGTGGACCCAAATACAGAGTCGAGATAGGGACTGTGTATCATCGGTGCCCTGAATCCCTTTAATTGGAGAGAGTCGAGTTAAGAGACATTTTACTCCATTTTAGACAGGGTGACTGAACTTTCCATCGACTCTCAGTCCACCGGATCACCAATCCTAAGATCCGAAAGTGATGACACTGGGGTCCAAGTTAGGAACAGGACCCTTGACTCTAGGGTACACGTCCGTACGAGTAAGTAAAGTCAGTACAGACTGAAAAACCCTGGGATACCTGACATCGGACGGTCCGAGGAGACAGGTACCCGTAAGAGGTCCGTTCTTATGACCTCTCACAACGGTACGGAAGGAGGTCCCCTAGAAGGGGTGGGTCCCTAGTTTGGGTACAGAGAAATAACTACCCGTCGAAGAAATGGTGTACACGGTGGGCCCTTCGGGGTTCTAGGGTGTTCGACTGGTTTTTTTATTTTTCGATTGTACTGTCTTTAGACGAACATTCGCGATTTCTTTCAGGACACAGTCTCTCTCTCTCGGACTCTGAGTCTCGTGGAGGGTTCCAGACCGTCGACGTCGGGACGTCCCGACCTGGTGGCCGACGTGACCTCCCTCGGAGACGATTCCCGAGACCCGTCCTGACTGTGCCTCGGTCTAGCCACGACGGACCAAGGTAAAAAGTACGTCAATTTATTAAGGTACTTGACTTCAAAAACGGTTTACTCGTTGAAGGTTCCCTCGTAAACGTCGAGAAAAAAACATTATTCGGAGAATTTCGGTCTTGACCGAAGAGGTAGTCAAAGTTTCTACCACCGGACACAGACCGAGACACCACAGTCTCGAGGGTCCTTCCTCCTGGTGGTGTACCTCATTGTCACCTCTCAAACCCTTAGACCTCCACCTCAGGCCGAGACAGTCAACAAAACCCCTAAACCCTTCAGTGGAAGAGAGGAACCTGGAGTCAAAAGAGTAGACATTTTACCAATTTGTGACCTTCCCGTCATCCTGACCGGACCACCTTTCATCCAATAGAATTTTTGAGTCAAATCCTGAAGGAACTAATTCTTAGGAGGAACGTTACGTCCCCCGCACCCAAGGTATGGATTAAACCTTTGATTCTAGGGTGTATAGAGTCTCGCCGATGACTCGGACGTGTGAGACCTGGGATGTGTGGTACTGATCTCTCAGGTACACGGTGTTACTTTCTAGGACACACTGAGTTACTTCTCGAACGTGTGACGTTGATTCTGGGCTACGTCGGTTTTTTATTTATTTTTATACCAACTATCTTTTCTTCACTCAATTTAGTTCTTTAGTAATTCTTTGTCATATATAAATGGAATTTGTAAGTCAAAGTTGAATTTTATTGATTTTCATGTACACATCTAGTTATAAAACTACATTCTGGTCCGGAAGACCCAAACAACCAACCTAAGGGTCTACTAAAAGAACGTACTTGCCATCATCGTTACACATATTACTACAGAAGTTTTACCTCATCCTCGAATTTTCTGAGTTCTTCTTCATACTGATACTTCGATAAAATCTACAATTACTAAAGTAAAAGTTATAATATGGTGAAAAACGGGATGTGGATTATATTACCGTTTAAAAATCCCCGAGTGAAAATGTTCGTGTCCGTATAGAACAAAATAACACGAAATGAAATGACGTAAAAAAAAAAATTGTTTAACTTCCAAACACCGTTGGGGTGTAGTTCCTTCAGACGACCGTGGTAAAGAAAGGTTGTCATAAATAAGTAAGACACAGAGACACAGTGTAAAATTATTAAGTATGTTATAAAGTTTTAAAGGATACCAACCATATAAACAATATCACTAGACACTAGTCACTAAAAACTATAATGATGGTGTTGAACGACTTCCGAGTGGACTACTAATCGTAAATAAGCGTTATTTTACAAACATTTAATCACAAAAATCGGCATTACGATAACATGTGAATCTGATGTCATATCACATTTACAGTGAAAATACACGGGACCTTTTTGTTTTTGTAAGTACATTGAGTGAAATACCCCGACTAGGTCTCGAATTGGTAGTTATAGAGGTTCCGTACGGACATAAAGGACATATTGAGTGAATATAATCAATTCTTTTGTTTTAAACGAGATTGTTGTTCGGACGTTTACGTATTACCAAGTTCTTTTGATCTAAAAAACAATAATGAGTGTATTTTCGGTTTGCCAATGAAGATCGACCACTCACTGAGAGGAGGTCAAGTCAAGTCAAGTCAAGTCAACGAGTTAGCACAGGCTGAGAAACACTGGGGTACTTAGCGTCGTGCGTTCCGGAGGGACAGGTAGTGGTTGAAGACCTTAAGTGAGTCTGAGTGCAGGTAGCTCAGTCACTACGGTAGGTCGGTAGAGTAGGAGACAGGAGGGGAAGAGGAGGACGGGAGTTAGGGAGGGTCGTAGGCTCAGAAAAGGTCACTCAGTTGAGAAGCGTACTCCACCGGTTTCATGACCGTAAAGTCGGAATCGCAGTAAGGAAGGTTTCTTTAGGGTCCCGACTAGAGGAAGTCTTACCTGACCAACCTAGAAGAACGTCAGGTTCCCTGAGAGTCCTCAGAAGAGGTTGTGGTGTCGAGTTTTCGTAGTTAGGAAGTCACAAGTCGAAAGAAGTGTCAGGTTGAGAGTGTAGGTATGTACTGGTGTCCTTTTTGGTATCGGAACTGATCTACCTGGAAACAACCGTTTCAATACAGAGACGAAACCTTATACGATAGATCCAACCAGTATTGAAAAGAAGGTTCCTCATTCGCAGAAAATTAAAGTACCGACGTCAGTGGTAGACGTCACTAAAACCTCGGGGTTTTTTATTTCAGACTGTGACAAAGATGACAAAGGGGTAGATAAAGGGTACTTCACTACCCTGGTCTACGGTACTAGAAGCAAAAGACTTACAACTCGAAATTCGGTTGAAAAAGTGAGAGGTGAAAGTGAAAGTAGTTCTCCGAAAAATCGAGGAGAAGTGAAAGACGGTATTCCCACTACAGTAGACGTATAGACTCCAATAACTATAAAGAAGGTCGTTAGAACTAGGGTCGAACACAAAGAAGGTCAGGTCGCAAAGAGTACTACATGAGACGTACATTCAATTTATTCGTCCTACTGTTATATGTCGGAACTGCATGAGGAAAAGGATAAACTTTGGACAGACAACAAGGTACAGGTCAAGATTAACAACGAAGGACCGGACGTATGTCCAAAGAGTTGTCCGTCCAGTCCACCAGACCATAAGGGTAGAGAAAGTCTTAAAAGGTGTCATATAACACTAAGTGTGTCAGTTTCCGAAACCGTAGCAGTTATTTCGTCTTTATCTACAAAAAGACCTTGAGAGAACGAAAAAGGTACTAGGTCGCCTACAACCGTTAAACTAGAGACCAAGGAGACGGAAAAGATTTTGGTCGAACTTGTAGTCCTTCAAGTGTCAAGTGTATAACGACTTCAGACCGAACCTTCTTAAAACTCGTAATGAAATGATCGCACACTCTACTCATATTGACACGCCATCAAGCTCGTAAGATACCGTAAGAAACCTAACCTTACTTTTGACTGGAAAAGGTCAGGACACCGGTGACGACTCAAAAGGTTTAAACGACC
Organism: Capra ibex; assembly: GCA_006410555.1. Lineage (NCBI taxonomy): Eukaryota > Metazoa > Chordata > Mammalia > Artiodactyla > Bovidae > Capra > Capra ibex. The sequence goes on from SJYO01036187.1 coordinate 686,554, forward strand.
GTATAACTCACGTCGTGAAACTGTCGTAGTAGAAAGTCCTAAACTTTATCGAGTTGACCTTACGGTAGTGGAGGTGATCGAAACAAGTATCACTACGAAGGATTCCGGGTGAACTGAAGTGTAAAGGTCCTACAGACAGACCGAGATCCACTCACTAGTGTGGTAGTACTAATAGACCCAGCACTTCTAGAAAAAACATGTCAAGACACATAAGAACGGTGGAGAAGAATTATAGAAGACGAAGACAATCCAGGTCTGGTAAAGACAGGAAATAGCTCGTACCAAGCTTCCACGTTTCAAGAAGTCAAAACCGATACGTTATAAGTTATATATCGAACTTTTTTGACAAAACTCACACAGTCCACTCTTCGTCCCCTTTCTCCTCTCTCCTGACACTTCTGTATGGGTAGCGAATTCAGGGAGTCGGGTCTTCTCTACGCATAGGGGAGACAAGTGCAAGGGAACCACTCTCCCTCTTTACGCCAAGGTAGGTCTCGTTTTCCCCGACCTTGACACCAGGGCGACACACAGGTCCTTAGTCTCCCCTGTCCAAGCACTCCCGATCGGTCGGAGACAGTAAAGTCAATAGTATCTTTGTTGAGGAAAATATAAACGTGAGTATAATTACTAGTAACTAAATATAGACACGGTTCTAACTTTTTAAGATTAAGTACACTATATGATAATTTAACCTCTTCCTTTACCGTTGGGTGAGGTCACAAGAACGGATCTCTTAGGGTCCCTTCCCCCTCGGACCACCCGACGACAGATACCCCAGCGTGTCTCAACCTGTGTTGACTACCCTGAATCGTCGTCGTCGTCGTCGATAATTTAATGTATTAATGTTAGTATTCTTTTAATCTTCTGGGTCATTGTTTTTGTTGAACCATTCGTGTCGACATCACTACTTCCTCTTCACGTGTTCGCAAGATCGGTCACCAGTGTGAACTCGTAAAATACACAGTGCCAGTAGGGAGCACAAAATACCTCCTTTCGCTCTTACAGTCAATTAACTCAATCACTCACCCAAATCACGTCCAGAGGATTCCTTGCAATATGACAAGGTTACAGTTTCCCGACATCCCTTACAATTACTCTGTAGGGACCTTCTACGAAATATAGTGGAATGTAGTTATCGTAGTCAACTGTAAAACCCGACCTACTGGGAAACGACGTCCCTGAACTGGCCCTTCGTCGTGCGAACCAGAGACGGGTGATCTGCGGTCATTGTCGGAGGATCAACACTGTTAATTTTTATAGGGGTCTGCACTGGTTTATAGACGATGTGTCATTTTAGTGAGCTCCAACACTGAGTGACGAAAAATACCGTGGTCCGTGAATGATTGTTAAATAGTGCGAAACTAAGGGAAGAGGAAACGTAGGGGATGGTGGTCTGAAATGTGGGTCCTTGAGAGACGGAGTCGTCGTACTACTCGTTACCGGGAGAACTGAGTTTCTACCCTTTCCTTTTAATTATTATATAACTTAAGTACGTCGTAAAATGGGAGGTTAGTTTCACTTAACCTACATTAAAGTCTTTTTATTTTAATATTAAACAACTCTCATTTGAATTAGTCAACATGACCCAAGTCTCTTTCTGATACATTGTCTTTATCCCATAATCAAATAGAACTAAAAAATAAGAACAGTTGACGATTTATTTTGTAGGAAAATGGGTATATAAAGAATACTAACATGTACAAATTCATAAAGATACCCTATTTAAGGATCTTTTACTTAATTTTACCTTATCTATAATGTGTGGCGAAAGACTTTTGAACCATACTTAAATCTAAAGATGCGGGTGGTTACTACGTACACTAACGAGTAAAAGGTTTTCGTACTTAATACACAATAAAAACGAAAAATTGAAGTCGGTAACACTACCCACTCACTCACTTCAGCGAGTCAGTACAGGTTGAGAAACGCTGGGACACCTGACATCGGGTGGTCCGAGGAGACAGGTACCCTAAGAGGTCCGTTCTTATGACCTCACCCAACGGTAAAGGAAGAGGTCCCCTAAAAGGGCTGGGTCCCTAGCTTGGGTCCAGAGGGCGTAACGTCCGTCTGCGAAATTGGAGACTCGGTGGTCCCTTCGGGGTAACACTACCCATCTTTTATCGTTTAGTCAGAATTAAATCAAACGACCACTCTATTTAACAAACATAAGAAAATTTTTATTAGAACAATTTATTAACTTAACAAAAGAATAATTAAATATCTTTAAAAATTATATATCATATTATCATTGAACAAGAGACGAGACATACAACGTTTATAAAAGAAGGAGAGATGACGAACAGAAACCTAAAATAAATACTATAGAAAAAAGTTTTTCTTTAAAAGTATAAAAATTTAGACTGTTTTTAAAAATACCGAAGACCATAAATACCGAATGAAAATTTTTTAAAGGAACAATGTTACAATAAAAGAACATGATAAAAAATATTAATCCATGAATAAAAGGGAATATAAGTCTAGAAATTAAGTGGACCTTAGAACAGAAACCTATGGTACAGTCAACATTCAGATTAAAATAAAATAAAGGTTTAATTTAGATTATTAGGGTTGTGAAATAGAGGTCACTAAACTTTACAGTGACACTAGTAAATGACTTAAGGGTTAATATTCCTTACAGACCTATTAAATAAGATAACATGACCAAATAAATAAAGATACAAATATGTATGACAAAATTAATGACTTCGAACCACCCTACAAAACTCTAGGAAACAGTAAAAGAAAAATTGACAAAGACCCGTGTAAAGGGAGGGTCTATTCGTAATTTTACACCGTAATACGAAGGGTAATATTTATATGTTACGGCACGAAGTTCCCACACCCACAACGAAGATAGTCCGTGGACCGTTGACACCCGTCTAATTCTGAGGGACGGACACAAACTAAGTTCGTATTTTCACACGAACAAGGGTCTATAGGTCACCTGACGGAGAAGATTCCTTACGATAACTAATGTTCGGTCACTGTTTAACACAACCCAGTCTGACGAAGGAGCTACGAACCGGATGATCCAACAAATCCTCGACCCGACCCGACTGAAGACGTCCCGAAGATAGCGAATCACTGTTCCGATGTAAGTTGAGAGGGAAACGAAGAATGGGAAAGAGTCTCCCTTTTTTACTTGGTCGAGAAGAAAGAGCATAAACGAGAGCGCGAACTGTGGGTCTGGAGTGATATGAACCGGATCAGTGTCCTACGGAAAATGTCGAGTCCCTTCACACGGTAACCAAATACCCCACATACGTCGCCCCTCGAAAGGCCTCCCCGGGGCGACGGGGTGAAGAGTCAATACGTGTAAGAGTCAATAGTTCTAGGGAAAGATTAGTTCCGTAATTGAACTCAGTGTTTTTCCCTATCGTCTCCTAAGTTGACAATATTAAACCGTTCTGCTTAATTTAAAGAACTATCCCGGGGGTAGTCGAGTCTTTCCTGTAGGGTGTTTCTCAAATTGATATATTACCGGGATACATGAAAGTTGCCCCGTTGGATCTAACCTCAAACGGGGAAAGAACGGTGTAAACTTCGCTCCAAAGTTCTTTCCTGGTCGTATCAGTCAGAGTGCGAAATGTAGACCCGTCAGGGGGTTTGAAACTGGGAACACTCGATCTGATACGATCCAAAGTTCTCCGACTCCCATGATTTCCGGTGACCAGTGGACGAGACTTTGCTACTCTAAAAGTGTGGAGTAAGGTGAAGTCGTGTTTAGGTATAGGGTAGAGTTGAGGTGTCGGAAAAGATATAAAGGAGACAGTCAGATGGTTAATGTTTTGAGGAAGACGTATGGTAAAATACAGAATCATTTAGTTTCGAGGGGCCTACACCACCATGTTCACCGGGCTCTAACAAGAGACGTTCATGATCACAAAAGACAGACATTACCTCTCAAAACCTTTCGTACCATCATTTCCTAGTGAACTAACCTTTTTTCATCTTAAACAAGTTTGAACGAAATCGGTTTTTTTTTTCTTCTCTCTCTCCCTAAATAACTTTCTAGTACCTCCACAGAGTATTTTGTTTGTTGTGCTCCACCCCTTTTTTTTTTGACCTTGAGTCTTTCTTACTCTTGATCTTTTAAGTCTTTTAAGAGAGGGAGAGGGGTCATCTAGAAGGGACAAGGTGAACGAATAATTTGGTTTGTATCGGCGGAGCTAATTTTAAATATATTATAGGGTGAAGGTCTTTAGAATCCCAAAGACTCGGGGGAGGGTAGCATTAAAGTTTTAGGACTCTGTCAAGTTAACTGACTCACACTAAACCCACCAGTGAGATCGCTAAACAACAACAACGAGTCTGTGGTTCAGTACAGTCTGAGAAACGTTGAAGAACTTGACGTCGTGTGGTCCGGAGGGGCAGGGAGTGGCAGAAACCCTCAAACGGGTTGAAGTACAGGTAACTTAGTCACTACGGTGGGTTGGTGGAGTAGGAGACAGTGGGAGAAGGGAAAGGCGGGAGTTAAAAAGGGTCGTAATCCCAGAAAAGGTTACTCAACCGGGAAACGTAGTGCACCGGTTTCATAACCTCGAGGTCATAGTCAGGAAGGTTACTCATAAGTCTCAACTAAAGGTAATCCTAACTAACCAAACTAGAGGAACGACAGGTTCTCTGAGAGTTTTCAGAAGAGGTCGTTGTGTCAAGTTTTCGTAGTTAAAAAACCGGGAAACGGAAGAAATGTTGAGAGTGTATCTGTGTACTAATGAAATTGACGTACCTAAAAACAGGAGTTTGACTACAGAAACGAAAAATCCATACAGTATTTGGACTTTGTGACAAATCCAAACAGTATTGAAAGGAAGGTTGTTCGCCCGCAGAAGATTAAAGTACCAACGTCAGTGGTAAGTGTCACTAAAATCTCGGGTTTCTCTCCTTTAGACAGTGACGAAGGTGGAAAAGGGAAGATAAATGGTACTTCACTACCCTGACCTACGGTACTAGAATCAAAAAAATTATGACTCAAAATTCGGTCGAAAAAGTGAGAGGAGAAAGTGGGAGTAGTTTTCTGAGAAATCAAGGAGAAACGAAAGACGGTAATCTCACCATAGTAGACGCATAGACACCGTAAAGAGGGTCGTTAGAACTAAGGTCAACGTTAAGTGGGTCGGGTTGTAAAGCGTACTATAAGAGACGGATATTCGATTTACTTGTCCCACTGTTATATGTCGGAACAGTATGAGGAAAGAGTTAAAACTTGGTCAGTTAACAAGGTATATTCCAAGATTAACAACGAAGAAATGGGCATAAGTTCAAAGGGTCCTCTGTCCATTCTACCAGACTATAAGGGTAGAGAAATTCTCAAAAGGTGTCAAACAATACTAGGTGTGTCAGTTTCCGAAATCACATCAGTTACTCTGTCTTTATCTACAAAAAGACCTTAGGGGGAACGAAAGAGATACTAGGTCGTTTACAACCGTTAAACTAGAGACCAAGGAGACGGAAAAGATTTGGATCAAACATGTGGACCTTCAAGAACTGGGTTCATGACGACTTCGGATCGAACTTCCTAAAGGGTGGAATGACCTCACTCTTCACTCGTGTCAACAAGGTCCTCAAATATGTAAGAAATCATGATCGGTACAACCCTTGACCTCACTTCTAACTGTAAAAGGTCAGGACACCGGTGACGACTCAAAAGGTTTGAACGACCGTATAACTCACGTCGTGAAACTGTCGTAGTAGAAAGTCCTAAACTTTATCGAGTTGACATTAATGTAGTGGAGGTGATCAAAACAAGTATCACTACCAAAGATTCCGGGCGAATTGAAGTGTAAGGTCCTACAGACCGAGATCTACTCACTAGTGTGGTAGTACTAATAGACCCAGCACTTCTAGAAAAAACGAATCAAGAAGACACATAAGAACGGTGGAGAAGAATTATAGAAGACGAAGACAATCCAGGTATGGTAAAGACAGGAAATAGCTCGGGTAGAAACGTACTTTACAAGGGAACCATAGAGATTAAAAGAACTTCTCTAGAGATCAGAAAGGGTAAGACAAGAAAAGGAGATAAAGAAACGTAACTAACGACTTCTTCCGAAAGAATAGAGAAGAACCATAAGAAACCTTGAGACGTAAGTCTACGAATATAGAAAGGAAAAGAGGAAACGAAATGTGAAGAGAAGAAAAGTGTCGATACACATTCCGGAGGAGTCTGTCGGTAAAACCAAAAAACGTAAAGAAAAGGTACCCCTACCAGAACTAGGGACAGAGAACATGTTACAGTATTTGGAGACAGGTATCAAGTAGTCCGTGAGATAGATAGTCTAGATCCGGGAATTTAGATGAAGAGTGAAGGTGACATATTAGTATTCCCTAAACTAAATCCAGTATGCACTTACCAGATCGCCAAAAGGGATGAAAGAAGTTAAATTCAGACTAAAACCGTTATTCCTCAAGTACTAGACTCGGTGTCAGTCGAGGACCAGAACAAAAACAACCGACATATCTCGAAGGGGTAGAAACCGACGTTTCTTATATTAGTTAGACTAAAACCACAACTGGTAGACCACTACAGGTACACATCTCAGAAGATAATACAACAACCTTCTCCCACAAATGATACTGGTCACGTAAAAGAACCGTTTTGAGATAATCTGAAACGGGACGAAATAAGGTGTAAGGTTCCGGTTTAAACGGACAATGAGGTCCACAAAGAACTGAAGGATGAAAACGTAAGGTCAGGGGATATTACTTTTCCTGTAGAAAACCCCCACAATAAGATTATCCAGAACATCCAGAAGTATCTTGGTAAGTTGAAGTCAAAGAAGTCGTAATGACCAACCCCGTATCTGAACCTAATGGCACTATAACTTACCAAACGGAACCTTTGCTTGTCTCTAGTAAGACAGTAAAAACTCTAACGTAGGTTCATGACGTAAAGTCTGAGAAAACAACTGGTACTACCGATGAGGTAAAGAAGATTCCCTAAGGACGCGCGTCATCATCTATATTACCAGTAGACTCAATTTAAGTGGGTAAGGTCAGGAAAAATCAAACGACTAAGGATCTTACAGCTATTAGTGAGAACGAAACTGGTGAAGGTTAAACGGAACTAAGTACCTGGACTGTAAGGTCCAAGGATACGTTATAACGAGAAATTTCGTAACCTGGAACGAAGATAGTCAGCGTGAGTGTCGACCCATAACAAAAACGAAACCGAGGTAGGGAAGTAAGAAAGACCTCAATAAAGAGGTGACTAGAGGTCATCGTATAACCCGTGGATGACTGGACCCCTCAAGGAGAAAGTCATAGGATAGTCAAACGGAAAAGTAAGACAAGTACCCCAAGAGTTCCGTTCTAGACTTTATCGAAACGACCTCAAGATGTCGGAGGTGATCGAAATGACCGTCGTCACGAAGGATTCCGGGTGAACTAAAGTGTGAGTTCCTATAGACCGAGATCCACTCACTGGTGTGGTACTGCCGATAATTCTGGAAAAAACATGTCAAGAAGGCTCATAAGAACGGTAGAGAAGAAACAGAGAAGACGAAGATAATCCAGAAATGGTAAAGACAGGAAATAACACGGGTAGAAACGTTCTTTACAAGGAAATTATAGAGGTCATAAGAACTTCTCTAGAGATCGGAAAGGGGAATACAACAAAAGGAGATAAAGAAACGTAAGAGGTAACTTCTTCCGGAAGAACAGAGAAGAACGATAAGAGACCTTGAAACGTTAGTCAACCCATATGGAAATTGAAAGAGGGAACGAAAAGTGAAGGGAAGAGAGGAGTCGATAAACATTCGGGAGGAGTCTGTCGGTGAAACGGAGGAACGTAAAGAAAAAGAAATCCTACCAAAACTAGTCACGGAGGACATGTCATAATACTTGGAGACAGGTATCAAGAAGTCCGTGAGACAGGTGGACTAGATTAGGGAACTTAGTTGAGATCGGTACGGACCACGTTTTGCGTTACTGTTCCCTGTGGCTCAAAGTATAGGGTGATTGGAGGATAACCCCACTACTTTCCTCTGGTTTCCCCAATCTATCCGGGCCCATCCCGTCTATTCCCGAAGAGACCATCGAGCAGACCATTTCTTAGGTGGATGTTACGTCTTCTGAGACCAAGTTAAGGACCCAGTCCTTCTAGGGGACCTCTTCCCTATCCGATAGGTGAGGTCATAAGAACCCAAAGGGACCATCGAGTCTACCATTTCTTAGACGGACATTACACCCTCTGGACCCAAGTTAGGGACCCAAACCCTTCTAGGGGACCCCCTCCCGTACCGTTGGGTGAGGTCATAAGAACGGACCTCTTAGGGGTGTCTGTCTCCTCGGACAGTCGATGTCGGGTGCACCAGTGTTCCTCAGTCTATGATGACTCGCTGATTCGTCGTTGTCCCGGCTATTTGACTGGGTAACCAGACGGTGCTTCTACGTCCTTGTATGTTCTATTCCGGGGGAGGGCCCGGAGTCATTTGAGTGGTCCCGTTTTCGAGGACGTACTTCATACATCCCCCTCTTGGTGACCGGAAGGGTTCCTTGTGGAGGTACTAACGGGTTCTCCACGTAAGTCAAACATTCTGGGGTCGAACACAATTACCTGTCACTTTTCTCCTGTTACTGTAAACAGAATCTTTGGGAAACGACCTCCATCCATTCCTAATTCTAACTATAAAACTACCGTAGTCATGATCTCATAGGTTGTCGTACTCATAAAGGTACACCCTCTTACACAACTTTAAGGAAAACTAAACAGAACTAGGAGACTTAGAGGAGAAACTAACCTCGTGTTGGGACTGTAAGTGTCCGTCCCAGTTCGTAGAAAACACTCTCCTCACCTTTTACGGAGCTAGTCAAAAGAATTAATAAATAAATAAACCGACACGACCCAGAATCAACGTCGTACACCCTAGTTCAAGGGACTAGTCCCTAACTTGGACCCGGGGAACGGAACCCTTGTGTCTCAGAATTCGTGACCCGGTGGTCCTTTCAGGGTTACGGACATAAGAAAGGTTTCTCAAACGACGTTGTTACAGTGTCCCCATTGACTTTCTAGATTCAAGTGGTCCTTTACTCACCTTTGATGTCTCTTTAAGTAGTTTCTTTTATTAGAGGGGTACTTCATACATAGGGTCTATGGACCGTAGTGTTAGTCGACTCCACAAACAATTTTATATCTAAGAGATTATATTATAATATTTAGTTGACATATGATTATATTTATGTTTAATTCAAGAAAAATAAAAATAAAAATAAAAAAAAAAAATTCAAGAAAAATTTTTCATCTAAGGAGCAGACCGGCGCCTAGACCGAGGATACTTTGGTTCGTCCTGTGACCCCGAGCACCGATGTCTTCGGAAAGACATAGGGACGAAAGAACAAACATTCTTTATGTGAAGTCGGAGGAACTGGTAGGGACTCATAAGTTTGTCAAAGATTCGTCGTTTTCCTCCCCGACGTCTCTGTTCCCTCCTCGTCGGTTCTTCGTTATCGCACCGGAACGCCGTGTCAGGACCAAGATGGAGTTCCTCATGTGTTTCGTTGATAGAATTGGAGAAGATGTCTTGATTTACCGTTGGGTTGGTCATAAGAAGGGACCTCTTAGGGTACCTACCTCCTCGGACCACCCGATGTCAGGTGTCCCAGCGTTTCTCAGCCTGTACTGACTCGTTGAAGTGAAGTGTAATGACTTTCAGGGTTCATTACCTTCTACAATTGAAGAACTGTTTCGAAAGAAGTAAAGTCTCTCTTCCAGTGTCAAACTATTGGAGTCCTTGGTGTCTTCGAGTATTTCTCTCGACTCCGGTCTAATTTCTTTACGTCCGGGACGTGTATGGGACTAGGAGTAGACGATTGTGTGGGAACTTGGTACCCATATTTTGAAGAGTAGTTTACGGGGAAACCAACCCTCTGTGTCGACACTCCCGTAATAAGAGGTAAAGGGTGAAACGGACCGTTTTGTTGTTTCAATAAGAAAAGAAGTCAAGTCAGTGAGTCAACATAGATTGAGAAACACTAGGATACCTGACGTCGTATGGTCCGAAGGGACAGGTAGTGGTTGAGGGTCTCGAATGAGTTTAAGTACAGGTAGCTCAACCACTACGGTAGGTTGGTAGAGTAGGAGACGGTAGGGGAAGAAGAGGACGGAAGTTAGAATGGGTCGTAGTCCCAGAGAAGGTTACTCAGTCAAAAAGAGTAGTCCGCCGGTTTCATAACCTCAAAGTCGAAATTGTAGTCAGGAAGGTTACTTTTAAGTCTTGACTAGAGGAAATCCTACCTGACCAACCTAGAGGGACATCAGGTCCCCCGAGAGTTTAGAAGAGGTTGTTGTGTAGAGTTTCGTAGTTAAGAAATCGTGAGTCGAACGGAATACCAGGTTGAGAGTGTAGGTATCTACTGATGACCTTTTTGGTGTCGAAACTGATCTATCTGGAAACAACCGTTTCATTACAGAGACGAAAAATTATAAGACAGATCCGACCAGTATCGAAAAGAAGGTTCCCCGTTCACAGAAATTTAAAGTACCGACGTCAGTGGTAGACACCACTAAAACCTCGGGGGTTTTTATTTCAGACAGTGACAAAGGTGACAAAGGGGTAGATAAATGGTACTTCACTACCCCGGCCTACGGTACTAGAATCACTAGAAAGACTTGCAACTTAAAATTCCGTTGAAAAAGTGAGAAGAGAAAGTGAAAGTAGTTCTCTGAGAAATCAAGAAGAAACGAAAGACGGTATTCCTACCACAGTAGACGCATAGACTCCAATAACTATAAAGAGGGTCGTAAGAACTAAGGTCGAACACGAAGTAGGTCGGGTCGTAAAGAGTACTACAAGAGACATGACCCGAAGGGACCACCGAGTCTGTCCTCTGGACCCAAGCTAGGGACCCAACCCTTCTAGAGGACCTCTTCCCTTACCGTTGGGTGAGGTCATAAGAAGGGATCTTTTAAGGTACCTGTCTCTTTAGACCGTCCGATGTCAGGTACCCCAGCGTTTCTCAGTCTGTGTTGACTCCCTGAAAGTGTGTATGTGTGTGTGACGTATATTCAATTTATTCGTCCCACTGTTATATGTCGGAACTATATGAGGAAAGGGTTAAACCTTGTTCAGACAACAAGGTACAGGTCAAGGTACAGATTGACAACGAAGGATTGGACGTGTGTCTAAAGAGTCCTCCGTCCATTTGACCAGACCATAAGGTGAGAGAAAGTCTTAAAAGGTCAAACAACACTATGTGTGTCAGTTTCCGAAACCGTATCAGTTATTTCGTCTTCATCTACAAAAAGACCTTGAGAGACCGAAAAAAGTCACTAGGTTGTCTATAACCGTTAAACTAGAGACCAAGGAGACGGAAAAGATTTAGGTCGAACTTGTAGACCTTCAAGTACCAAGTGCATGACAACTTCGGACCGAACCTCTTAAAACTCGTAATGAAACGATCTTTACTCACGTTAACACACCATCAAACTCGTAAGAAACCGTAACGGAAAGAAACCCTGACCTTACTTTTGACTGGAAAAGGTCAGGACACCGGTGACGACTCTAAAGGGTTCAACGACCGTATAACTCCGTCATGAAAGTGTCGTAGTAAAAATCCTAAATTTTATCGGTTGACCTTAAGGTGGTGGAGAAGATCGAAACAAACATCACTACGAAGGATTCCGGGTGAACTGAAGTAAGATGAAGTGGGTTTTGAGATAGAGACTTTAAATTGAACCGAAGTCCTGTGTCCGGTTCAAAGTCGTAGTGGAATTCATCCCGTACCGTAGACCTAAAATTGTTGGAGGGACTCACTCTGACTACAAGTGATTACAAATCCTTGGAGACAGGATCTTAAACTGTCTTCTCGAGGAACCCTACTTGGTTGAACGTGGTTGTGAGTTCCAGAGTATGGGTAAGTTCTTACACTATTTTCGTTACTATAGAGAAGGGTCTTTGTACATGTAGTCATAGATGTGTGTTTTCTATGCACGGAAAGTTTCCGAAGTACTTTTGAGAAGACGTTTGGGTCTAATTCTGGCGGACGGGACCTCTTATATTTCCGGACTTTACAGAATTTCTCTGTTCCTTTTTACATTGTTTGTCGAATTCCTTCACCTAGTCACTTCCCTCGATCAATGTGTTTAAGTAATGCTAAGACTTCAGTCTTTCCAAACCCGGGTTGGGATCGAACCAGTAAATGGTTGATACACTGTAGTCAGTTTAATTAGAGTGATCCTGAGTCAAAGAAGCAGACAAGTCACCCTTCTGTCATAGAGAATTGTTCTAACTTTTCTCAAAATTTACTCTACTATATAGACTTTGTGAATCGTATTATTGACTACACATCAACTACTGTTTCTTCTATATAGTTACCCATCTATCCAGTCATCCAGTCATTTACTAGTCCAAAAGAGGATGCTTAAGGGTAGTCCTGATGTGAATGTCTCTACTCTGCTGCCACTCCTGTGGAGGAGTTTAGAGTTGACAGACAGGAGGTAACATCCCCTTTGCAAAAGAGACCTTTCTGAAAGGAGTGGTAACTATGCTTTTAATCGAACGTTTACACTACTCGTGTCTCCTTTGTTTCTGACACCTATTCTTTTACACTATTTTCGTGTCTTGGTCTCTCTTGTTCGTCTTCTTTCTCACATTCAGAAGTATTGAAACTCGACTTCCTCTGGGGTCCCTAGTCGCCTGTTCAGGTAGTAATTATTCTGGAAGACTAGTTGGAAAAGAGATGTAGAGACATGGAAAAGGGTTTCTACTATAAGTGAAACTACAACGTTTCGGAATCAAACGAAAAACACAAAAGAGAGAAGTATTTACTTACAAGTCAAGGCAAATCAGTGAGTCAGCACAGGCTGAGAAACGCTGGGGTACTTAACGTCGAGCGGTCGGGAGGGACAGGTAGTGGTTGAGGGTCTCAAGTGAGTCTGAGTGCAGGTAGTTCAGTCACTACGGTAGGTCGGTAGAGTAGGAGACATTTACTTATAATCCAGTAGGAAAACATATCCGTTTAACAAGACTGTTTTTCTTGTAATATTTGTTACTTTTATATTTGTTTAAGAGGGTTGAGATTTTAAGAGAAAGATGAGTTTGCAAACTATGTTCATTAAATTCCTGTTACCTTAAGGAGTTCACGTCTCCTCTTGTCTCAAGTAGGAAGGTGACCGTCTCTCTTTCTTGACAGAGGGACGAGTCGGACCCCCTGTCCTCAGTGGTGCGAGATCACTCCCGTTCCGTGAGTAACAGGGAGAAAACTCTGTCGAACCGTGACTTCGGCTTTCGACTGAGGAGAAAGGACTTTCAGAACTATCCTTTGTTACCCCCAACACGAAGGTCGACGGGGTGGTAGAGGACTCTGGAAACTCGGAGATCGTTGATTTAAGGTCCGAAAACGCCCCTGACTCGGTCCCCCTGCCCGACTTCCTGGTCTCGGGTCCGTCCTGTGAGACGTTGTTACTGCTACCCACTCCCTAGTACAGGGTGTACTGACAAAGGCGACCGCGGTGCACCCGCACGGAACGTCCACAATGGGCTTTTGACCCAAGTGGATGACTACCCACAGTTCGACTTTCTGTGTTGGTTCGGTTTCTGACCCTCTTCCTTTCTAAATAATAAACGTCGTTCATTCCTCTTGTGGTGAAGGGTCCACCGTGATCACCACTTTTTTTTTACGGACGGATGCGTCGTCTACACTCTCTACACCCAAACGAGGGACCCAACCCTTCTAGGGGACGTCCTCTCGAACCTTTGGGTAAGGTCATAAGAACGGACCTCTTGGGTACCTGTATCCTTGGACCACCCGATGTAAGGTATCTCGACGTTTCTCGACCTGTGTTGACTTCACTGACTTGTGTGTGTTCCTCTTGTGTCAGAGAAAGGGTTTCGTTACAGAGGGATCATCGTTTTAACACCTTGAAAAGTCGATTCCCATGTACGTATAAGTACTTCCCCAAACTCACCACAAATGTATAAATACTTCCCCTAACTAATCCTCTTACTTCATATTAACCCCGGTCAGATGTTCACGGGTTCGAGGTCAACTAACTTCAAACTCTCAGTCGTCGTCGTCGTAGAAAACCAACAGGAAGTCAGCGAGTCTGTACAGGTTGAGGAACGTTGGGGTACCCGATGTCGTGCGGTCCGATAGAACAGGAAGGGATAGAGGACCGCAAACGAGTTTGTACCTGTACTCAGGTAACTCAGTAACTACGGTAGGTTGGTAGAGTAGGAGACAGCGGGGGAAGAAAACGGAAGTCAGAAAGGGTCGTGGTCCTAGAAAAGGATATACAGTCGAGAAGCGTAGTCCACCGGTTTCATAATTTCGAAATCTAAGTTGTAGTCAGGAAGGTTACTTATAAGTGTCAACTAAAGGGAATCCTAACTGACCAAATGAGAGGAACGACAGGTTCCCTGAGAGTTCTCAGAAGAGGTCGTGGTGTCAAATTTTTAGTTAAGAAACCGTGAGTCGGAAGAAATACCAGATTGAGAATTTAGTTATAAGTTGATGACCTTTTTTAAACTGTTATGATGAAACTGATATACCTGGAAATAACCGTTTCCTTACAGAAACGAAAAATTAAGGTCGACAAATCCAAACAGTATCGAAAAGAAGAAAATTAGAGTACTGACGTCAGTGGTAGGTGACACTAAAACCTCGGGTTCTTTTATTTCAGACAGTGACAAAGGTAGTAAAGGTGTAGATAAACGGTACTTCACTACCCTGGTCTACGGTACTAGAATCAAAAAACTTACAACTGAAAATTCGGTCGAAAAAGTGAAGGGAGAAAGCGGAAGTGGTTCGTTGAGAAGTCAAGGAGAAACCGAAGACGGTATTCCCACCACAGTAGACGTACAGACTCCAGTAACTATAAAGAGGACCGTTAGAACTAAGGTCGAACTCGAAGTTAGTCGGATCGTAAAGTGTACCACTTGAGACGACTATTCAATTTATTCGTCCCACTGTTATGTGTCGGAACTACATGAGGAAAGGGTTAAACCTTGGTCAGACGGTACAGACTCAGATTGACAAGGAAGAACTGGACGTATGTCTAAAGAGTCCTCCGTCCCCTCCACCAGACTATAAGGGTAGAGAACTTCTTAAAAGGTCAAACAACACTAGATGTATCAGTTTCCGAAATTGCATCAGTTACTTCGTCTTCATTTACAAAAGGATAGTAGAAAATCCAAGGTCAACTAGACCACCAACTCATGAACTCCGTCCAAATTTAAGAGACTTTCTCAAGTTCTTTTACAAAACCCGATTAAAAATTTTAACTTTGTCTTGATCCCCAGAAATGTTGACTAAATAATAGAAACGACAACAATGAAACCCGAAGGGACCATCGAGTCATCATTTCTTAGTCGAACGGTCACGTCCTCTACATTCTCTACACTCAAACTAGGGGTCCAACTTTTCTAAGGGACCTCTTCCTTTACCCTGAGTAAGATAATAAGAACGAATCCTTTAGGGTACTTGTCTCCTCGAACCGTCCGACGACAGGTGTCCCAGTGTTTTCTCGACCTCTCCTAAATTGTTGATTCGTTGTTGTTTTTTAACAATGTATAAAACGGACTATTGTAAGTAAACAAGAAAAGACGGGAACAACAACAACAAAATCACTATTTAACTGAAGGTGATTCGGAACTTGGAGTCATATCCGAGTAACATTGTGTAGTTTGTTCGATTTACTTTGCATTTCTGTGGTGCTGTCAAGGTTCCGTCTGGTATTTCAGGTTGTTCACCCGTTACCGGGTTAAGGATCTTTAGGGGAAGGGGTTTTATCGACCTTATGAGGAGGATGAGTAATCGGTACTTTAATGGGTACGGATAATTTTGACTGTCGGAGTATGGGATCCTGGTCAGAGTGGAAGACTCGACTGGAAGACTCGACCGGAAGACTCGACACCTCTCACAAAGAGAGATTTATTTAGGTGAAGCATGGACAGTGACACAGAAAGTGACTTAAGAAAGACGTTGTTCTGTAGTTCTTGGACTCGAAGTAATTCAGGATTCTAGTCGACACACTAGAGTCAATTTTCTTGTACCTAAGTTCGGGGTTAGGTTTGTCCAGTCGACACCCACCATCTACGAGATTCTAAGTCCCGAAAAGTCACTCGACGACTCTTTACAAGGACCACAGTTATAAAAAGTTCTTCTTTTCAGACAGTTTATACATCATGCGACGACTGCAGGTTCGGATACCCCATTAAATAATTGAATAAATTTATATTACTAGAGTAACAAGTACAGTCCACGACCCAATCTACGACGTCCCCGGTTCTACTAATTCTATACCGAAGATGAGTGTAGAACCCTTCTACCTTTGAATTCTCGAAATGAAGTTCTGTTACTTCATTTCCAACGTTAATAATCCGTTTTTTCTTGAGCTATCAAGTGTCTTAGATCCTTTCTGATTTTTCATTCGGTACCGGATCTGTCCCTGCAGAGTGCCTGTCAACCTCAGACGTTAACTTGTGACAATCTTGCCAGAGGGAGAGAGTAGAGACCAAGACGGACATATAGGTTGAATAAGAGAGGGACTTCTGGTCAGGATCCTGAAGGGACCACCAAGTCACCAATTCTTAGACGGGCGGTTACGTCCCCTGTACCCACGTTGGGTACCAGTCCGTGGGTTCTAGGGTGAACGACGTCCCGTTGATTCGGGGAGACGTCAATGACTCGGACGTGAGATCTCGGTACAGGTGCACATCTCAGAAGAGAACACAACAACCTTCACCCACAAACGACACTGGTCACACAAGAGAACCGTTTTGTGACACTCGGAAACGGGACGAAGTAAAACATGAGGTTCCCGTTTGAATGGACAACAAGGTCCAAAGAGAACTGAAGGATGAAAACGTAAAGTTAGGGGATACTACTTTTTCTGTAGTAAAAACCACAATCAAGATCTTTCCGAACACCCAGAAGTATCTTGGTAGGCTACAGTCGAAGAAACCCTAATCACCAACTGAACCTAATGACTCTACAATTACCAAACGGAACCTTTGTTTGACTCTAGTAAGACAGTAAAAACTCTGACATGGGTTCATGACGTAAAACCTGAGAAAACAACTGATACTCCCGACGAGGTAAAGAAGATTCCCTAAGAAAGGGTATCACATCTATATTAGTAGTAGACTTAATTTACACAGGTAAGGGTGGGTAAAGTCAAGTGACTAAGGACTGACGGAACGGTAGAGGACGAACTGGTGTCAGTTAACTGGAACTGAGTGCCGAGATTGTAAGGTCCAAGAATTCGTCACGACAAGAAATGTCGTGACTTGAAGTGAAAGTGGTCGTCTGTGTAGGTGGTGACCCGTAGTAAAACGAAACCGAGTCGGAGAAGTAAAGAGGACCTGATAAAGACACGAGAAGGTGTCGTCGTATAACCTGTGGATGACTGGCTCACCCCAGTAGAAAGTCACAGGATAGAAAAACGGAAAAGTATGACAAGTACCCCGAGAGTTCCGTTCTTATGACTTCACCAAACGGTAAGGGAAGAGGTCACCTGGTCGAAAACAGTCTTGAGAGGTGGCACTGGGCAGGTAGAACCCACCGGGATGTACCGTACCGAGTATCGAAGTAACTCAATGTGTTCTTACACTAGGGACACTAGTAAAACCGAGTAAAAGACACTGACACCGAAAGTAAGACCTCCGGTACCCTGACGTCAGAACGAAGAAGACACACGGGAGTTACCTACTCCTATTCTCCGAACACGTTCGAAGGACCACCCTCCGTGTCCGACGCCCCTTTTGACCCAGAAGGAGACCACCCGTCCCTGTACGAATCATTTTGAACTTAGGTTAAAAGACGACTACACACCCCGACACGAGGGACGGACAATCAACAAACCGGACTCCGTCGGATCAGGATCTGGGACGTCAGAGGTACCATTCCGTCGTCCGAGACACCGTCCCGATTCCCGTTGGAGGAGGTTCTTCTGAATACGGAGGGTCCTGACGACGACGGTCTCGGGACAGGGACGTCGTCCGGCGACAGTCGGGTGCGGAGACGTCCCCCGGGAGTCTGTGGCGTCCGTCCCGACAAGTCAGAGGGCACCCCAGCGACGAGGGGAGGGAACCAGGACCCCGTGCGTTCCGAAACATACCGTACGACGAGCTGTTGAGTAGTTGAATACCTCTCCCCCACCAGTTTAATTCACGACGTACGTTTTGTGAGTCTTGTCACTACCTGCGTGTCTTTCTGGCGTCAGTTCCAACCGACACAATAAATGTATGTGTCCTACGTTTAAGTCGACGACACTGTTTCCGGTACTATTATCACTGAAGTGGTTCTCTCTCGAGATCTTATGCGTCAGGTCCTGATTTAAACCGCCAAAACGTCTCGTCGTGTCTGAGTAGGACGAAACAGTGAGACGGTACGAGTTGTACGCCGAAGGTAGAGTTCTAGATACGGCTAAGGAGGTCGAGGACGGTAGTGTCCGTGTAAGACCAGCCTCACTTCACCCCTTTCCCTACGTCTTATATACGGGAAGGGAAGTCCTTTGGTGGGACTTCACCGCGCGCAAGGAAGATGAGTGTAAGGTGACCGATTTTGAATTGGGATTTCGGTGTCGAGCCTCGTTCCCTCCGACCTTCTACACTAGACCTCGACTGTTTGGTCCATGGAGCACTCGACCGTATTCTTGAGGACTTTAAGACTCAAATTAATGATTTTCTTCCCTACCTATGCAAAAATCCCTGTCAGTCGTTTTTGTTCTGATCCTCGACTGACACCGAGTCTAGTACTTGAGGAATGATGTTTTAAGTCTGAATTTAACTTCTTTCATCTCCTTTGGTGATCTGGTAAGTCCACACTGGATTTAGTTTAGGGATCCTAATGTGTCACCTTCACTGTTTATCTAAGTTCCCTAATATAGACTATTTGTCTCACGTACTTCTTGACTCCTACCTCCAAGTACTGCAACATGTTCCTCCGTCACTAGTTCTGGTAGACGTTCTTTTTCTTTACACTTTCCGTTTTACCAACAGACTCCTCCGGAATGTTTATCGACTCTTTTCTTCTCTTCAATTTGCGTTTCCTCTTTTCTTGTATATGGGTATACTTTCGTCTCAAGGTTTCTTATCGTTCCCATTTAGTCTTTCGGAAGGAGTGACTAGTTAAGTTTCTTTATCTCCTTTTGTTATCTTACCCTTTCTGATCTCTACCGAAGTTCTTTTAAGTTCTATGGTTCTATGCGAAGTACGTTTCTACTCGTGTTATTTCCTGTCTCACCATGTCTGGGTTGTCTTCGTCTTCTATAATTCTTCTTCTCCGTTATTGTGTGTCTTCTTGATATGTTTTTTCTAGAAATACTAGGTCTATTGTTGCTACCACACTAGTGAGTGGATCTCGGTCTGTAGGACTTTACGTTTCAGTTCACCCGGAATCCTTCGTAGTGATGTTTGTTTTCAGTACCTCCACTACCTTAAGGTTGACTTGATAAAGTTTACGAATTTCTACTACGACACTTTCACGATGTGAGTCATACGGTCCTTTAGACCTTTTCCAGTCAAAAGTAAGGTTAGGGTTTCTTTCCGTTACGGTTTCCTACAAGTTTGATGGTGTGTCAACATGAGTAGAGTGTACGATCATTTCATTACGAGTTTTAAGAGGTTTGGTCCTAAGTTGTCATGCACTTGGTACTTGAAGGTCTACAAGTTCGACCTAAATCTTTTCCGTCTCCTTGGTCTCTAGTTTAACGGTTATAGAAAACCTAGTAACTTTTTCGTTCTCTCAAGGTCTTTTTGTAGATGAAGTCGAAATAACCCATACAGTTTCGGAAATTGACACACCTAGTGTTGTTTGATACCTTTTAAGATTTTCTCTACCCTGATGGTCTGGTGAAATAGACGAAGGACTCTTTAGACATACGTCCAGTTCTTCGTTGTCATTCTTGGTCTGTACTGTTGTCTGACCGAGGTTTAACCCTTTCTTCATGCAGTTCCGACATATAACAGTGGGACGAATAAATCGAGGATACGTCTCATGTAGTACGTTTTACGGTCCGATCTACTTCATGTTCGACCTTAGTTCTAACGGTCCTCTTTATAGTTAGTGGAGTCTATACGTCTACTGTGGTGTGAATGCCGTCTTTCGCTTCTCCTTGACTTCTCGGAGAACTACTTTCACTTTCTCCTCTCTTTTTTGATCGAATTTTGAGTTGTAAGTTTTTTGATTCTAATACCATAGACCAGGGTAGTGAAGTACCGTTTATCTACCCCTTTGTTACCTTTGTCACTGTCTGAAATAAAAAGTCCCGAGGTTTCAGTAACGTCTACACTGACGTCGGTATTTAATTCTACGAACGAGGAACCTTCTTTTCGATACTGGTTGGATCTGTCGTATAATATTTCTCTCCGTAATGAAATGCCTGTTTCCAGGAAGATCAGTTTCGTACCAAAAAGATCATCAGTACATACCTACACTCTCAACCTGATATTTCTTTCGACTCACGAATCTCTTAACTACGAAAACTTGACACCACAACCTCTTCTGAGAACTCTCAGAAATTTCCTTTAGGTAGGACTTATAAGTTGCCTTCCTGACTACGACTTCGACTTTGAGGTTGTGAATGACCTTTTTGGGACTACGACCCTTTCTAACTTCAGTCCTCCTCTTCCCCTGTTGTCGTCTATTCTACCAACCTACGGTAGTGGTTGAGTTATCTGTACTCAAACTCATTTGAGGTCTTCAACCACTACCTGTCCCTTCGGACCGTACGACGTTAGGTACCCCAACGTTTCTCAGTCTGCACTGACTCACTGACTTGACTTGAATAGCTGTCATTAGTACGGAACTATACGTCAACAAAGAAGACAACGTAAAGTGTCTCGGTCTTGAAGGGTCTCAATCAAGGACGTTTAAGAGACTAGAGATTTCCATTTTATCTTTACACCCTCTCGAACCCCCATCAAGAGGTCCCTGTCTTGTGACACGACTCCCAACCCCCTCCAACGTCATAAGGGAGGGGCGGGTGGTACGAGAAGAACAGAGTCGGAAACTGGTGACTCGAAGACTTATACGGAGGAAAGGGTGTGTGGGGTTTGAGAAAACAAGGGGTCAAATCGACTGAGTACAGGTCTGAAGAAAGAGAGAGAAAAAAACTTAAAGTAAAAAAGAAAAAGAAGGTCAAAACAACCCTATATCTGCTGTATGTCGTGATACATTCAAATTCCATATGTCGTATGACTAGACTGAATGTATGTAATACTTTACTAATAGTGTTATTGAAATCACTTGTAGGAAGTAGAGTTTATCTGTGTTCTAATTTCTTTATCTTTTTTTGTATATAAAAAGGAACATTACTTTTGAGAATCCTAAAGGAGAAAATTGAAAGTATATATCGTACGACGACGACGACGACGACGACGATTCAGCGAAGTCAACACAGACTGAGACACACTGGGGGACAAGTGGACCGAGGGGGACACACTGAGAGACAAGTGGTCCGAGGCGGCAGGGACCCTAAGAGGTCCGTTCTTGTGACCTCACCCAACGGTAAAGGAAGAGGTTACGTACTTTCACTTTTCACTTTCACTTCAACGAGTCAGTACAGGTTGAGAATCGCTAGGGTACCTGACGTCGGATGGTCCAAGTAGACAGGTACCCTAAAAGGTCCGTTCTCATGACCTCACCCCACGGTAACGGAAGAGGTAGTATGATGTCACAATTAGTATAGATAGTACAACATGTAACGTAGTGATAATACATAAATAGAGAGAAAAAATTAATTAAATAAAAAATTAACTTCCTATTAATGAAATGTTTTAAAACAACAAAAGACAGTTTGGAGTTGTACTTAGTCGGTATCCATAAGTATACAGGGGAGGGAAAACTTTGAGGGAGGGTAGAGGGAGGGTAAGGTGGGGAAATCCAACTATGTCTCGGGGACAAACTCAAGGGACTCTGTATGTCGTTTAAGGCTAACCGATAGATAGAAAATAGATATACCATTCACTTTCTCCTCTCACTTTTTCAACCGAATTTTTTTTTTGATTCAAGTATCGTAGGTCAGGGTAGTGAAGTTCCGTTTATCTACCTCTTTGTCACCTTTGTCACCGTCTGAAATAAGAAAACCCGAGGTTTTAGTGACGTCTACCAGTGATATCGGTCCTTTAATTTTCTGTGCATGAGGAATCTTCCTTTCAATACTGGTTGGATCTGTCGTATAATTTTTCGTCTCTGTAATGAAACGGTTGTTTCCGGGTAGATCAGTTCCGATACCAAAAAGGTCATCAGTAGATACCTACACTCTCAACCCGATATTTCGTTCGACTCACGGTTTCTTAACTAAGAAAACTTGACAACACAACCTCAGGGAACCTGACGTTCCTCTAGGTTAGTCAGGTAGGATTTCCTTTAGGTAGGACTTATAAGTTGCCTTCCTGACTACGACTTCGACTTTGAGGTTATGAAACCGGTGGACTACGTTTCTTGACTGAGTAACCTTTTATGGGACTACGACCCTTTCTAACTTTCGCCCTTCTCTTCTCTTGTTGTCTCCTACTCTACCAACCTACCGTAGTGGATGAGTCACCTGTACTCAAACTCGTCTGAGGTCCTCGACCACTACCTGTCCCTCCGTCCCACACGACGCCAGGTACTCCAGTGTTTCTCAGTCTATGCTGACTCGATGACTTGATTTGATTTGACTTATATACAAAGGTACAATGAGAGAGGTACGTAGAGTGGGAGAGGAGGGGAGAGGGGTACAGATATTCAGATAAGAGATACAGACGAAGAGGTAACGACGGGACGTTTATTTAAGAAGTCAAGGTAAAAAGATCTAAGACATGTATACGCAATCATATGGTATAAATAGAAAGAGAAAGACTGAGTGAAGTGAGACATATTATCCGAGATCCAAGTAGGTGGAGTAATGTTGACTGAGTTTACCCAAGGAAAACTCAGTGATCGACTCACTATGAGGTAACACACATACATGGTGTCGAAGGAATAGGTAAGTAGACAGCTACCTGTAGGTCCAACGAAGGTACAAGACCGATAACATTTATCACGAGGTCACTTGTTACCTTATGTACACAGAAAAAGTTAAAACCAAAGGAGTCCCATATACGGATCCTCACCCCAACGACCCAGTATACCACCGAAATAAGGATCAAAAAATTCCTTAGAGGTATGGTAGAAGGTCTCACGGACATAGTCAAATGTGGGATGGTTGTCACGTTCTCACAAGGGAAAAGAGGTGTCGGAGAGGTCGTAAATAACAAACATCTGAAAACCACTCCCGGTAAGACTGGCCACACTCCACTATAGAGTAACGTCAAAACTAAACGTAAAGAGATTATTACTCGCTACAAATCGTAGAAAAGTACACAAACAATCGGTAGACATACAGAAGAAACCTCTTTACAGATAAACCCAGAAAACGGGTGAAAAACTGACCCAACAAACAAAAAGACCATAACTTAAAATACTCGACGAACATATAAAACCTTTAATCAGGAAACAGTCAACAAAGTAAACGACAATAAAAGGAGGTAAGACTCCCGACAGAAAAGTGGAACGAATATCAAAGGAAACAACACGTTTTAGAAAATTCAAATTAGTCCGGGGTGAACAAATGAAAACAAAAATAAAGGTAATGAGATCCTCCACCCAGTGTCTCCTAGAACGAAACTAAATCAAGTAGCTCATAAGACGGATATAAAAGGAGATTCTCAAAATTTTAAAGACCAGAATGGAAATCCAGAAATTATTAGGTAAAACTCAAATAGAAACACATACCACAATCATTCACAAGATTAAAGTAAAAAAATGCCCATCGACGGGTCAAAAGGGTCGTGGTAAGTGACTTTTCCGACAAAAACGGGGTAACATATAAGAACAGAGGAAACAGTTTTTATTCCATGGGTATTCACGTACCCAAAGAAAGACCCAAAAGATAGAACAAGGTAGATATAAAGACAAAGACACGGTCATAGTACGACAGAACTACTGACAACGAAACATCATATTGGACTTCAGTCCTTCCAACTAAGGAGGTCGAACTAAGAAGAAAGAGTTCTAATGAAACCGATAAGCCCCAGAAAACACAAAGGTATACCTAATACTTTGAAAAACAAGATCAAGACACTTTTTACGGTAACCATTAAACTATCCCTAGCGTAACTTAGACATCTATCGTAAATCATCGTATCAGTAAAAGTGTTATAACTAAGAAGGGTGGGGCCTTGTACCCTATTGAGAAGTAGACAATTACAGTAGAAACTAAAGAAAGTAGTCACAGAATATTAAAAGACACGTGTCAAGAAAACAGAGGAGTCCATTTAAATAAAGATCTATAAAATAAGAAAAACAACGATACCACTTTCCCTAACTAAGGAATTAAAAAGAAAGACTGAAAAGTAACAATCATATATCCTTACGTTCACTAAAGACACATAGCTAAAACATAGGACACTGAAACGATTTAAGTGACTAATCGAGATCACTAAAAGACTATGATAGAAATCCCAAAAGATATATACCATGGTACAGTAGACGTTTGTCACTTTCGAAACGAAGAAAAGACTAGACCTAAGGAAAATAAAGAAAAAGAAGAGACTAACGACATCGTTCCTGAAGGTTTCGATGTAACTCATTATCGTCACTTTTACCTGTGGGAACAGAACAAGGACTAGAATTCCCCTTACGAAAGTCAAAAAGGGGTAACTCTTATTACAAACGACAATCCAAATAGTATATGCCGGAAATGACACAACTCCATTCAAGGAAGATACGGGTCAAAAACTCCTCAAAATTAGTGTTTACCCACAACTAGAAACAGTTTCCGAAAAAGATGTAGATAATAGTACACCAAATATAGGAAGTTAAACAAATTATACCACATAGTGTAACTAACTAAACACATGTCACTTCTTAGGAACGTAGGGACCTTATTTGGGTTGAACTAGTACCACATACTCGAACAATCGACAAACGATTTTAAAACAATTCCTAAAAACATGGGTACAAGTTATCACTATAACCTGATATCGAAAGAAAAACATACAACAGAAACAGACCAAAACCAAAGTCCCACTACCACTGGAGTATCTTACTCAAGTCTTCATAAGGAAGGAGACGTTAAAAAAACTTTCGTAAAGTCTTCCTACCCGTAATCTAGAAGAGATGTACAAACTATCTTAAGAGGACACTTCGGTACATCAAGACCCGAAAACAAAAACCCCTTTAAAAAAAATAGTGTCGAAGTTAAAGTCACGAACATTAACCTAACAAGTTTAAAGATGAAGAACGAAGTCAGAACCTTATAACTTGAAAAGATTCTTAGACAGGTAAAGAAGGTCCAATAGGTAAAAGAACAGTATAGCAACAAGTATTATCAGAGAATATTAGAAAACATAAAGACGCAACAGACAACATTGGGGAGGAAAAAGTAAAGATTAAAACAACTAAACTAAGAAGAGAGAAAAAGATCTACTCAGACCGATTTCCGAACAGTTAAAACAAATAGAAGGGTTCCTTGGTCGAAAAAAATTTTAATTAGAAACGATAACAAAGAAAGTAAAGAAAAAGTAAATAAAGACGAGTCTACAAATAGTAAAGAAAGGAAGACGATTAAAAACCTCCCAAAAACCAAGAAGAAAAAGGTCAACAAAATCCACATTTCAATCCAACAGATAAGATATAAAAAGAATTAAGAACTCCATCCTAACATAACGATATTTGAAGGTAGAATCTTAACGAAAACGACGTAGGGTATCCAAAACTCAACAGTATAAAAGTAACAGTAAACAAAGATCTTCAAAAAACTAAAGGGAAACCTAAAGAAGTCACTGGACAACCAATAAATCTTTGCATGACAAATTAGAGGTACAAAAACACAAAAAATGTCAAATAAAAGAACATTGACTATAAATCAGAGTATCGTAACACCAACCCTTTGTACGAACTATACTAAAGTCAAGAGAATTTAAATGTCTCCAAACTAAACACTGGGTTCTACAGTAGAAAGGACTTCTTACAAGGAGCACGTGGACTCTTCTTCCACCTAAGAAGACGTAAACCTATCTTACAGGACTTCTATAGTCCCTCTAGGTAGAGTAGATTACATAGTAAATTCTGAACACAAAGGAATGATTAAAAGACCCAACTACTAGACAGGTAACCACAATCACACCATAATTTCAGTGGATGATAATGACACAATGACAGTTAAAGAGGAAAATACAGACAATCACAAACAGAATACATAACTCCACGAGAGTACAACCCACGTATCAATAAATGTTAACAATAAAGAAGGAAAACCTAACTAGGGAACCAGCAATACNGGACCTCTTACAAGATACACGTGAACTCTTCTTCTACTTAAGAAGATGTAAACCTACCTTAGAGGACTTCTATAGTTACTCTAGGTAGAGTAGATTACATAGTAAATTCTGAACACAAAGGAATGATTAAAAGACCCAACTACTAGACAGGTAACCACAATCACACCATAATTTCAGTGGATGATAATGACACAATGACAGTTAAAGAGGAAAATACAGACAATCACAAACAGAATACATGACTCCACGAGAGTACAACCCACGTATCTATAAATGTTAACAATAAAGAAGGAAAACCTAACTAGGGAACCAGTAATACGTCACAGGAAGGAATAGAGAACATTAGAAGAAATAAAATTCCAGATAAAACAGACTATACTCCTAACGATGAGGTCGAAAGAAAACGAAGGGTAAAAGTACCTTATATAAAAAGGTAGGAAAGTGAAAGTCAGATATACACAGAAATCCAGACTTCACCCAAAGAACATCTGTCGTAATATATACCCAGAACAAAAACATAGGTAAGTCGGTCAGACACAGAAAACCAACCTCGTAAATTAGGTAAATGTAAATTTCATTAATAACTACATATACAAGGATAACGGTGAAAGAATTAACAAACCCCAAACTAAAACATCTAGAAAAAGAAGAGAACATGAAGAACTGATACATTCAGGGAAGTTGTAGACAGTATTTCGACCAAACCACCATGACTTAAGAGACTTGAAGAAAACAGACTTTTCGAAAACTAAAGAGGTAGTTAAAACTTACTCTAGGAACCGTCCATGTCATTAGAACCAACATCTAAAAAGGGAAAGTCATGAAATTTATACAGGACGGTAAGGGAAGACCGGACGTCTCAAAGACGATTTTCTAGTCGACATACCCCAAAGGGAACATACAATGAAAACGAAAAGGGAACGACGAAAATTATAAGAAGAAACACAAATCAGAAACAATCAAACTAATGACACACAGAACCGTACAAAGAGGAACCCTATTTGGGTTCCCAAATAGGACTACCCTGAGAGACGTGGAGAACCTGAACTAAGTGATAAAGGCAAGGGTACAACCTCTTTAAAAGTTGATATTAGAGAAGTTTAAAAAAGAGCATGGGAAAGAAAAAGAGAAGAAGAAGACCCTAGGGATATTAAGTTTACCACCACGTAAACTATAACAGGGTCTCCAGAGACTCTGATAGGAGAGTCAAGAACAGTAAGAAAAATCAAATAAGACGAGAAGTCTTCAATAAAGGTGGTAAAGTAGAAGGTCGAGTGACTAAGTCAGAAGACGAAGTCTATAAGACGACAACTAAGGAAGATCTCATAAAAATTAAAGTCATCAACAAAACAAACAGAGACATACAAATAAGAAATTAAGAAGATCCAGAGACAATTAACTGAGAACGTAAAAGAGGTAAGACAAAAGTTCCAAAAAAAAATTTAGTAGAAATAATAGGAATAAGACTTAAGTAAAAGTCCATCAAACAGATAAAGAAGAAGTAAATAAAGCTGCAGACATAAAGATCGAATAAGGAAGTAAACAAGTCATAAAGAGACGGAAAAGTAACACCCACAAAAAACAAAAAACAAAAAACAAAAAAAAGGTTGAATGACACAAACTCCATAGGAAAAGGGTCCGAAGTTCCAACTTAAAAAAGAAAGAAAACCAAAGACGGGAGTATTTCAACCACGTCACCTAACACATTCGAAATATATCCCACTCTAAACACGACTCAATAAAAAACAAAAAACAAAAAAAGGGAGATTACCCGTTCCGACGCACCCCACCACGAGGACAGACGACTACTGACCCAAACATAAAAACAGAACAAACAACAAATCTACTCCGCAGGACGTGTCCCATGATGACCACCTACCCACTACGACCCAGAATATAAGGTCACCAAAGGAAACACACTCAAGAGTATAGACTAGGAGGGCTCCCAATCGAGAGACCATAGATCCCAGAACCTCAGTCACGAGGGTGAGGTTTCCGAGTCCCAAACTAGAGACCAGTCCTTGTTTCTAAGGTGTTCACCAAACAATACCGTAATTCACTCTAATTTTGTTTATGGGTTTCTGTTCTTTGGCTTCTACTTGGGGTCTGTTCACCGTCAATGTTTTAGTCCGTTTATTATTAATTTTATTACCTTATATGTGTGTATGTATACGTGTGATTTTAGTTTTGTCAGGTTGTTTTATTTCATGTTATCTAACTGGTCCACTTGTTTCCTTTGGTTTCTAATGTAGATGGTCAATTCTTGCTTTAATTGATTTCGTGTTTCAACCTTTGTTTTGATTTCGTTCCACGGTTCACCCCTTATTTCGTACTTTTGTTTTGATTATTTATACAACTCTCTTTTCTTTTCTTTGTTTCAATTCATCTCAATCTATTTCTTCTGTATATGTAATTTCTAATTGACGTTCCTGTATTTTTGTCATCCTTTTTGTTTCCTTATTTACATCTTTTTTATTAGTATCCAGAAAATCTTTTATTCTAAATTTTTTCTCTTTTCTTTCTTTCCTTTCTCTCTCTCTCTCTCTCTCTCTCCCTTTTTTCCTTTTGAGGTATCTTGACGTTTTCGGGTTACCTCTCCAAATATTGTTGTGATTTTTCACACTAACTTTTTTTTTTTTTTGTTTGAGGTTTGGACTTAATCTAAAGTACCATGGTTATTTTAGCTGTTGATGTCGTCTCTCCCTATTTTTCTTTTCTTTTTAGGTTTTCTTTGATGTCTTGTTCAGTTTTGTATTCTTATTATTTACAAAGAGACTCAGGGACGATAGTCCCAGGAAAGGGAGTGACCCCCAGTGTCAGGTGCAGTGGCGGGATCCTACGGGAGGATGTGACACGACCAGAGACCTGGACGACACCCCCGTCGCTTCTAAAATTCGACCGGATTAGCACACACAAGAACGGAGGTCACGGGTGTCGACCTCACGTAGAAGAAAACACCCTCGAGAGTTACCGGAAAATATATAAGGTATCTATGTCTCAGACGGATCAACTAACACACCTAAATTACACGTCGAACATGTCGACCACCCTTCCACAACCTAGAAGAAGGAATTGGTGTGGTGGGGACCCAAAGTTAACACCAAAATAAAGGTGGAGACAAACACCCAACAGGTGACCCCAAACGAGGACGTCGACGGGACCTCGTGAACCCAGACGGCGTCACTCCCGGTCCACACCTCCACCACGTCGACGAACCCAGCGTCCCCGAGACCGTCGTGGTCCATGAGTCCCCTCAACCGCCGATCCTGTCGTCCTTTATATCACGAGATCCTCCCGTACCGTTGGTCATAACCTGTTATGTGAGTTCACAAGAACGGACCTCTTGGGGGGAGGGACTGTCTCTACGGACCGTCCGGTGTCAGATGTCCCAGTATTTCCCAGCCTGTGCTGGTTTCGCTAGGACACGTGTATCTGCGTTCTGAAAAACGGACACCGTCGAGACGGGGTCACTCTCCACTCGCACTTCCACCACGTCGACGAACCGAACACCCCTGGGACCGCCACGGTTCACACGTCCCTGTGTCTGACGGAGTCGACGTCCTCAATACGGAATAGTCTCAGAAAAAAGCTCGGAGGACATCGACCGCCAGTCTTCCGGAGAAACCGGTCAGAAAGAGGTATCGAGGTGGGTAAGTCTGTGAATCTCCCGAGGGAACGGACCCCAGGAAGAGACAACAACCACACAGTCCGTGTATCTCCCCGGGGGAACCGACTCCAGGAAGAGACATCTAGCCGTGTAGTCCGTGAATTTCCTCGTGGGACCCACCCCAGGACGAGACATCAAGTCACACAGTCGCAGACTACCCGGTCGGAGAGATGACAAGTCGACGAGCACGACCACACACCTCTCTCTCTCCGATACCCCTACCGAGGTGTGGGGACCCACTGAGTCGTCATAGTGGAACGAAGGCACCGACGGACTGAAAGGAAGTGTCCGTAAAGGGTGGTGTTAGAGGAGGGAGTGTAGGGAAGTCAGGTGGAGAGATGTCTGTTGTCATCGGGAGCGGGACCCTAACGAGTTGTTAGGGATTTGAGGTCGAGGGTCGGGGACCCGAAAGGTCCCCTGGTCGTAAGGACAGGTCGCATGCAGTTCCCGACAGACTAAGAGCAAGGTACATCCGACGGCGTCTAGTCGACAAAGTGAGAGTCGGAATTTACAAAGAGGAGACTGGGTCTGTAAACGGGGTGCGCCCCTACCCTGGGGACGGAGTCAAGGGGGTGGGTGGCTCCCGTCCAGGTCAGGATGATTGTGAGTGCGAAAAGGGGGACCGAGGAAGTAGGAGGGCTCAAAGCGCACCCAGATATCTAAGAAAAGGCGACCAGCCCAGGAGGACAGGTGAGAGTCGGCCACAAGGCGCACGTGCAGACACAGACTTCCACATCAGGACTACATAGGTGTCTCTCTACATGAGGTGCGGGTGGATGAGGAGGTGGCAGAACAAGAGGAGAGAGAGAGAGAGAAAAAAAAAAAAAAAANAAAAAAAAGTGGTGTGATGTTTCAAACACCCTAGAATCCAGGGTTGGTCCCTAACTTCGACCCGGGACTGACATCTTCACACCTCAGGATTGGTGCCCCTTAAGGGACTTAAATAGAATATAGACCCTCAAACATGGAAAACTGACGGAAGTTAGTTAAGAGGAGAGGGGTGGGGACCGTTGGTGTTTAGACTAGAGAAAAAGATATTCAGACGAGCAAAAACTTTACATTAACTGGATGTCAATGTGAAACAAGGACCATGTACTGTATTATTCAGTCATAAAGATATGTAAAGTTTTACTAATGGTACATTTAGAGAAAGAAAAGGGTGTGACCCACACGGGTCAGGGTGGTATGACGATCTCTTAGGTCCTCAGGTTTTACCGTTGAGTCTATGAGGTTTCCATTATAACGTTAGCGGGGAACCCTTCTCTGACAAAGAAGTCAATTACTCTGTACTTTTGACCTTAGGGGTCGTCGACCGGCGTCTCCTAGGGGGTCTCTGTGTCGCGGGAGGAGTAGTACCAGTGTGTGTGAAGGAAGGAGAATGGACCTTACTTCCTTCTGTCTTCCTCCCTCGTAACTCGACCCGGGGGTGTGCAAAACTCTCTGTCGACCGGAATACATCTCGTTCAGTGAGGGAAAACCGGAAGGGAGGACCGGGTCCTGTCACCGGTGACAGTATGTGTAAAGGGAAGGTGTCAGTGGGGGAGGGCTATGGAGTCGTGGTCGATTATTTCAGAAGGAACGGGGATCGTTCGGAAGAGGGACGACTTCATATGGGGTGGAAGGACCGACCTCGGTCGGTCCCGACTCACTGGGAAGAAGGGTTCGACACGGAAGAATTATAGAGAGACTTTCTTCTTTCGATTGTTGGGAACAAGACGAAACCACTCGACCGGGACGAAAAAGGTCAGTGTTCCCGTCAGACTCTGATTTAAAAGGTAGGTCCCTCTTTCCTCCCTCAGTACCACTCGATCCCTCTTCCCTCCCTCGTTCCCCACCGGTGTTCCGATCAGGGTGGAGGACGAAAGAAACCAAACTTAATCATCCACGGAATTCGTTACTTTCTACGTCGGATCAAGACTCTCCGGTCCGTGTCGGACCCCTCTTTTCGTCTTTCTCTTGTGTAAAGATAAATTACCTTTTGTCCAAACTCTCCACCCTTTACTCTTAATGCCTCCTTACTTTGGGGTCTTTAGGGTCGTCTCGTGGACCGTCGGACGGGTCGTCCTGGAGGGTGTTGCCGGACGGGCGGTAGGGTGGGTCAAGGAGCCGGCGTCCCAACGTAGAAGCCTACGTGTCGGGAGAGTGACACGTAAAAGGTAGGTCAAGAGAGGTCCGGGGACACTCCGTCCGACTACCCTTAGTGGTCGGACGATCCAGTTCCTCTTAGGATTCTAAGAGTGTCTAATATACCAACAAGTTCCAGTCGTCGTTTTCCCTCTTTCTCGTGACCCCCCAACTCTACATAGATGTTATTACCGTAATAGGCCAGGGAGGTCGGACGTTCCCTAAACGTTCATAAAAGAATTCAATACTTAGTCATGTTTCAGAAACGGATATAAAGTCAAGTCAGTGAGTCAACACATGTTGAGACGCTGGGGTACCTGACGTCGTGCGGTCCGAAGGGACAGGTAGTGGTTGAGGGCCTCGAACGAGTTTGAGTAGAGGTAACTCAGTCACTACGGAAGCTTGGTAGAGTAGGAGACAGTAGGGAAGAGGAGGACGGAAGTTAGAAAGGTCGTAGTCCCAGAAAAGGTTACTCAGTCGAGAAGTGTAGTCCATCGTTTTCATAACCTCAAAGTCGAAGTCGTAGTCAAGAAGGTTACTTATAAGTCCTGACTAAAGGAAATCCTAACTGACCAACCTACAGAAACGACAGGTTCCCTGAGAGTTCTCAGAAGAGGTTGTGGTGTCAAGTTTCCGTAGTTAAGAAGCCACGAGTCGAAAGAAATATCAGGTTGGGAGTGTAGGTATGTACTGGTGCCCTTTTTGGTATCGAAACTGATCTACCTGGAAACAACCATTTCATTACAGAGACGAAAAATTATACGACAGGTCCAACCAGTGTCGAAAAAAAGGTTCCTCGTTCGTAGAAAATTAAAGTACCGACGTCAGTGGGAGACGACACTAAAACCTCGGGGGTTTTCATTTCAGACAGTGACAAAGGTAACAAAGGGGTAGATAAACGGTACTTCACTACCCTGGTCTACGGTACTAGAATCAAAAGACTTACAACTTAAAATTCGGTTGAAAAAGTGAGAGGAGAAAGTGAAAGTAGTTCTCCGAGAAATCAAGAAGAAACGAAAGACGGTATTCCCACCACAGTAGACGTATAGACTTCAATAACTATAAAGAGGGTCGTTAGAACTAAGGTCAAACACGAAGTAGGTCGGACCGTAAAACGTACTACATGAGACGTATATTCAATTTATTCGTCCCATTGTTATATGGCGGAACTGCATAAGGAAAGGGGTAAACCTTGGTCATACAACAAGGTACAGGTCAAGATTGACAACGAAGAACTGGACGTATTTCTAAAGAGTCCTCCTTCCAGTCCACGTTTGTGGGAGAAGGTTGTTGTGTTCTCTTCTGAGATGTGTACCTGTAGTGGTCTACCAGTTATGGCTTTAGTCTAACTAATGTAAGAAACTTCGGTTTCTACCTCTTCGAGATATGTCAGTCGTTTTTGTTCTGACCCTCGACTGACACCGAGTCTAGTACTTGAGGAATAACGACTTAAGTCTGAATTTAACTTCTTTCATCCCCTTTGGTGATATAGTAAGTCTATACTGGATTTAGTTTAGGGAATACTAATTTGTTACATTCACTCTTTATCTAAGTTCCCTAATCTAGACTATCTATCTCACGGACTTCTTGATACCTACCTCCAAGTACTGTAACATGTCCTCCGTCGCTAGTTCTGGTAGGGGTTCTTTTTCTTTATGTTTTTCCGTTTTACCAACAGACTCCTCCAGAATGTTTATCGACTCTTTTCTTCTCTTCGATTTCCGTTTCCTCTTTTACTTTCTATATGGGTAAACTTACGTCTCAAGGTTTCTTATCGTTTCTCTCAATTCTTTCGGAAGGAGTCACTAATTAAGTTTCTTTATCTCCCTTTGTTATCTTACCCTTTCTGATCTCTAGAGAAGTTCTTTTAATTTCTATTGTTCCCTTGTAAAGTACGTTTCTACTCGTGTTATTTCCTGTCTTTACTATACCTGGATTCTCTTCGTCTTCTATAATTCTTCTCCACCGTTCTTATATGTCTTCTTGATATGTTTTTTCTAGAAATACTGGGTCTATTGGTACTACCACACTAGTGAGAGGATCTCGGTCTGAAGGACCTTACGTTTCAGTTCACCCTGAATTCTCCGTAGTGATGTTTCTTTCCAGTACCTCCACTACCTTAAGGTCAACTCGATAAAGTTTAGGACTTTCTACTACGACACTTTCACGACGTAAGTTATACGGTCGTTTAAGTCTTTTGAGTCGTCACCGGTGTCCTGACCTTTTCCAGTCAAAAGTTAGGTTAGGGTTTCTTCCGCTAAAGTTTCCTAAAAGTTTGATGGCGTGTTAACGTGAGTAGAGTGTACGATCGTTTCATTACGAGTTTTAAGAGGTTCGGTCCGAAGTTGTCATGTACTTGGTACTTGAAGGTCTACAAGTTCGACCCAAATCTTTTCCGTCTCCTTGGTCTCTAGTTTGACGGTTGGAGAAAACCTAGTAACTTTTTCGTGCTCTCAAGGTCTTTTTGTAGATGAAAACGAAACAACGGATATAAATCTACATTACTTTATTGAAACAGAAAAAATTTTGACTCTACCCGACAAAAAAAAAAAAATTCCATCGACTTCCAGTGGATAAGGACGTAGTACGTAAATTTCGACCTACCTCTTAATGTGTTAATGTGTTTGATAGGGCGTTGACGTGTCCTCGGGTCTCTTTTAAGTAGAAAGAGAAAAATTGGTGATCACCTCTCTCACAGGGAAGGAGTCAAATCTTCTGCTCATCTGGAGAGCGAGAAGGGGCTAATATGACACACACAACGTAAACGATAATCCTCTTCGTGACCACCCGAAGGAACTACCATGTCACCTATGCATAGGTGGACGGTCACATCCCCTGTAGCCAAGTTAGACACCGGGTCCTTTTAAGACGTTTGGTACCTCGTTGATTCGGCGACTCGAAGACACGACGTTGAGGACTTCGGGCGTCTGGATCTCCGACACGCGGGACTACTCTCTTCGGTGTGTCCTCTTCGGCCGCGTGACGTCGCTTCTCGTCGGGACGCGTGGTGTTGATCTCTTTCGGATACGCGTCGTCGTTTCTGGACCACGACGGTTTTTATTTGTTTGTGTATTTGTAAAGGAACTTTTTCCTCTCTTCGTGACCAGGATTATATCGTCAGTTCCTTTAGTTGGTCTGTATAATTCTTTTACGTTTGGTCCTAAAAGTAGACGTTCTGTACCTTCTCGAGGAAAAGAAAAATCGGGGAAACGTAAACGAAAGTCACAGACGTACACCCCCGGTTGATCCTCGGTCCGTGACACGACCCACGTTCCCGACTTTTGAAATTATTCTGGAAAGAGGACTGGTGTTTCTCTACGCTACCTCTTACACTAGTATAGACATATTTTATCGTCTTAATACATGGTTACTACACCCTTGGGTCTCCTCTCCGTGAACCGGGTTCTCGACCTGACCCTCAAGTACCTTCTAAAGGTCCTCTTTTGTTGTTGTTGTTGACTCGTCCCAGAATTTCCTACTCACTCTTGAACCCCTCCCCTAACGTCCTCCACCCCACGTCTCAGGTGGTCTTAGTCCTTGTCGTACTTCTACCGTACCTCCGCACTCGATCGTCCGTCCTCTACTCGGACCTCTAAACCCATCCCTACTTCAACTCCTCCCTGACGATTCTCAAACGGACAATAGGACGTCCGTTACCACAAAAATTCTACTTCTCACCAAACCGGTGGAACTTGTACCGACAAAGACCAACGTGGGTCCCGGACCGTCCGACCTCCCTCCCTCCGACACTCCTCGAGTTCCCTTCCTCTACCTCCCGTGACAGTCAACCTCATTTTCACTCTCCCGTCCAGACTCTTTGTAGACGTACGCACACACGCACACACACACACACACACACGCGTGCGTGTGCGCGTGCGTGAGTCAGTGAGTCAGTACAGGTAGAGACGTTGGAGTACCTGACATCGGACGGTCCGAGGAGACAGGAGCTCCAATTAATTAGTTATAGTATACCTATCCTCCCGTTGACATTCCTCTTCCTTTTCACAGCGGACGTTTGTCCCAAGTTGTCTGAAGGGACCACCAGGTCACCGAATCTGAGGTGAGAGTGTTACGCCCCCTGGGTCCAAACTAGGGACCAGTTCCTTGTCAAGGGTGTACGAAGTTGATTCTTAAGCTCACGACTTTGATTTTATAAGACGTACGACGTTGATTTCTAGGATGCACGGTGTCGAGGTCTAAGGAGTACGGAGTGTATTGATCTGGACGATGTCGGTTTGTTTATCATTTTTTTGTTTTCGGCCCAACCGGAGAACCAACTTGGTTTTTTATGTTGGCTCGGTTTCTAACCCTCTTCCTTCCTACATAGTGAACGTCGTTCATTCCCCTTGTGACCCCTAGAAAGGGTTTCATTACAGAGGGTCTTGACGTTTTACTCCCTTCAAAATTCGTTTCTTATGAACGCATAAGTACTTCCCCGAAGTCGTCTCTTGACTTATACAACTGTCTTTGGTTCGAAATCGACTGACTTCAGTCTTTTCCAGTTGTAGTAGTAAGGAAGGGAGTGGACCCACCCCGTAATCAGGGACGACTCGAGTTTGAACGTATGGACGAACAATCCATGAAGGGAACTCCTCCTTCATTTTTATCCAAATAGTGACTTGATAACAAAGAAAAAAATTTTGAAAAATTCAGTCTACTAGACGAATATATAAGACAAAGAAAGAAAGAATTAACTTCACTTCTCCTTTTCAATTTTAAAATGTAGTGGAGGAAGAGGAAGACGGAGATTGAGTCGAACGGGGAACGTTTCAGATCTAGTGCATCCAGTGCATCAGAGTCTTTCACCCCTGAACGTTATGATCCTTGACCTCAAATAGAGTGAGTGGGAACAGGACGAGAAACGTCAGAGGGTCGGGGACGTTCGGACGAATTAGTACGGACAGGTCCGGTCCGTAGGGGAGGGGTAGAACTGACGACAAGGGCACGTGCACTTCGGGGAATCAAATTTCGTCGGATAATTGTCGATCACAACGGGTGATGTCAGACAGATATATTTGAGACATTAGGGAAACAAGCCCCGAGTCTTGAACCTCGTAATTGAGGCGACCAGGGCGACCGCATTATTTGGACTCAAGAGGTTGAGAGGTCTCACACCACGAACCAAAGAGGTCCTGACCAAAGACGCCGTCTTCATGTCGACTAAATATTAGGAGACGATCAAAGACCACATGTCGTTTCACTAAGCCAATATATACATACGCACATACATAAGAAAAAGTATAAGAAAAATTTCAATAATGTGCTATAATTTATATCAAGGACACGATGCACCATCCTTGAACGACAAATAGACTTGATAACAAAGAACGGACGAAAAGGAAACAAAGACGTGCGGGAATGAAGGGAATCATCATCACGTTAAGACCCCCTGGGGTACCTGATCGGGAGGTCCGAGGAGATAGGTGCCTTAAGAGGTCCGTTCTTGTGACCTCACCCATCGGTACGGGAAGAGGTCTCCTAGAAGGACCGGGTCCGCAGCTTCGGCCCAGAGGACGTAACGTCCGTCTAAGAAATGGTAGACTCGGTGGTCCCTTCGGATAATTCTAGTAATTAATGATTCTGGACAAGTTTCTGTTCGTAACACCGGTCCGAATCTAATGTCTTACCGAATCCGGTTTTTACCGAAGAGAAAGCAATCCTTTCGGTACAGACCAAGGGAAAGAGTTTCCTGGTGGGGGGATAGACGAATGTTTTCTCCTGTGTCTCCCCGGTCCCGTGGAGACTTCAATGACATCTACAAGAGATATCCGGCCTTACTAGACGTTCGTCTCTCCTATTCTGACTCTACCTCTGGTTTCTCCCGTCTTAGGACGAGGAGCAGGAGGAGGAGGGGGACGAGGCGGAAAGGGTGAGGGAGGAGGAGGAAGGGGTGGAGGAGGAGGAGGAAGAAAACTTACCGATTTATCTCAACAATCCCCCGGGGAGTCCGACTCCTCGAAGGAGACTAATCTTTGAGACCTTGAGGTCGACGTAAGTTCGAGTCCTTTGTAGGACGTCAGAGAATTCCTAAATTAAGTTAAGTTGTTTCCGAATAACTTGAGGAGTATTCCCTTTCCCCTTCTTTCCTCTAGATTGTTAATAGCTCATGAATATAACACAATCCTCTCACAATTCACATAAATGTTCATTAGATTAGAAGTCAGTGTCAGGGGAGTCGGGACTCTCAGACCCAGTAAATCGAGGTCCCGGGACTCTCAAGTTCGTTAAACAGGTTCACAACTCCCCATCACGGACCTACGTTTTGGCCTTCATAACGAGATTCTATGCAAGGGGACACTTGGGTCCTCTAACGTTCACTGACTATGTATTTGATAAAATTCGTCTTTCCCTTACGTGACCGAATAAATTGATTTTTCGTGTACTCAGTCGACCGAGGTCCGTGTTTGCTACGACAGTCGAGAGGAAACGTGAACGAGTATTTACTTATTTAGACAGAGGGTAAAGACAAACAGGACCGAGTATACATTACCGTATCGTACTATCAAATCCCCAGGGTGTCTGACCAAGTTTAGGACCGGGGTGATAGATTGATCGACCATCTGACTTTTGTTCAACGAATTGAAGAGTGATGGGAGCAAAGGAGCAGACATTTTACCTACATTATTATCATAGACGGAGTACCAAGAACACTTTTCGTTTACTCTAGTAGGTGTGTTTACACGAACCTTATCACAGACCACATTTAAGTCGAGGTTTGTGCGGTCGATAATAGCAAAGACAGAGACGAAGAAAACTCCGTCCGTAGTAAACGAGGACATCAAAGGAGGTACATCCGGTCTCTCTACCGGTGTCTTCCTGGTTAGATGTCGAAGGGGTGTCGAAGACCAGAATCTTCTTCTTACCGGAAAGAGGTGTGTACGACGACGATTCAGTGAAGTCGGCACAGGCTGAGACACGCTGGGGTATCTGTCGTCGGGTGGTCCGAGGGGGCAGGGACCCTAAGAGGNACAGAGACGAAGAAAACTCCGTCCGTAGTAAACGAGGACATCAAAGGAGGTACATCCGGTCTCTCTACCGGTGTCTTCCTGGTTAGATGTCGAAGGGGTGTCGAAGACCAGAATCTTCTTCTTTCCGGAAAGAGGTGTGTACGACGACGATTCAGCGAAGTCAGCACAGGTTGAGACACGCTGGGGTATCTGTCGTCGGGTGGTCCGAGGGGGCAGGGACCCTAAGAGGTCCGTTCTTGTGACTTCACCCAACGGTAAAGGAAGAGGTTACGTACTTTCACTTTTCACTTTCACTTCAGCGAGTCAGCACAGGATGAGACACGCTGGGGTACCTGACGTCGGATGGTCCGAGGAGGCAGGTACCCTAAGAGGTCCGTTCTCATGACCTCACCCCGCGGTAGCGGAAGAGGTGTGTAGGTACATCGTTTAGAGTTCCGTCCGAGAAGCCAAGAATCCAGTGCACGGTAGAGATCACGACCTTTACCTCAAAAAAGTAACCAATCGGACATAGAAGACGGGTTGAAACACCTCGTGGTATTAATTGTCAGGGTGAAACTAGTATATCTGTGTCTCCCTCCTAGCGAATTTTCTACCCTATGACGCTTCTGTTTTATTGTAGACAGATGATAAGAAACGACCGACGACAATACTTTCCCGCACTGTTCTTCTACCCACTCCATGTCGGAGGAGAGGTACTTTTGAATGTAGTTTGATCCCTTCTACTCCGTTTCTGTACGTATTGTTATGATCTTCCGGTCTCCAATACCTGGTTTACTCTAATCACGGGAGTATCTTCTCTGGGTTCTTTCGAGGGTGCGGGTGGAAGACAATACACTCCAAATGTCGATTTATCGAGGTGGACACTTAGTCCTTCATCTGAGAATGGTGTGCGTTTTATATGGTTGTGGCACTAAAACCTGAAGGGTCAGAGGTCTGGACCCTCTTTATTTAAATCAGTAAATTCAGTAGGTGTGATACCTTAAAGACAACATCGTTGGACTTACCTGATTTTATCGTCTGACGCTCTTTGAGGTGTTCTCTTCCCGTTGGCTCTGAGATGTTCAAAGTCCCTTCTCCTCTAGTGTAGACCGGCCCACTTAGTCGTGTTCAGGATATTTCCTCTGTCACAAAGTCGAACGGACACTTCTTACCCACCTTACGACGATGTACCCTTACCACGGGTAAGTTGTACCGGTCAGAAGACCCCCCTGTACCGGCGGATCCGAGTATCATATTCCACATTTTTCATTAGAACTTTCCATTCCGACCTTTCGACTCGACCGTTGGTTTTGTTTTTCACCTGGCTACAGTTCTTAATAATCTGGTCTCCCGATCTTTTCTTTGTTGAGATGTGTCTGTACTTAACGACTCTAACTCTCGTCTCCCGCACATCACACCTTCTCCTGACACTCAGTCTATGATTCCAGTAAACCTTTCAGGACCTCGGTGCTAGTAGTAGTCAGTTCTACCCCTCTTCGGTCCTATTCGTCTACCGGTCTACCGTTTTGTAAAATTCCTTCTCAGAATTAAGAACTAGGAGGTCTCTGAAGATGTGCTGAGTACACTCAAGGTCAATTAGGTTCTCTCTGACCGAAAGATCTCCATTACAATATAGGCATTCGTACTTTACTAAGTGAACGATTAAGTGCATAAGTGCTTACGTGAACATAAACCACCCGTGACTCAACCCTAGGTTCCGTACTTATTTACGCTGACCTAGGGACTGGAGTTCTTCGAATGGAGGGGAAACAAATATGGGTGACCAGTGTGTGACATTCGACTAATAGGTGATTTAACAACCAAGGGGGGACCTGACCCGTAAGGTCAGTCATTTACAAAACCTGACTAATTACCATAGACATAGGAGTCGGAGGTGAACCTGACTCTGAAATTGCTCTAGTAAAGTAAAAGTAATACGTGACAGAACACGTCTCAGACCTTCAGTACGATCCTTCGTCCCCTGGACTCGGGAGAAGTACTCTCTTTGTCGTCGACAGTGACTTTTGACGGACAGTTCTAAACCACGACAGACTCCTTTTCAAGTTAGAGTACACCCTTCTCCTTCCCTTTCCTAATGGGTTCCACTTCAAGGGTCGTCTTCTCCTAGGTCTACCGGGACACTTTCTCAATCGTCGCTTCGACTCTACCCTCTGTCCCTTTCCCCTCACCGGGACCTCCCACCATTGATGGCACTTCTCTGTCTCCGGTCTCCCTTGCCAGACGCGAATTCCGTCCACTCTCCTTAAGTCCTCCGTTGTCCAATCCTCGTCCGTCCTCTCCTCTCCCTCTCTCTCCCCGACTCGTCCTCCTTGTACGTCCTCTCGTTTTTGCTGGTTCTCGAAAAACCTGAAAGATGGGTCCTTCTTCGCCTAAATAAAGATAAGGTCAAGGTAGACCCGACCGGACACTTACACAACGTGTAGACTTGACGTCTTCACTACGATACGGTGACGGTCCGAATCTGAAATTCCTCCGACCCTAGAAGGAGGTACCAGAGGATCTCGGGACTTTTCTAGAGGGAAATTGGGACTAGCAGGTATCAGGATTGGTCGGACAGTGGTACCTCTAGAGTGGTAGACAGTCACGACTCGGTTTGTCCGATAGTATCCGGGGGTTTGACCATATGAGAAGACGGTGAAAAGGGAACGGGGGTCAATGGGTCTTGACAACTGGAAAGGACTCTCATTAAAAATTTATGAAACCTTTGTGGAGCGTCTTCAAAAAGAACGCAGGATCAACCTTTGGGTAAGTGAAGACGTGAACGACGATCACAGGGTAACTTAAAAGAGTCACATCGGACTTAGGTGAACCGAAAGGAGGGAATCTGGAAGTCAAGTCAAGTCAGTGAGTCCGCATAGACTGAGAAACACTAGGGTACTTAGCGTCGTGCGGTCCGGAGGGACAGGTAGTGGTAGGGGGCCTCAAGTGAGTCTGAGTGCAGGTAGCTCAGGCACTACGGTGGGTCGGTAGAGTAGGTAACAGTAGGGGAAGAGGAGGACGGGGGTTAGGGAGGGTCGTAGTCTCAGAAAAGGTTACTCAGTTGAGAAGCGTACTCCACCGGTTTCATGACCGTAAAGTCGGAATCGTAGTAAGGAAGGTTTCTTTAGGGTCCCGACTAGAGGAAATCTCACCTGACCAACCTAGAGGAACGTCAGGTTCCCTGAGAGTTCTCAGAAGAGGTTGTGGTGTCGAGTTTTCGTAGTTAAGAAGCCGTGAGTCGGAAGAAGTGTCAGGTTGAGAGTGTAAGTATGTACTGGTGTCCTTTTTGGTATCGGAACTGATCTGCCTGGAATCAGTCGTTTCATTACAGAGACGAAAACTTATATGATAGATCCAACCAGTATTGAAAAGAAGGTTCCTTATTCGCAGAAAATTAAAGTACCGACGTCAGTGGTAGACGTCACTAAAACCTTGGGTTTTTTTATTTCAGACTGTGACAAAGATGACAAAGGGGTAGATAAAGGGTACTTCACTACCCTGGCCTACGGTACTAGAAACAAAAGACTTACAACTCGAAATTCGGTTGAAAAAGTGAGAGGAGAAAGTGAAAGTAGTTCTCCGAAAAATCAAGGAGACGTGAAAGACGGTATTCCCACCACAGTAGACGTATAGACTCCAATAACTATAAAGAGAGCCGTTAGAACTAAGGTGGAACACAAAGAAGGTCAGGTCGTAAAGAGTACTACATAAGACGTATCTTCAATTTATTCGTCCCACTGTTATATGTCGGAACTGCAGGAGGAAAAGGATAAACCTTGGTCAGACAACAAGGTACAGGTCAAGATTGACAACGANTCCAATCCACCAGACCATAAGGGTAGAGAAAGTCTTAAAAGGTGTCAAATAACACTAGGTGTGTCAGTTTCCGAAACCGTATCAGTTATTTCGTCTTTATCTACAAAAAGACCTTGAGAGAACGAAAAAGGTACTAGGTTGCCTACAACCGTTAAACTAGAGACCAAAGAGACGGAAAAGATTTTGGTCGGACTTGTAGACCTTCAAGTGTCAAGTGTATAACGACTTCGGACCGAACCTCTTAAAACTCGTAATGAAATGATCGTACACTCTACTCATGTTGACACGCCATCAAACTCGTAAGAAATCGTAACGGAAAGAAACCCTAACCTTACTTTTGACTGTAAAAGGTCAGGACACCGGTGACGACTCATAAGGTTTAAACGACGGTATAACTCACGTCGTGAAAGTGTCGTAGTAGAAAGTCCTAAACTTTATCGAGTCGACTTTAAGGGAGTGGAGGGGATCGAAACAAGCATCACTACGAAAGATTCCGGGTGAACCGAAGTGTAAGGTCCTACAGACCGAGATCTAATCACTAGTGTAGTAGCACTAATAGGCCCAGTACTTCTAGAAAAAACATGTCAAGAAGACACATAAGAACGGTGGAGAAGAATTATAGAAGACGAAGACAATCCAGGTATGATAAAGACAGGAAATAGCTCGGGTAGAAACGTACTTTACAAGGGAACCATAGAAATTAAAAGAACTTCTCTAGAGATCAGAAAGGGTAGGACAAGAAAAGGAGATAAAGAAACGTAACTAGCGACTTCTTCGGAAGAATAGAGAAGAACGATAAGAGACCTTGAGACGTAAGTCTACGAATATAGAAAGGAAAAGAGGAAACGAAAAGCGGAGAGAAGAAAAGTGTCGATAAACATTCCGGAGGGGTCTGTCGGTAAAACGAAAAAACGTAAAGAAAAGGTACCCCTACCAGAACTAGGGACAGAGGACATGTTACAGTACTTGGAGTAAGGTATCAAGTAGTCCGTGAGATACTCTAGATCCGGGAATTTAGATAAAGAGTGAAGGTACCACATTAGTATTCCCTAAACTAAATCCAGTATGGACTCACCAGATCGCCAAAAGGGAATCTGGAATTGGGTAGGAATTTGTCCATGGACGTACCATCGTAGGAGGCTAGTCAGGACCACGGGTGTAAAGTCTCCACTGACTGGTACCCGATGTGAAAAGAGGATAAATAAGACACGAGGACGGATCAACGGTACTTACGACGGAGGGAATTTAAGGTCAACCACGGGTTAATGGTGACATCCGGAAATCAGAAGCAAATAGAGTAGAGAAGAGAAAGAGCCAAGTAAGTGCCAGACCTAGAAGGGTTCCCTCGGGATTAGGGAGAGCCCCTAGGATGCAGAAGTCACTGTTTATAAGATATTTACCCACTTAACTTTAGGTACCCCCCTGTCCCTTATCTCCTCCCC
The DNA here is from genome assembly GCA_006410555.1 of Capra ibex. Taxonomy (NCBI): domain Eukaryota; kingdom Metazoa; phylum Chordata; class Mammalia; order Artiodactyla; family Bovidae; genus Capra; species Capra ibex. The sequence goes on from SJYO01036187.1 coordinate 730,799, forward strand.
GGTTTCCCCTGTCCATACGGGGTCGGAGCGGAAGGGGCAGAGAGGAGGTGATCGTCGAAGGAGTTTACCCTCCACCTCTCCATTGTAGTGGTCGTTGTACCGAGTAGTAGCGTCTGGGTGCTGTCTCTTTCTCTGCGGTGATTCGGGGAGGGTTATACGTCCCCTTGTCTCCGAGTCTCCTCTTTACATAGATAAGTTCCAGTTTTTTGAGTAGTTTACCGTGAGTTCAGAGGATTAAGGATTGAGTTAAGTGAGAATTGACACACTAAAGAAGGTGTAAGTTTTACAGTACGTAGTCTAGATTCGGTCGAATGTTTCTCTGTCTATGACGGGAACCAACTCTACTTACCCTGTGACAATTGGAACGAGAGTTCTTTCACTCCGGGGTCACCCTTTCTACGACAAGTAAGTCAGATAAAATTACAAAAATTGTTACAAAATTTACAAAATAATTCATGGTCGATATGTATTTTACATAGAACGATACGAATCAACGAGTCAACACCGACTGAAAAACGTTTGGGTACCCGACATTGGACGGTCCGAGGAGACAGGTACCCCTAAGACGTCCGGTCTTATGACCTCACCCATCGGATAGGGAAGAGGTCCCCTAGAAGGGTTGGGTCTTTAGTTTGGCCCCAGGGGACGTAACATCCGTCGAAGAAATGGTCGACTTGGTGGTTCCCTCTTATGTTTTTACGTTTACTTTCCGTTTTACTTTTCTTATGTTTTTACTTTGCACTGGAGATTGGAGTTCTTTACTAAAGTGATTTCTTTGTTCTGTATATGTTCACTCCTATGTTGATCGTTAACTGTTTGTCTTGTATTAATTCTTATACCCAATGTCCCTCCACCACGTTCCTCTCTAACACCCCTGACGCCTAGATAAGTGGGACACCGGATCGGAGGGGTAAGGGTGACACCCCTTTTTGTGGCCGGGTTTGACTGTCTCTACGCGTCTCTAACGTCGGGACGACGATCACGAACCCTCAACCTATCGTTGGCACCATACATGTACGCTACCTGACAAAACGGTATTTTTCATGTGTGCTGTTGTACGTATCGAAAATTTAGTGATGGTAACTCACTTGTTTCGTTACGCTCTAATGTCGTGTTTTATTGTCACGTTTAATTCTTGTGTGTGTCATTATAGTCCTTAGAAAAAACGTTCTTGTGTATATAGAGATAGTCGTATACTTTCCGTCTGACCTTTCTATGTATGTGTGACTCCACTTACAGATACCATTTCTTCAATTGCCGTCGCTCCCACCTTTTATTATTTTATCTTATTTCACGTCCGAATCTTGTCCGGTCACTGAATTCCCTGTATTAATTGACACGAAGAGTTCCCATTTTTATTTCACTAAATTCTTTTCATTTTTCAGGACAGACCCCTCAAACCCGTCTCTCAAGGTACTTACTCTGTCTGGGGCTCGGTCAGGTAGTAGTGGACAATAAAAGAACTATTTTCGATGTAAAGATCATAGACGGTCGAAGATTAAGACCACTGAAGTGGTCGGAGAGTGGGAACCGTGGGTCCTGGTCAGTGACCCTCGACGGAGAAGACGTAGTCGTCTACCTTGGCGACGGGGCAACGCCACTGAGAACACACGGTGAACCTGTCAGAGGAGAGAAAGAGGGAGTGTCGAGGTCCCAAGGAGTCGAACGAGGAATTTGTCTCTTTTTCTCCGATCTGACGTTCCGCGACCACTCCTGAAATCTCCACTCTGTTTGTACTTGAGTTTAAGTCTGAGATCCTTGAGGTGGAGAGGCTCGAAGTAAAGAGGTTAGTCATTTTATAAGTGGGGATGTCAATGGAGAGCCACCCCAAATCCCTAACTGAGTCTATCACATACTTCGTGTTTTGTTACCATCAAGGAAACGAATAAACATCCATTTTAAGCATCAAGACCTTTCCCGTCGACCCACGATCCAGGAGCGAGCCGGACGTGTGACCAGACAGGCACCGGGGAGTGGGAGGGAAAAGGGTCCGGGACGAGGGCAGTGAGACAAAAGTGGGAGGGACCCGAGACGGACTCGTCCCAGACGAGAATAGTGGTCTGAGGGTTTGAGAGACCTCGAACATTCTAATTATTCTTCTGACGTCACTCTCGACGAGTCACGGGCCCGATGTCAAATGGGAAGGGGACTGGAGTTATCTTCCGCGGGAGCACGGTATCTTCTTTCGGATTGTGAGACTACGACCGGAAAAAGAGAGGAATTTTACGACCTGCCTCTACTTGCGCAGCCCCGGAGCACAGATCTATACCTAAAAGGAAACACGTCGTGATCAGTACTACCCTTAAGGTTTCGTTAAATAGTGTCATTACTGACGTCTAAGATCTCGTAGTCCCACTGACTACCGGCAAGATGGAGTGTGAACAGAAGGGTCGAAAGAGAAAGTAATCTCTCGTTAACACATCTCACGACCACCCACCCCCACCGATTAACCAAACTTCGTTTATCAGTGTCGAGTCGAACAACGGTTCCAAACCAATGGTTGGGACCCTACCCTCCCTGTTTTCCTTCGTACGTTTTTATTGTCAGTCGACTCTACCGAGTGTCTCTTTTGAGTTTTAGACACTCAAATCCACCTAACAAAGTAGACTTACGGAGACTACATAGGAGAGGTCCACTTTTATAGGAGGTGGTTTTGTCCCTTTCTGCACTATGTACGATGGACTCGCACTCGTCTCAACACAAGATGTGGTTGGAGTTCCTGTTTGGTTCCCCTTTGTACCGATTCGACGACGTTCTGTCTAATTCCTTCCGAACTCTTTCTACGATCAGATCAATTGTTCTCCGTCAAGTTCCGTGTTAAAATAAAAGGTTCCTTTATAAGACCTGTAAACAGAAAGAAAACCTACATCCTTCTTATAAGGACGGGTTCTACCCCTACCCCAAGTTGTCGAAAATGAAACGTTGAAAGACCCTCCGAGTCCTACTGTTCCTCCACCCCTTCCACACAGAGTCGAAGCCCGGGGTCCCAGGAGACTGGTGGGACTGGACCCTGTGGGGCTGTTCGTCCACCACTTGTTTGGACACCTGCAGGAGAGTCCAGGAGGGCCCGAGACCACATTCCCACGTTTATTCCGTACGACGCCCAACTTCTCACAGAGGGGTTGTAAGTACTGGTGAGCCTTTAGAATCTGACACTGAAATAAACCTTTATTCCAGAGACGTCCATATTAATCCATTCTTAGAGTTCCACTTCAGTAGAACCTAAGTCCCATCCGAGACGTAGGTCACTATCTATAGAAATACTCTACCTCTCTTCTGTGAGGCTCTCGTGGTGTGTCTCTACCTCCGTCTCTGAGTCGACCTCGTAGATGTTCGGGGCTTTACGGTCTCCAACGGTCGTCGTTGATCTTCCGTCCTCTCTCCGTGTCTCGTCCCGAGGAAGTCGGAGGCCTTCCTCGGGTGGGACGCCTGTGGGACTACAGACTGAAAACAGGGGCTCTTGACCCTTTCTCATTCGGACAAGAAAATTCGAAGTTCACACACCAGTCGGTCGGGACCCTTTGGCTATGTCCCCTCGACCCGCCTTCCCGAGGTTCCACGGGGTTCTCTCTGTTTCATGGGACCTCTTAGTGGACCTTGCCGGATTTGAAATCACAGACGTCATAGAGAGTCATCCCGCAGAAGTCTTTAATCTCTAAGACAATTGTCAGGGGGTCAAGGAGGAGGGGGTCGGTGAGACCCGTGTGTGTACCTCGGGCGGAACTTAACGGAGACACGGTGAACCATACCCGAAGTCCGGCTCGGACTCCTGAGGTAGACGAGTGTCGAAGACTGGAGTCAAACGAGTCGGAAGGGGGTCTGTCTGAGACGTCTCCGAGGCTTGCCCTCTCCTCCGATCTGACAGGTGGTACGAGAAGATGGACGGACCAGAGACTCGTCGAGTGAAGGACGAGAGTCAGTTCTGACAGTCAGTGTTTCTGGAGAGACCGGACTCCCTTCGTCCCTTAGGTGCACATATTTTATTCCCTCCAGTTTAGGTCGTCTTTGGTTCTAGGGTCGTAGGTTTCGTCTTTGAAGTTTCTTAGGGATATTCTTCCGTGAGAAAATAGGTAACAAGGGTCCAGGACGGTATCTCTAGGGACTCTTACTCAGAAAGGAGATGCCCTGCACCTCCACGTATATACTACAAACCCTTCTTGTATGTCGTTGGACGGACTAGTGTGATGACGAATCCTAACTCGGACCAGAGGACTCAGTAGAGGGGGAGAGTATGACACGAAGAAGAACACTCTGTGACGGGAGGAGTATTCGTCGAGAGTCGGAGGATGACCTCACAGGATTTTAATAGTGTCAGCGTTTCGACGGAACGATTCGATACCCCCCACCGTGGAGGGTTCTGTCAGAAGAGACAAAAGGACCCACCCGAAGGTCGAGACGACAGCGGATTCTCGGTCTTCCTTCTCCACCCGCGACAGAAGAGAAGGGCCCCCGGATCGGGCCCCACCCCTCCACCTCCCGGACCCGGGACTACGGAGCGACTCCCGGTTCTGTGGATCTCCCTTCCCCGGCGGCTGTCCTTCCCCCGCCTCCTCAGCTCGGGACCTTGGGACCTGAGGGACCTCCGTCTTTTGGTCCGTCTAGAACTGTTTGTGCAGGACCCTCACTGCCCGGGACGTCCGTACCTCTCTGTGGTTTTCAGGTCTGAGTCTCCCACCTCCCTAGTACCAACACCGTTGGTCGACAAGTAACGGTCAGAATACAAAGTAACTGGAATGGGTGGAGGTGCACACAGTCGGAGACAGGGTCCCACAACAAGCCTTGACACGGGGGGTCCTCACACCGACGGAAGGAGAGTGGTCTCGACCACCCGGACCCGGTCCGACCTCGAGACCGGGGCAGTGGGGTGGGTCGCGGGCCCGGGTGAGTGCGCGGTCGGGGCGGGTCGTCCCCTCCGGCACTCGGACATCGGGTCCCTGACCGACGCCCCGCGAGAAGACGACGGAAGACGGACGAACGAGTCAAAGTTGCGCGACCGTAGAGGTGTCCCGTCCCGATGAAACTCATGGGTCTCCTCAGGGGCACGGACTTTAGACCCGGCGTGCCCCGCCGGTCGTGATTTCGAATTGACGTCCTACTCCCACCGCAGTCCGAACGACCTAAAATTGTAAAATACGTTTTTACGGAAGTCTCGGAGGTGTTAAGAGTTCCTTGACGTCACGGATTCTGTTCCCTGGTCCCCAGTTCCTGTCCCGATTGAGGAGGTCTTCGGGGGTACAACCCCTCTGTCCTCCCGACAGTTCTTAACGGTCCGCGTCCCGAAGGACCACTTGGGGTCTCCTGGTTGAGACGTCTCTACGGTACTGGTGCAAGTGAACCCTCCCCGGTCCCGTCCTCCCCTCCGTCGAAGTCATCGGGGATTATTTACGGAAGACAAGGATCGCTCGTTAGAGTCGAGAGGTGGAGGACGAAGGATTTGCGTCACCGGGACCCAAAGCCACCCACCCCAGGAGGCACGGAGGGAGTGGCGGGTGGGGAAAGGAGAGTCCATCTCCCTCAGACCCCAAGACCACAGGGACCCAGTCGGACACCTCCGTCCCCCGAGAATCTCGACGGTCCTATGGTCCCCCTCCCTGCACCTACCTCCTCCCTCTCGTCCGTGGGGACACTCTGTCCTCTCGGAGTCCACGGTCCAAGGACCACTTCCACCAGGACCTCGGGCCGTGACGACGGGCAGAGACCCCCCGTGGAGACGAGGGAGAGACGACAGACAGAGGGGAGGGTCAAAGGGTCCTCTTCTACCCTGGTCGAGTTGTAGAAGAGGACTCGATAAAACTCCCCCCACCCACAACTTCGGCCACTACCTCGGTTGAGTGAGAGAAGGGAGCCCGAGGGTGGCAGGGGAGAGGGTAGGCACAAAACCCCAACGATTCCTTTGGCGTGTCGGATAGACGTCGAGGACAAGGACAGTTTTGGTCCTTTCAAAGATTCCGGTTAAGTCACCCTTGTGACAGTCTCGGGCTCAGCCAACCGTTCCTCTCCGGAGAGGGAGAACTTCGGAGGACGTACCTACAGGAGGGTGTGTTGACACGCACACACGCACGTGTGTGTGTGTGTGTGTCCGAACACGACGGGTGTGTGTATGGGCGTCGAGGTTAGTGGGTCGGCTTCGATTACCCTCCTCTCTTTTACTTTTTGTTTGCCCTTTTATAGCGGGACGGGCCGAGGACCCCCTCGACGTACGGGGTCGACGGAGGCGGGGAGGGGAGACTCTGACTCCTCGACCGTTCCAGACCCCCGAGGTCCGTCGGGTGGGTGGGGTTGTAGGGGGACTGGAGTCCGACTAGTCAGGTCTCTTTCGAGGGTTCAAACCTAGCGACTCCCCGACTCAGGAATCCTTATTCTTCTCCGTGGTTCGTCCTTTCCCCACACGTCTTTACCGGGTCTTCGAGGTGTCACCCTCAGCCTCACCTCACACTGGAACTCTTCCAGTGGGTTTATGTAATGACTGTCGGAGAGACCTACGAGGCTTTCACTTGACTCTAAGACGTTCCGATCCTCTAACCGACTTTTCGTACCATTTTCCGTTGACCAACATTTCGTCTGGTACAAATCGTAGAAAGACGACGACGTCGACGATTCAGCGAAGTCAGCACAGGTTAAGACACGCTGGGGTATCTGTCGTCGGGTGGTCCGAGGGGGCAGGGACCCTAAGAGTTCGTTCTTGTTACCTCACCCAACGGTAAAGGAAGAGGTTACGTACTTTCATTCTTCACTTTCACTTCAGCGAGTCAGCACAGGCTGAGAGTCGTTGGGGTACCTGACGTCTGGTGATCCGAGGAGGCAGGCACCCTGAGATGTTCGTTCTCCTGACCTACCCCACGGTAACGGAAGAGACAATCGTAGAAACATGTCGAGGACTTAAGGTCTTGAGTCTCGTTCCAGTGATAGTTTCTCCTTGGAAAGGAGGTCTCTACATTCGACAGGTCTGTCCTATATTCGAAGGTGTGACTTGTGACTCGAAAAGTAGTGTCCTCGATACGTTCGTCTTCCACCCAAGGGTAACCGCTCCGACGATATTTCTTCTGAGGCTGAGACGTACCGTCAAGACACCGTCCTTCTCAGGTCGCGGGTGCCAAGTCTCAGAGACGTCCGTCGTTCGGGAGAGTCACGTACCCCCGACTCCCGTCGTCGGTTGGGAACGAAGGTGCGCGACCGTAAGTGTCACGTCGACTGGAAGGGGGACTAGTCGGTTCACCGGACAAGTGACAACAAAAAGACCTGAACTCTCTCTGCCTTCCTTTCTACGGATTCCTTTGTGGATTACTTTCTAAAGACCGACATCCTTAATCTCGCGGTGTTGGTGTGCCTCGTCTTCGGAACTGATACTTCCGGAAAAGACGAACTTTACTTCCCAACACGGAAGTGTCGGTCGATCCTTCCACCGAATCGAAACCCCCCTAAAACAACCAACAAACAAAAAAATTAAAAGAAAAGAAAAGAAGAAAAATTTAGAACCGGTACGGTTACCGACCGTCCTAGAGGAAAGGGACTGGTCTCTGACTTGGCCCCGGCACCGTCACTTTCGTACTTTAGGATTGACGATCGGTTGATCCCTTATATACGTGTTACCTTATAACCGGTAATTTTTCTTGTTTTATTTCAGCAAACGCTGACACACTTATCTGGATCTCTGACAGTTTCACTCACTTCATTCGGTCTGTCTCTTTCTGGTGATAGTATACCATAGCGAATGTATACTTCAGAATCTTTTACCATGTTTACTCGGATAAATGTTTTATCTTTATCTGAGTGTACATCTTGTGTTAGAATATCAGTCACCCCTTCCCTATTTAACTCTCTGACCCCAACTGTACGTGTGCCTCGAACCACCCGGTGTCAGGTGCCCAGCGTGTCACCCTGTGCTGACTCGCTGCAGTGAAGGGAAGGGAAGGGAAGGGAAGGGACGGGAAGGGAAGTGATGATATACATTTTCTACTGACTATTCCTAGATGACAAGTCGTGTATCCTGAGATTTATGAGACATTCCGAGCTATGTCCTTTTCTTAGATGTTTTCTCACTTACACGCATATTCGCTAAGTGAAATGACATGCCGTCTTTATTATGTTATAACATTTAGTTGATATGAGGTTATTTTTTTTTACTTCACCGAAACAAAGGAGTTTTTAGTCCCTGTCTTTCCTTCAGGGAGACCACTTTTACCTTCCTCCAAACACAGTCTTCTTTCGTTTCGGCTCCACCACGACATTCGAGGAGTCCCAGTCCCTACCACAGTCCCGGAGTTAAGGTCCGACAACTCTTGATGACAGGGTGGACCCGAGACGCGGTGTCTCTTCACTCAACCCCAACTTCAGGTCGGGGTAAAACGATCGGTTCGTTATGTTGTGTGTACTACCTCTGAGAGGGGGCCTCCGTCGTCGACCCCTCTCGTCTCGCCCGTCGTCGAGGCCCGGTCGGGACTGACTAGAGGACCCCAGGAGGGTTTCAGGTCGAAGGTGGTGCCGCGGGGAGTAGTGGGAGAAGCACCGACGAGGGGCGGTACGCCTCTTTCCGTCTGTAATCCGACCACCCCTTCCGGGAAGGGGCACTCGGAACCGGGAGGAGGGTCCGAACACTCGGTAAAAAGAAAGGTCAGGGGGCGTGAGGTCGCTACAGCGGGACGGACAGACAGGGATTTGTGACGCGAGACATGAAGAATCAGAAGAGTTCCGAGAAGGGTCGGGTCTGGTCTGTCCTTTGAACCGACGTTTACTACTTTCGGTTGAGAACAATCTAATTCGTCTGTTCTTTATAAGACTTCGCTCTTTCAGATCACGGAGTCCTCGACTACCCACCCGACCTCGACGTCGAGGGTGGTTCGTTCCTGTTTCTCTCCGAACCACCGGCTCTTGGGAGGTTCCATTTACTGTTCCCGCAGACTGGTCCCGTACAACCAAGACGGGGAGAGGGTAGATGGAAGTCGACTATTTGGGGAGGGGGTCCGAATACACACACAATCAGTGAGGCAGCACGGGTTGAGAAACTCTGGGGTGTCTGATATCGGGTGGTCAAAGGAGACAGGTACCCTAAGAGGTCCGTTCTCATGACGTCACCTATCGGTAAGGGAAGAGGTCTTCTAGAAGGACTGGGTCCCTAGTTTGGGGACCAGAGGACGTAACGTCCCTCTAAGAAATGACAACTCGATGTCCCTGCAGTAGACGACGATTCTGAGAAACGACCCTACTAAGGGTTGACAAGGACGAGAAGGACAGTTTCAGGGTTTCTGAGACATCCCCGTCGTCTAACCGACTCGAGTCCAAGATCCCGAGTGGGAGGAAGAGGCGACTGAGACGGGTGTAGGTACGACACTCCCTTCGTCCCTCCCTTTTTTAAGACGTGTGAGGGGGACGGGCATGGTGGTACACCTTGTCTTCCACTTTAGGACGGACGTTACTTTGAGCACACTATCGCTTAAGGGAGACTTTATCCTTCCCACGAGTCTGTAACCCGTCGGGGTACTGTTTACAGGTGAAGTGACTGAGGGTAAGTGAGGAGTTTACAGTAAAGAGATTTTGGAAGGAGGTCGGGTCGACACGAGTTCACGAGGAAGGTGCAAGGGTGTCGTGGACCACGGAAGTGTGGGAAGAACAAAATAATTTCAACAAACGTCTAAACAGAAAAAGAGATCTGGTACTCAAGGAAACTAAAAACTCGTCCCGTAGAAGTAGGTACTGGGGAACAGACCTAGGTCACCCACCGCATTTTCAAATGTTCATCCACTACCTGACTTGCACACGGGGGCTCTGTTGAGTGTGCCATCGTCTAGTCGAGTGTTGTGAAATTTACGGACCCATGAACACTACTTGGGAATGATGTCTCTGCCCCACGGCTCCTCTCGAGTCCTCGTTTCGATCCAAGAATTCGAATGCTTATAATCGTTCTTTTCGGACATTCACTGGGACAAGGGATTTCCCGACACTTCCATAGAAAAGGTTTTATACGAGGTCTCTCCCCGGATCATCCTACACACAAGGTAACATTCGTACTTTAGAACCAACGACATTTAGACTTAAACACACCCAACTCTATCTTTACGAAATGTCAGTAATTCGTTGTGACACTTCCATTAATATATTTCAGGATATGGTCCGTGGACCCGGTCCTCACCCTACTTTGACGGGACTCACCGGGGGTGTCCCCTCTTGTCACCCTCTCTTCGTAGACCTTTCTATACTCTCCAATCGTTCTCGGCGACTTTTATGTCTCTTCTTCGTCTTCTCTTCCACTCCCTCCTCTCGTCGTCCACTTCTTCGCGTCCTCGTTTCGGGTCGGCGCCCCGTCTCCCCTCGCACCCCGTCCCGACTCGGTTCCTGGCCCTCTGTCTGTGACTGCGTCTTTCTCCACCGGGCACCAGTTCGCACGTGCCGGTCCTCTTCGCCGCTCCCTGCGCCCTTTCTGGTTTCGATTGCGGGTGGAGGCCTCTTCCGCTACCGTGGGGTGACGTCATGAGAGCGGACCTTTTAGGGTACCTACCTCCTCGGACCACCCGACGTCAGGTACCTCATCGATCCTCAGCCTGTGCTGACTCGCTGAAGTGAAAGTGAAAAGGGAAAGTACGTAACCTCTTCCTTTACCGTTGGGTGAGGTCACAAGAACGGACCTCGTAGGGTCCCTGCCCTCCCGGACCACCCGACGGCAGAGACCCCAGCGTGTCTCAGCCTGTGCTGACCTCACTGAAGCGTCGTCGTCGTTGCGGGTGGAGTCAACCTGTTTACGAATAATCACGGATGATGGGTGGTCCGTGACACGATTCCGTGATTCCTTATATTTCCATGTATCGACATATATTTCTATGTGTTTGGGGAATAAAAGGTCCCAAAAGTCTCGTCACCCCTTTCTGTTTGTCTTTTTAGCTCGAAGAAATGGAACAGGTCCCCTGATACTTTTATCCTTTCCAAGACCTCCGTGTAAAATCTTCTTAATTTACAGAATAGTCATTGTGATAGTGAAGACACTATTATTCCCAATCCAAAGACCCCTTCCACTACGAAGAGTCCACCGAACCCCCATTTCTTAGACAGACAGTTCCTGTCTGAGATGTCCTCTGTGCCCTCTGTACCCAAGCTAGGGACCCAGTCTTCCTAGGGGATCTCTTCCTTCACCGTTGGGTGAGGTCACAAGAACGGACCTTTTAACGTACCCGTCTCCTCGGACCGTCCGATGTCAAGTACCCCAGCGTTTCTCAACCTGTGCTGACTTGTGTTTGTGACTCCTTCCGCTGTCTCCATTTTTTTTTTTACCGACTTAGAGTGGCTCGCCTGCACCCTAGGAAAGAGGGCACAACCCGCGGTGCGTCTAAGGGAGACTAATACGGTGACAGTCGTCGGTCGGGACTGACCCGCCCCTTCCACGACGTGGGCCCGGACCCCACCGGTCCCAGAAGAGAAGGTCAAGATTAAGACAATGGAAGTTACAGACTTGGAGTTTGTTTATAAATCTGTAATTAACACACACAGTAAACGGCTCTCGTTTCTCTAGTAAACCATCTACCTATCTACGTTCTTTCTTTTCCTAACGTTAGTGTGTCATTCCTCTGTGAAAAGGAGCGGATATCGTCTACGGAAACTGGAGTCACAACTTCCTACCCAATCGGCTCCTTTCTTTCCCCCCTCCTCCGGGGACGGTCCTTTTGGTGCACTCGTCTGCGTGCCTCCGAGTGCCACGTCCGTCCTTCTATTCCACGCGACCTCTGCGACCCGCCTCAGTGCGCCCGGTCCCAATTCCTCGAACTTGGATGGTCGCCACTTTTGGTAACTGTTCGAAAGAGTCCCGTTCTGTGTCTTTCTAAACATAAATGCCTAGCAGTGAAACTGTCTCCCCCCAATAGACCTCCTTCTGACATCAGACCCTCTGGTTAATCCTCAACTAATGTGAACAGTTTCACTTTCTACCACCACGATAATGGACTTTGCCTCCTGTGTGTCTCCTCTTACAACGCAAACCTTAGAACACAAGTCTTACAAACGTCTGGTAGATTCCCATATATACACATTGTCCATAAACTTATACCCGGAGACTTGGATTTGCCTCTCTACTGCCAACGTCTATACCCCACCCGAAGTAGTCTAATCTCTGGTAGTAAAGTCATTTATTTACACCCACTCAAGAGGGTTTCTCTTTTATGTGAGTCGTGCAACACCCAGATCCAACCTTGGACCTCTTTGAGCTCACAAATTTCCCACAACCTTTCCTCCCGGGATTCTTCCTTTTGTGTTCTCCTTTTCGCCTCTTGCTCCTCCTCGTCTCCTCTAATCCGGTTCCCCGGCGTCCGGACCGTCTTTCCCTACCCCTGTGTCGGAGTCTTCGTCCTCTCTCCCGATCTGCCAATCACGGCTTTTCCTCGGCAGCCCTTTTTTACATCGGCAACCTCAAACGTTTTACCTTCGTTAGAAAGGTGTCTATACACAACACACGCCGTTCTACCTTCGGTCGTTGCTCAGACCCGTTCTTCATCTTACTTAAGGAGTGGTAAGAAGAAGAAAAAAATTGACTTCACATCAACTTATTGAAATGATAAGACACACACACACACACACACACACACACACACACACGCGTGTACGCGTCGTCTCAAAATACTTTGCCCAGTCTCTTGCGAAGACTGTGTCTACAGTCTTCCCCGGGTCTCTCACGGGGGGAACGATCAGATTCGTTCCCTCAATATGTGAAAAAATTAACCGATAGTGTTATTTAGTTTTCTTACAGACTTCCAACATTTTTAAAAGGTCCGGGTGAGGGTGTTAAATGTTAAACTCTATTGTCCTACTCAGTCTTCCAAAAGTTCCTCTTTGACAAGAGTTCGTCCTAGGTAACAACAGTATATTAGAGATCATTTCTCAATTTTGACTCGACAGACAACACATTAGTAGTCAAGGTCCGAATTTCTTTTTTATGCAAAATACACTGATTCTGATTCCTTACGTCTCCTTTTTTTTTTTTCCGCAGACAGGAAAGGAGGAGGAGCTAGGAAGTGATAAGAACGGTGAACAGAGACCCAAACTTTAACGTAGTTTTATTTTTCCATCGTTAAATTTTTCCTCCAAAAACAAACTTTTATTACGTCAGAGTGTCATTTCTCGTTCGCTACGATTTTCCGTATTTTGTCCTTTGCTTTTAAGACATAGGTTTAGGGTGAGGAGTGTCCACTGTAGTGGTGACAAATCTCAAACTATCGAAGGAAGACCTAGGTGAAACAAATAAATAAAGAACGACATCAAGAATGTTTTTATCTCAGTCCCTTAAGGGACCACCAGATCACCAATTCTGAGGTCGAGAGTAAGGACACTCGCACCCAAACGAGGGACCAGTACCTTGATTCTAGGGTGTCCGGTACACCGTTTTTTTTTTTTTCTTTTCTTTTTTCACAAATGTAATTGATTTTGTTGAAGTAAAAATTTTTTACTCTAGTGTGATAAGCGTAGGACTAAACGTCGAATTTTCGTAGAGTCTATAAAGCAGTACTGCCGTACGCATGAAGGGAAAGGGAGAAGTCACGACGTGTCGCAAGACAGCGCACGACACGCCACGAATGAGTGAATCAGGACAGACAGAGAAACCCTGGGGCACCTGACATACATCGGGGGATCCGAGGAGACAGGCACCCTTACGAGGTTCGTTCTTGTGACCTCACCCGACGGTACGAGAGGAGGTCCCCCAGAAAGGGTTGGTTCCCTAGCTTGGGTACAGAGGGTGTAACGTCCGTTTACGATATCGTCCCTTCAGGTTCTTATGACCTCACCCACCGGATAGGGAAGAGGTCTCCCAGAAGGACTGGGTCCTTAGTTTGGTCCCAGAGGAAGTGACATCCACCTAAGAAATGGTCGACTCGATGGCCCCTTCGGGTAAGACAATATTCTTATGTGTTTTTAAGTAATAATTAAAACTTTTACAATTTAAGTTTCTTCCCTGAAGGAACCACCAGGTCAATGCTTAGGTAGAAGGTTACGTCCCCTAAACCCAAGCTAGGGGCCAACCTCTTGATTCTAGGGTGTAGGGTGTACGGTGTCTCGTCGATTTGCATTGATCTCTACGGGTGTGTCGTTGCCTCTGGGGTAGACCAGTCTTTTTGGGAGTTTCTTTTCATGTCTTCTATTTCATGGTATGTGAGTGCGTGGGTGACGGGAAAGGTTAGTCACGATTGTGCGTACATACTGTGCACACAATCAAACTGTATACACAAAGTCTAAGAAAAAAATCTTGTATTGTCCGAACCTACTCCTTTCTAACTTTTTTGGGTCCCACCGACCTTCAGTGGATTTTCACGTTTGGACTGGAGCCGTGTATGGACTAACTTGGGAAAGGCACTGAGTCCGGTCGGGTCCGAGGTGCCACGCCGGAAGGGTCTGAGTTCGGGTTCGAGGGGTGGAGGGGTGTGGCACGGGACCAATCTTACAAGTGTAAGGTCGTGAAAAGTTTGTCCGAAAATCTGTACCTGGAAGGACTTCGAGTAGAGAGATCGATCTAATTAAGGAGTGAGGTAGAACGACAGGTGTGGTGTGTGGGGGTGTACCGTCAGGTGGACCTCTTGTGAGTCGGTAGAAGTCCTATGTCGATCTCAGTGGACCACGGAGAGGACTGAAACGGGTGGGGTGGTCTATTCTGACCGTAGAGGGGCGAAGCCCGGGGTGCTGCAGGAGGTAAACAGAGGCAGTGCCACGAAAAGAGACAGCTGGACGACTTGCGGGCGGGCGGGGACCTGATATTTAAGGAACTCCTGTTCTAGGTACGGAATAATTAGAGGTCGAGAAGTTTCGGACCGTGTGAGTCGTTTCCGAGAAATTTATCGGAACACCTAAGGACTTCGTGACTACTACTTCGTCTCCCAGTCCACCGGGGTCGGACCGGCAAAGGTCTCCAGAGGTTATTAGTGCGACGGGTCCTGGAGACCGGGGAGGGTCCGGGGGTGTCTCCGTGACGGGTGAGACGGGACACGGGACCGAATCGACACGTTGGAGTCCGACCGGGACGAGTCAGAACCCGAGGGGGCGGACGGGACGGTCGGTCTGGGGGAGACGTGGCTCAGGAGTCCCTTGTGAGTCACCTCGCGTAATGAATTGCCAGTTACCGAGTCTGAGGGTAGAGAGGAGTCCCGGGAGTCTCAGACAAACCTCGGGTCGGGGTTAAGGTCATTTACCTTGCGCTTACCGTGAATAAGGGTTCTACTTAGTAAAACAAAATTAGCGAGCCGGAAAACGCCGTACCGGCGGACGAGACGGACAGTGGCAGACGACCGTCCTACCGGAAGGTCCGGGACGACTAGTGGCTCTTCTCCTCCTCACCCCTCCCTCGGGGTTTTTCCTCGTCACACGTCGTTGCTCGGTTTTGATTACTTTTACTGTGATAGCAGGAAGACCTTGGGTTCCTTTCTAAGGTTTCCCCGTCTCTCGCCGAGGGTTGCACGTCGTGGGAACCCCCGACGAGGTTGTCGATTGTACCACCTTTGTGGGTCGGGAGTGGAGGTCGAAGATTCTTCTCGGAGGTCTGGACCTTAAGGAGACTCGACCTACTCGACCCCCTGGACCCTCTAGTGCCCGCCTCCTCCGATTGTCCCTTTAACATTCTGGGCCTTAATCAAGGGGCTTGAGGCCACACTTTACCCATCGTACAACCCTCTTCGTTTAGATGTGAATAAAAGGAAGGATCCGCTGTTACGGTTGTCTAGCACATCTTACCGTCGGTGCAAAAAGAAGGGTGGATGCCCTCCCGAGCTGGATCTAGACAGCCCGTTCTCCTCTCGAACGGTAGTCGCTCTTCGACGGTCCCAAGGTCGGAGACGGTACCACACCCGGGACCCGGGGTTCCCGACAACCGCGACGTCGGACCCCGGGTCTGGCGTCCAGGAGGGGAGCCTCACTCCTCGGGCACCGGCGGACCTCGACATCCCGTACGAGTGGGGAGGTGCCACCCTACCCGGACGTTGGAACGAGTTCACGACTCGACCGACCTTTCCCCACTACACCCCTCTCCTTCACAAACGTTCCCCTCGTCTTTCTAAGTTACTGGGTTCCTGTGACTAGAGGGAAAGACTGGTGGACCGGTCAGTCCTCCGTGGGTCCCACAGACGTCGTCTCCCTACTGAATCTACTGGAGACCTCCTGAGAAGGACGGGTGCCTCGAGTGTTTCGTGAAGCGTTTCTACTGGACCCGTCCTTTGTTACCAACGAGAGGTTGACCATTGACTCGGAGACCCTCTCCAAAGGAGGTGGGGTCGGGTCGGCAGAGACTTCACAACCACCCCAATCCCCGTCGTGGACAACCAGTGTTGAACTTTGAGGGCGAGTCACGAGGTCCGGAGGAAGCCAGGGAAAGTCGGAAGAGAGAGTGGAGAGACGAAGGAGTGGGTCCGGCGGACGACGGGGGAGGGGCGTGGAATCGGAGGACACTGATACCACATGAGACGTCCCGTTTCGGTGCTCACCGGTGCTCGCCTCAAACGGTTCTCCGTGGGCGAGGAAGGACGCGAGAAGAGGCGACTCCGCGGTCGACGACAAAGGGGCCGTCCAATGACTCGGGCCCTCCGGGCGTGCGGTCCTGCGACACGTTCTGGTCGGCCTGGGGGTGGAGACACACACGAGGGGGTCCTGGTCGGGTTCCCGGAGGACCCTTTCCTTCCTATCCTCCGAATCCGCGTTGGTAAAAAACTCACAGACGATATGTCGTCGAGACTCTGTTGACAAATGCTCCGGCCATCTCAGGGACGGAGCACCTAGAGTGTAAGATGACGTTTCAGTTGAGACCTTCGCAACAATCTCTGGAACTCTTTATCGAGGACTCTCGGGTGGTTCCTCCTTGACTTCGGACTTCTCCCTTCCGCCCACTCCTGAGTCGGGCTTGGTCGGGGCCGGGCTGAGGATAGCCGTCGCCCTCTCCTCTCTCACGTGCGGTCGACACGGAGATCGGGCCCAGGCGGGGTCTCCCGGACGGTCCCCGTTTCCAGTGGCACGACGACCCTCTTCCACTTCTCCTCGTCGGCCAGGGGGCGGGAGGGGAGAGGGGAAGGTTCGGACAAGGTGCTCAGAGGTCCCCTGTCGCCCGAGGGGACCGGACGTCACGACTCCGCTACTACCAGGTGACAAGGGAACTATGTCGTCGAGGTGCTGTCGGGGACCCCTACCCCTACCTTTGAGTCTCCCTTGCACCTGGACTCTGTCCTCTTTCGACACCTGTCGCTCCTCAATTGAAATGTGACGTCGGCACACACACACACACACACACACACACACACACACACAGAAACACTGGGAACATCGGGTGGTCCGAGGAGACAGGTACCCTGAGAGGTCCGTTCTTATGACCTCACCCAACGGCAAATAGGGAAGAGGTCCCCGAGAAGGGGTGGGTCCCTAACTTGGGTGCAGAGGACGCAACGTCCGTCTAAGGAATGACAGACTTGATGGTCCCTGACGTCGACGGATCCAATTTGATGTCTCTATTCTACACTCTTTCGAGGTTCGTCTCGCGGACTGTGTGGTCGTGAGCTATTTGTAAGTAGAAAAGGGAGGGAGGGAAGGAGTAGAGGTGACTTGTTACGGAGGTTAAGTTTACGGAATAATTAGTAAGTGTTATAGTGACTATCATTCTTCTAAGTATTTTTAAGTTTGACATCCACGAAACGGGGAGGGAAGATCGAAGTCTCGTACTTTGACGTGTAGGGTGAGACATCCCTCTGTTCCTCGTGATGGGGAACCTTAAGAGGGTAGGCGTGACTCCGAAAGGTAAGTCTAACAGAGTGAGACGACCCTCTGCAGAAGTCCTTTGTGTGCACAGAGCAGGCGGGTCTACACCGACTCTGTGCTTACTCGTTCCCCTGGTGTGGTCGGGGAGCTGCGAGAGGGAGGCCGACGTGCAGGTTCCGAGGTGAACCGTCCGCAGTCTGTTCTGTGGAGAGAGACACGGGTAGACTCAGGGTCGTGACTAGAGCCCGGGACTGGAGGAGAGACGGGAAAAGACGAGAGGTCCGGGACGATTACCCGGAGAGAGTGTACTTAAGAATCGTGGGTTTCTGTATAGACAATTAAACCTACTTCGAAAATACATGATGGTAGCTAAAATTTCTATAGTTATCGTCGTTCGAATTTGAGAAAAAAAAAAATTACACTATATTGTTATTCAAGTCGAGTGTTTTGTGTGGTCGGAGGGTCTCCTTAATACTCGTGAATTGTTCAAGAGACAGCGGAGGTCAGGGTCCTTTCATTTTGTTTCACTTCGGTTGAAAACAAAACCTTCACCCCACTGTTCCCCTACCCCACGCGACACGAATAGACTCTCCCACCCTCTCTCCTCCACTGTCGACCTCCACTAGTCGACCGCGTAGAAAAGAGGAAAAGGAGGACCCGTCCGTCCGTGTGGCGCTCCTCTCCTTTCGTCCCGACGGGTGGGGGGGGGTCCCCTCGGAACCGACGTAGTCTGGACCCCCCACGGGTCCTCTCCCCCCGCGTGTGGAGAACGTCAACGGGACGTGGCGGTCCGTAGGGCGGAGGGGAGGGACGGAGACAGAGAGGGGTGGTGGACACGGGTAAGAGGCGTCATTGTTAAATGAAGAGGGGAAGAGTCGCTGCGAGTATTTTCGAAGGGAGAGTCTTCGACCTCCGTCCCACTGGTTCCTGTTGAACCGGGGAAGGGAGGGTCGGGAGGCACGGGAGAAGTCGGTCGGGACCGAAGGTGGGATCCAACCGGGGAGACAGAGCGGTGTGACCCGGGGGGAGACAGTCGGACGACGAGACCGACCGGTCGGACGGTGTACTAGGCTGAGAACCCGAGTCGTCTGCACTAGACAGGGACGAAACCGGGTCCTCGTAAGGGGGACGTCGGGTGGGAAGCGGGAACGTCTGTCCGGGAACGTGTCGTAAAGAACTGACGGTGAGTCGGGGGAGACGAAAATGGGATAAAGAAATAAAAGGAAACGTCACAAACCGTTGAACGAAAGTCAGTCTGGTCTCCGGAGAAGACATACGTACTTCGGGACACAGACCGCACAGAGGGATATGTCGGTCTGTCTTACTAGGTAATCGTTCTCGTTCGCTCACTTGACTGACGTCTTTTGGTGGTTCCCGACCATTCGACAAAGTCATCGAGAATGACTACGGTTGCTCGATGAAAAAACTGGACAATTTTAGGGTGGATTATCCTCGTTGTCCCAGTTCGACTCCTAACCTCTGTTTTCCCAAGACGTAAACTTGAGACTAAAACAATGAAGGTCTACATGCACAGACCGATTGTACGAACCAAAGAAATTCCCAAAGGATGAGACTATCTCCTTTTCTCACTAAAACGGGAGACCAAAGGGTCTGTAGTGTCCTCCTGTCTCTCTAGAAGAAGTATTGTACCAAACCTCCAAAGGAACCTCCAAAAACCTCCTTCTTCGACTACTTAACCGAGGTCCGAGAGAGGTAGAAGGACAGTCGGGTCCTAAGGGTCGTCCTCCGTTTAAAGGATTAGTCAGTTTCGGTACGAGTTGGGGGTAGGGGTGGGCGTGGGAGGTACGGGTAATCCGCCCTATATCCCCTTTTCATTCCTCGGGAATCGCCCGAGGTTTGACTCCTGTACACCGGGTACGGGACCCTGAGGGGTCAGACTCTTCCGCCTTCTCATGTTTCCTCCGGTGTAAGAGGTTCGTGATTACTGTGTTTCTGGGTCTTAGTTTTTCATCCGATATCGTTGTGTAAAAGAAGGTCCCTCTTCCGTGTCCCACCACTACCTCTGTTTACGCTCCACCCCGCCGACACTCACGGGTCGGGGCGGAGGAGCGTGCCGAGGCCCGCGGTCGGGGTCGGACAGACCAAATCTATTCTCGGGTGTCTATCGTAACGGGACCCGGTGTGGCAGTGGAGAGGGTTCCCCTGTGACTTTTTAGGTCCTGTCGTCGGAGTCTAGAGACTAGGGACGAAAGACTCTGACGTTGGATTTCTTTTGGTTCCCGACGGACTCCCGTTTCCCCGTCTTCGAACAGGTCTGATGAGACGAGTAGCCCCGTTGGTTCCGAAGACTACAGTCACCGCTTCTGGACCTACCTACGACGACAAACGTCCAGGTCGAACGACACCCGACCGGGGAGACGAGGGTGAGGGTTCCCGAAGTTCCCCGGCTCCTGGTGAGGCCGACGGGACGGGACGCCCCACGGCGTCCTCCTCGTCCCTCCCTTCGTCTCTGTTCTTGCCGTTCTGTCCCCCGTCCACGGTTGACCACCCCGGTCAGAGGGACCTTCTCCTCTTTAAGTCCTCTTTTGGTCCCTTTCAGACCAACATTCCTTAGGAGACGAGACATTATCGAGAGGGGTGTCGTGTGTCGTAGAAATTACTCTTGGAGTAATTTTACGTCCGGTCCACTCGAAACCACTCAGCCAAGGATTTGTAGGAAGACAGGGCGGACGTCTACCATTCCGTCCCAAGGGGAGGGGGTGGGGGGGTAAAACAAGGTGACCCCGGCCCCGGAGAGGCGTCGGTTAGACTTCGTAGTCTCCCGTTTTGTTACGTTGACCCGAGTCGGTCACGGCTCCGGGGTCTAGAGCCTCCCCACCTACCCCGGAGTCCAGAGTTTTCTCTTTTACAGTCATCCTGGTTTTTCCCCGGTAGTTATTCTTGTCATCCCCACACCGGGACCCAGAGTACATCTGTGTATGTGTCTACGAGGGTAAATGTGTCTAAAAAAAAATTACAGAAAAAGTCTATGTGTGTATCTGAGTGTTTCGTCTCTACAAGTGAATAGGACTCCACGGAAAGGAGAAAGGGAGTGGGTGTATGATCTTTCAGTTTACTTGAGCGACTGGAAGATTGGGGGCCGGGGGGGCGATGGGGGAGGATATCCCACCCGAAGAGGGTTTTTCGTCAGAACCCCCGGACCCCGATCCCCTCCTTGACCTGGTAGGCTTCAAAAAAGGTCTCCCCTCACCGTGGTCGGCAGGCTCGTGGACGAGCAGGACGTCTGACTGTCGGACTAAACCGGGTCGACCTAGACTGGGTCGACGAGACCCTTCGGGACAGAAGGGTGACAAGGAAGGGACGGTTAGATTAAAGTAATACTACCGAGAACCGAGGTTGGACATTTTGACTTGCGTGTCGGGACCTTGTGTCGAGTTGGACCCATGGGAGTGGATGGGAGTCCTCCTGGGTCCGGTGATAAGAGATAGACCCACAGGGGGGTCGGGTCATGGATAAAAGTCAGGGACGTGAGTATGAGTGGAGGAGGTTCTTCAGAAGAGACTAATGTAAACAAAACAAGATTTGTCGTGTCGAAGAGTCGCGAGTCCTTCTTTTAACGAAAGATAAATAGCGAACAACAGACTCGAACGTAGTCCGGACTGAGTACTCTCACGACTGAGAAGGTAATCTACTCTCGAAGACTAGGACGTTTGTTAGGAACAGGTGAGGGAGGTCTCGGGACGTCTTAGGACTGGACCCTCCTCAGGTAACGGACCTGTTGTGTTAAAAGTTCCGGACCGACAACCAAACGGCTTCTGGGATGACCTATCGCTCCGGGGACCTTTCGTCCCCGCTATTGTTCCCCAACCTCGGTAGACCCAAGGTTCTCAATTCTCCAAAGGGGTCCTCACTGATTCATAGGCCACACCGGAAACACCTCTCGCCGAGGGACAAACGAAACACTTGGCTCTCTACACAGAGTGGGTGAATGAACTTACGGGACTCCTCTCAGTAGGATACGGAACTTATCTCCTTGCACCTCGTCGTTCCGTCCTTTGCGTCGGGACCTCCCAGCCTTAGTCTTTCCCCTTTCCTCGTCCATTTCCTCCTACCCTCCCCCACCTGACCTTCCATCATTCTCATTTCACCAAACCCCCCTTCCTTTCCTCGTCTCTGTGTCTTTCCCCTCTTTCTTTTGGACTGGGTTTTCCACCTTTTCCCTCAGTGCTTCCTTCGTTTTCGTTCCGTTGTGTCTTTGTGTCCGATTCTGTGTCTATGTCTTTAGAGAGGTGGTCCTCGAAGCTCTTCCAAGAGTTCGTGACTTTGTAAGGTTCAGTTGACATGAAGTCACTTTACATAAATAATTTTTCTCTCTCTCTTCCAAGAGTCCTTGACCCCCCGACCTCTAAAATCCTAAAATCGGAGATAATACCTGGTCGATGTAAGACACGTAATCTGACACATTGTGGGGTGCTCCACTCGTGAGAGTGACGGACAAATGTCGAGTCCCCTGGGGCCTCATTTCTTCCCTTCGTTGTGGGGGCCAGTGTGTCGACTATGTGTCGTCCCAAGTCCAAGTTCAGGTCCAGACTGAGGTTTCGAACACTGAAAACACGGTAGGAAGGGGCCGAGACTTTCGTGAGAGGGACCCGACTGAAAGAGGGTCGTAAAGTCGTTCGGGATTACTTCACGGAAGACTCACGGGCCGTGGTAGTATCCTCCCCAGAGACGGGGGTGTCTCAGGTGTCAGACTGCCCTAAGGAGACTACAAACTACCGAACAAGGACATATAGGTCCAACTGTCCTGGGGGATGATTTCACGTTTACTGCCAGGGTGACGAGGTTCCAGTACGGGCACTGACTGTCCTGTCCTTCCTCAAAGTTGGAGAAAGAATCAGTGGTTTAAACCTAGGTAGTCGAGATCTATCCCCCTAAAAGAGTGTTTTCGAGACTCCGAAGAGGTTCAGGGACCAGGAAGTATTCCCGCGAACAGAACCCTTCCACCCTTATTTATTCCTTTTCTCCCGTCAACTTGTCGACAGACCAGAGACGAAGAGACGGTCTAGGTGAAAGGGGGTTTCAGAGAAGGGGGACTGACGAGTCTCTCACCCCGGGGACCCCCGTCCCCGTGGCCCCCACTACGGTCGTCTCTCCTTCCAAGTCCCTCCCCGAATGTCTCGTGACGTCGCGACGACGGCCCCCGGGTCTCCGTTCGAGAGGGCGGGGTGCCTCCGTCCCGAAAGTCTCTTCCTCGTCGACGCAGACTGGTTGACCTCCTTCCCGTCCTTCGTCCTACGTGGACCCAATACGACCCCCAACGCTTAGGGAAGAGATCTCGACATTTGAATCTGTCTTTGTGGCGGTCACAGGTCGCGTAACGACTTCAAAGTGGACCTCCGACCTCCTTCTCAAGGTACGTGAGAGCTCCAGTGATTTGTTTTGACATAAGGTTCGATAAGTCTGTGTCTCTTTCTGTGTTTCTCGTTCTAGGTCTTACCGTGATTCTTACGGGGGTGTCCAGGGGAACGAGAGAGACGACTGTACGAGGAGCAAGTGGGCCCCACTCGTGGGCCCCACTCGTGAGGAGACTCAAGGCACACATGGTGGGACGTTCCACAGGGGGATACTCAGGAGGGAGAGGATGTCCCTCTTCCGGTTCTCCCGGAGCCGGTCGGAAGTCGGGCCCGCGGGACAGGAGGTGCCGACTGACTACCCCGAGGGGGCGGACCGGAGCGAGAGGGGAAGGGTCTACCGACTCGTCTGTTAGTTATAACTACACTTAGAGGGTCCGTCCGGACGGCCTGTCTCTCCGGGTCGTCTGTCTCCGTCTCGACGGGAGGGGTCGGGTCCGCCCGAAATTGAGTCTGTGTTTCGTCCACTGGGTCCACGGACCACCGAGACCGACCTGACTCCAGTAGCACTCGGTCCTCGGTTGGTCCGGGGCGACGAGGTGACCGGTCTAGACTGCACACGGAGACGGTCTGCAAATGGCGAGGTCGAGTGAGACGACGAACCGTCGCACTCCACGGGCCCACTCCGACTCCCCTCTTATTATTCGTCAAAGGAGGGGGGACGTCTCGCTCCGTCGTCGTGTCGACGTCCCGACTGTCAAACCCTCTCCCTGGGAACAACGGGGTCCCGGGGTCAGGTGGGGGTCGTCGAGCGAGGAGAGGTCGAGTGACGTGTAGTGAGAGGACTTCCCTGTGCGGCGCGGTGTCCCAGGACGTGCCGAGTGGGGTGGAGGAGAGGGGTACCGGAGGACCAAGACCAGGTCGACTGGTCCGAGGGCGGACGAGTCCTTCGGGAAAGAATCGACTGCGGGGGACCGGAACGCGTGAAAACGGGGTACAGGTAGGTCAAGAACGTGTTAGTCAACCGTGTTACCATTTTTAAAGAGAATACTTCTATGTCGGAATACACGGAACTTACTAGAAGGGACGGTGTGATATTCGTAGATCTTTTGTCCCCGGTCCCGACTGGGTAGGACCCGTGGGAAGTATCGGTAAAAGTATTCACCGAGACATTCACAAACTACTTACTGACTTACTAGAGACGGGGTGTAGACGGACTCACAAAGAGTTCCTACCCTGATGGGCCCAGAATCTTGGAGGGTCCTTTTGGTTATTTCCCTATGGGTGAGGACTAACAACTCACTCACCTCTTTTTGGGGTCTTGTCAGAGAAGTCGGTCAGATGAGTGGGGGAGAAGAGATGGGTCGCGAGTGGACGGGTGTGTGTTCGGGGAGGGGTCGTCGTCCTCGTCTTGACCGTGCCGGAGTAGCACGAGGAAACTTTGGGGACGACTATGACAAATCCAAACTGGACTGAACTCCGGGTAAGTGGTCGGAGGCGTTGACAGATATAGTGTTGGTAGGACTCTTTTTCGTTCGTACGAAGTCCGTCGAAAGGACGAAGGTGTGATTGTGTCACGAGAGTGGTGCATAAACTGTCCTGCGTCACCAAAACGGTGTATAAACTAGTAGTGTCCTGTGTAGGGGTAAGATGTCTCTTCCTCTGACTCCGAATCCCTCAACGTGACTTCCTGGACATCGAGTCAAATCTGACTCTGGGAGACTGAGGTCGGACGGTGGAGAGGACTGTCGGAAGACGGAGCGGAGCGGAGTATACCTGAGTTCTTTCATGTCGGAGGGTTCTTCGTATCGGAAACCCGACCTCTCCTTTAGAAACTCCTGTTGACTTGCGAGGAACGTTTTTTCTTCTGTCTCTCTTGGGAAGTCCAGTCTCGTCGTCCCGACCCTAACGGGAGTCCCAAAGACCGGTTCGTCTCAAAGAAACACCCCGGGTCGTCAAAGTCCGTTCTCCCGTGTACCTAAACGGTCCCTACGGGACTCAGTCTTTCCGTAGTTCTTAGTCACTCACAAGGACTGGTCGGTACTCGTCGCGGGCCCACGGGGAAGAGAACCGAAGAGGTCCCGGGTGTCACCAGTGCCGACGTCGACAGACTCGTGAGTCGTGTCTGCTCCTGGCAGGAGGTGCACGCCTCCCTCTCAGGGACCAATGTGTGCACAGGTAACCCCAAGTTGTTCCACCGCACTGAACAGACTACTGAACCTGGAATTTTTCACAGTCGTACGTCTAAATTTTAGGTCCAAAAAGATTTCGGTCATAGTTGCTGGAGAGGTTTTGATAATAGGTAAAGAAGGTCTTTGACAGTAGAGGTGAAAGGACAAGTCATTCTGCGCGTAGTGGATCTGGTCCTGTAAATAAAAATAAAGAAATAAACATCGTCCCTTATATAACTTTTTCAGGTTTTGTGTGTACAATGTTTTCTTATATGGTACTTTTATATGGTGGGTGACAACTAGGGGTTTGTACAATGAGAAGGATCTTCGTTGGTCAATGACAAAAGATATAGAGGAAGGTACATGTATAACACGTTTTGTAATTAATACATATTTATAAGAGGGGGGGGGTGGGAAAAATTTGTTACCGTCATATAATTTATGTAACGAGACACGAACATAAAAAAAAGGTGATTTGTCACACAGGAACTTTAATAAGGTATAGATATGTATTTCACAAGAGGTGAAGAGAACTACCAACGTCTTATAAGGTAACAGACGTTTAGGCAAATTGGTCAGGGGACACTACCTATGATCCAGTAAAGATTAGGAAACGATACTTTTTCCCACGATGGCACTTGTTGAGACATATGTTCCAGTGACACGAGTACGCGTTCCTGTAGACATTCTTTTTAAGGATCTGTACTTTAACGACTCATTCGTTCGAGACTTTAATTTGTAATGGCTACCCTTCGTTTTGTCTTTCGCGTCCTCCTCTGACTCTAGAAAGTTGGACCGAGGCACCGAATGGTCGACACGCAGGAGGTCGTTCGATACTCTGGAGTGATTAGGAACCAAAGGTTCAGACAATTTTGTAAACGGAGGAATATCCCATGGGACACTCCGCGGTTCATCTTCCGTTACCTACACTTCACGGACCGTGTTTCGGACTGAGTGCCTCCACTCCTCCGCTACCTCGCTGCAGGGGCGAGGTGGCACCCTTACCGGGGTGCGGGGAAGGACCCTTTCTCGAAGAACGTCACGGGACGGGGCGGCGGAAGAGTAAGGGAGGGGGGAGGACTAAGGACCACGAGGGTAACGGAGACCCGCGGTGGACGGACCGTAGCGTCGAGAAGGACAGCAACAAGTGACACGGAGAACGGGTAGTCTACTAGTCGAAGATCTCTTGTCCCTCGGAGAACGAGAAAGAGTTTGTGGGGGAGGTGGACAGTCTTCAGGACCGTGTGTTGTCTTCGAGTCACTTCCAGGTGACTTGACTTTAGTCGAGACCTTTTGTGAGGAGTACCACAAGATTCGAGGATCCAAGAACCATGAAATCGTTTCTCTCTCTCCACAGTGGGGGCCGGTGGTCCGACTTCTCCGTCGGTCGGAGGGAGATGGTAGGCGACTCCTAACCAGTAGTCCTTTCCAAAATGGCTTACACAGTAGAAATTTTAGGGGACGAAGACGTGGAGGGTAGAGGGTGCTGTGGGGGGTTGGGTCTGGGACCATATTTCGTAAGTCTGTCGGGGGGAGACCCCTCCTCACCTCCTAGGAGGGGACCGGGGACAGGCAGGGAAGGGTCCGTACAGGACCCAACCAGGCATACGGTGACCCCTAGAGTCGCGATCCCGGGTAACGGGTCCCTCGCGTCCCTCCGCCCTTCTTTACTAAAGTCGAAGAGAGACCTCGGATTTCCGAAACAATTAACGACAGTCCCGTCGAGGAACCCTTGCCTAATAACTATCGTTAACTTTACTTTCTCACCCCTTCTTTTTTTTTTGGGTCGTCCGGGAGGAAACGACCGAGGACGGGGGGGCCCACCCAACAGGGGGACGGGGAAGGGACTCCGCCTGTCGGGCGAGGCGTCGGGAGGCCGGGGAAGAGGTCGTCGCGGGGCGGACGGGGGACGGGCGGAAAGGGAGGACGACGAGGACTGAGGGGCGGACAGGGGGACGGAGTGTCGTCGGCCCGCGGGACAGAGAGGGGAGGCGGACAGAGGTCCGGGACGTGGGAGTGGAGAACGACGAAGGGTGCGACACCTGGGGACCGGGCGTGAAAAGGGATTCACGGACGGCGAGCCAACGACGAAATCAGAGAGGGAAGGAAGGGGAGAGGTCGGGAGGTTGGAGGCGTAGGCGTGGAGGCAATTGAGGGGTCGGAGAAGGAATCGACGAGCCCGAGGAAAACAACCTCAGAACCTGGGGGTCAGTGAGAGAGGTTGTTCCTCTTTCTGCCTCATTAGCACGCCACAGAGGACCGGGGGTTTGGAATCTTTTTGCACTGAAGGTAGGAGGACAACACGGCTCCGGAGATGGGCGACGGGTCTGAGGGTTGGAAATCGGAAACCAAACGCGGGCGACCAGGTCACTTGCAGGCAGGTAGGGCGTCCGACACAAACCCCGGTTGTGATCGTCTCGGGTTACTCGAGAAGCGGAGCCCCACGGCCCCACCTTTGGGGTCACGGGGAAGGCAATGAGTACACTCACAAAGAATGGGAGACGGGTACCGTCCCAGAGGCACGTGGTCCCGAGTTATCGTCGAGAGACGAAATTGACCTTCGACGGGGCGAAGGCCAGACCCGACCTGGGACCGAAGGTCGCTCCCAGAGGACACGGAAATTCTTCCGTCTGCGACCACCCGGGGGGTCGAGGAGACGGGGGGGTCGAACCTCGTTCCTACCTATAAGGGTGCCTCGGGGGAAGTCTCCCCGAGTATTTATTACCGACTAGAAGGGTGTCCCCTGCCCTTGACAAGACGAGAACATCTCGGACCCCTTTCGTACTGTTCCGATTAAATAGAGAGAGGAGGACACGAGTGTGTCGTCACCCCCTGTCCGGTGAAAAGGAGAAAGAGGAACGGGTCAGAGAGGAGGGTCCTAGACATGTCCTTTCCCGTCCCTACTCTTTCCTCTCGAGACCCGAAGACCCAGGGACTCCACCTACGGGCGGGAGGTGGTAGCGGGGTTTGTTTGGTGTCTCGTCGAAGTCTCGGTTATCGGCGGGAAGGGTCTGGGGTGGGTACAGAGTGGGGTGTCTCGGGGCCGGGTGGGGTGTCGGGTGCCCCGCCCTCGTGAGCACTTTCGTCATACCAACGTGTACTGCAA
This sequence comes from Capra ibex, assembly GCA_006410555.1. NCBI lineage: Eukaryota > Metazoa > Chordata > Mammalia > Artiodactyla > Bovidae > Capra > Capra ibex. Next base: position 759,082 of record SJYO01036187.1, read on the forward strand.
GTGTACCACTTCGAAAATATCAGTTCTCGTCACCTAAGGGGTCTGGAGACTCTGGTAGGGGAGAGACACGAAGTCGTCGGGGAGATCGGGACGTCCTGAGGGGCGCACCCCGGTAGGAGTAGGGTGGTCGGATCGGCAAGTGTCCGTCGAAGTCGGGTCGACCGGACGGGGCCTGAGTGAGGTGTAGCCCGGAAGGTCCGGCGACGAAGCTGGGTGTAGAATGCAGGTACCGGAACCGGCCACTCCCCGAACTTCGATACCTTCGTCTAAAGAGGAGACACAGAGACTCCGACAAGAGAAAGTGACACAATACGGTGTCAGGGTGGGTAGATCTTCCCGTGTGTGGTGGTGGTAGTGGTTCTTCGTGACGGGACGGTGGTCGGTTCCGGCTTCCGTCCGACCGACCCTGCGATCATGACGGAACCCCAATCCCATTGTGGTCCGGACCGAGGGTCACTTCTAAAACCCCCCTCAGACACCAGACCTCACCAACGAGCGACACAACCAGTAGTGACGTCGTCTATTAGTTAATCGTTCCCGAAAATCCTCCACCGGTCTGGGGTGTGACCCGGAGTAGGGTCGGGTAGACGTGAGGTCCGTTGGAGACAGCAGGGGGTCGCGACGGAGGTGGTTCGACCGTGTGAAAGGGTCGTAGCCTTGCGACGACTCCAAAGAAGGTAAGGGTCTCTGACTCCCTAGACAGAGAGGTCGAGAGGGGAAGAGGAGAGGGACGTCGAGAAAAGGCGCAGAGAAGTATAATGGGCGCAGAGAGGTAAAGGAAAGACGGGGAGGGAGAGACAGAGAGTCTGAGACGACGGAGAAAAGAAGGAGGAGGGAAGGAAGGGAGGAGGGTAAGAGGAGGTCCGAAGTAGGGAGGGCGAGGAATCGAGGGGGGTGGGGTTTAGGGACGGCGGAAGGGAGATCGCTGATACAAGTCGAGTTTCCAGCCCTAGAGGATTTCCGCGGAAGTCGCGACCACCAATCAGAACTTCAGAGGCAGTCACAGAGGCTTTCTCCGGACCGACCCCACTCAAATATTCACTCGACAAAGGAGAGGAAGGGTGTGATCCAGGACCTGGCTCTCCCGTCGCTTTTCCGGAGGTTCGTGTGACTTCGTAGGAGGGTCTCCGTCTTGGAGATCTCCATTCGAGAAATCCCCTCTTCCTTTGACGTCCAATTAAGTCTCTCTGAGACGGCACCCAGTCCAGAAGGTCCTCGGACTCCTATCTCGACGAAGATTGGTGGTTCGGTCGTCATTGTACTGGACTCCACCCCTCCGAGTGTGTGGTTAGTGGCTGCACGTCGGACTGGGATGACACGTACTTGTAGGCGGGCAGGCAAAGGGCTGGAAGTCCCCTACTGAACCTCACTCTCCGTCACTGTCGTAATAGTACGGGGAAACGTCTACACCTTTAGTTCCAGTGTCGATTAACGAAGTAAGGAGCGAGGTAGTCAAGAAATGACTCACGGATGATGGATGTCTACGACACAATTTATGATCCGTAGTAGTTGCTATCGATCTTGACCTTGGGTCCCAGTCCTCTGTGTCCGGACCCTGAAGAGACACTACTCTGGCGTCACGTCGGAAGTCCGGTCTCAATGACCAAGTCGAACCCTTCACCACCAACTCGGACTCGTCACTCGTTTCCGGGTCGGGAGATACCTGGTAGACGTCGGGAAACCGGAAAGGGGACGGACCGGACTCTCCCCGGGTGACGTCACAAAGAGACTGTCCTCGCGTCTCTCGTTCTGGGACGTGGTCGTCTCGAGAACCGAGGAGCCTGGGAACGTCCAAGGAATGGAGAGACTCGGGTTGGTGTTTGCGGTATACCTAGTGGAGTGCCCTTTGGCCCGTCCTTCGTTAGCATTAAATCAGGTCTCGTCCCGCAGTCGTTTACTCTCCTCCACCCCTCTAAGGTAAGGTAGATAAGAAGGTGAGAAGACCCGTTTCGTGTAATGAAGAGTCGAAGAGAGAATGACGACGGGGATAAAAAGGAGGAACCGACCTTCTCAACGACAGCAAATATCGTACTATGATGCGTCTACCCACTTTCCTGCCTCCTCGTCCCTCTCGACAAGTCTTGAACACTCCTCCTGGCACACCACACACCGAGTCATCTACATGGCAAAAGGATTCAGAGTAGGCGGGTAGGTAGGAGAGTCGGATTAAGTGACCCTTGGATTGTCTTTTTACGACTGCACAGGTAAAAACGAGAAAGAGACCGAAGAAAGAGAAGTGTTCTAGACACCTATCCTTCCCCCTCTGAAAAGTCTCCAGTAAAGAAGGTTAGTAGTCGGAGATCCTTCTCGGTCCGAGTGAGGGGTTCGCCTATCTGACTAAAGGGGACCATGAGTGTGGATGTTACTTGTCAGAAAAGACGGGTCTTCGTAAAATAATACAACTTGGACTTCCGGAGGTCTTGGTAGATATGACACAAGTGACGGGACGGAGGAGACTCAGAAGACAAAAAGGAGAAACTACGGGACAAAAAGAAAGAAAGGGTGGAGGGGGGGGGNGGGGGGGGGGGGGGGGGGCGGGAATAAGAGTACCGAGACCCTGTCTCGACACCTGAAGTTCAGTCTTTTGGAGTAAAACTTGAGGTCGAGACAGTAAGTGTCACCTTACTCGTTTCGGGAGCTAAGAGACTCGAAGTCAAAGAAGGAGACACTTTACTCATATTATTATGGAGCAACGACACTCCTAGTTTACTCTATTACTTACCCTTCGTCCAAACGTTTGGTATTTGGCGGTATGACCTTCCGAATGGTAATTAAAGTGGGCAAACAAGCTGTGGTGCCTCTCTTCTCCACCCCTCGGTCGTTCTGAAGTCCAGTTTCGACTCATGGCGTGTGGACTTAGTATTGGGACGGAGACCGAGGTATCCGCTGGCACCCTTTCAGTGTATTCGAGACTCGGAACCGAAGGGGCTGTCATTTCCTCGTCGGTGACCTGGGTAAGCGGAGGGGGTCGACTCCTCCACTCAACGAGTATTTGTCCCAACAAGTAAGAGATACAGTCTCTGTGAAGACTCGAGTGGTGAGGTTAACACTAAATGACTCGTATGTACTACGGTAGAGGACCCGATCTATTATCTTCAACGTTTCCAGATCCGGAACGGGTCCTTCTCGTCGGTCGGGCCGGGTCGGGACGGTTCCTCGTCTGGTTCCACGGAAGAGTCGAGTGTGTACGGAGGCGGGGACCTACTTGGCTGGACTCGTCTTCACTGGTGGCTCAGAGTGGGGACCGTGGCCGGTGGTTCTCGGTCACTCTGGGATCGACTAGTCTTTCTTCCTTTCCAAAGGGGTAGTACAGCCCCAGGAGAGTCGAGAAGTCTCGACGAGGAGAGGAAGAGTCATAGGGCAGACGAAGACGACAGGGAGACCTCCATAGAGTGCCGCTGAGACACCGTCTTCGGAGGATTGGACAGGAGTGTCGAAACCGGAGTGAAGAGAGGGTGGGTAGGGTGAGTGACGACAGCCTAATTGGAAGGATTTTACGAGGACATCGGAGAACCAAAGGACGACCCGTGGGAGTCACTAAGGGGTAACGGATGTCCTAGTTTGAGTTCGACCTACTCCAGACTGTGATTCCTATTTATCGAAGTCTTAGTTCTCTTTGGACCAAGCTGGAAACCCCCTGAAGAGACGTCGAAGGAACTCACAGTCAAAAGAGTTGACGTTTTACTTCGGTTATCATGACTATTAGATGGTGACAGTAAGTCGAAATTTTATGTGTCTTCCGTGTCGCGGATCGGGCGTCTTAAGTGAATCGAACGTAATCGGGGGAGACTGACGGAGGGATAATGAAGGGAGGAGTAGGACGATGTTCTTCGTGGAAGGGACCCCCGAGTCTACCATTTCTTAGGCGGACGTCACGTCCTCTAGACCCGAGGTAGGGATCCAACCCTTCTAGGGGACGTCCTCCCGTACCGTTGGGTGAGGTCACAAGAACGGACCTTTTAGGGGTACCTGTCTCTCCTCGGACCGCCCGATGTCAGACACCCCAGTGTTTCTCAGTCTGTGCTGACTCGCTGATTCGTGTCTTGTGGGACCCGCAGGACGCTCTATCTGTGACTGTTGGTTATATAGTGCAAATGTTCCCGGTCCTCCCCTCGGGACCCTTACATTTCCGAAACCGCACTACTCGTCCGAAGACCGCGTAGCCCGAGTTCGGAAGTTCACTTTTCCCTCCTGTCTCAGACGAGGTTCCCGACAGTCGGACCCCTCGAGTGGACTCTGCTCTTGCGGACACGAACTAATTTTTTTTTTTTTTTCGAAGAAATGTATTGACTCGTATAATGAATTTACCGAAACCGAGTCGGGAACCCTTTGGACCAGGAGCAAGAAAGTTTCTTCTTTGAATTTGGTTTTTGGTTTTGTTTGTTTGTTTTTTTTTTTTTTGTCCGTCGCAATCGACGTCTCAAGGACGAGGTCGCTGGTTCTCCGGACTCCTCGCGTGCCTGCACCCCGGTGCTCCACACCGTGGTAGTCCTACTGAAGTAAGTGGCTCAATAGTTTTTGGTGTCCCAGACGGTTCTTTCTCCCACTCAGTGGTCCTGGGTGTCCTTCCTCCTGGTCCCCACCCCACCCGTCATCCTATACCACTCTGTTCAATTCATAAGACTCCTGTGTGTCGAAGTTAAGGACTGTATCGAAACCCCAGAAGTTGAGAGACTCGGAGTCGAAGGAGTAGAAATTTAGATTTACGACTAACGTATCGTAACAAAATCCCTAATTTACTCAACTACGTATATTTTCTGATAGTTATTTACAATGAATGAAACTGTTTACTCAAGAATTAAAAGGGGTTTCAATCTCTTTCACAGTGTAAGAGAGTAGAAGGTGACGGGGACTATTCTTGGAGACCGAAGTTAATCCGGCTGGAGTTGAACTTATAGCCTCTTCCGCTACCGTGAGGTGAGGTCATGAGAACGGACCTTTTAGGGTACCTGCCTCCTCGGACCACCCGACGTCAGGTACCCCAACGATTCTCAGTCTGTACTGACTCGTTGAAGTGAAAGTGAAAGTACGTAACCTCTTCCTTTACCGTTGGGTGAGGTCACAAGAACGGACCTCTTAGGGTCCCTGCCCCCTCGGACCACCCGACGGTAGACACCCCAGCACGTCAGCCTGTGCTGACTTCGCTGAATCCTCGTCGTTGAACTTATAAGAAGTCCTCCTACTAAAGGGGTTTCAAGTCCGGAGGGACTCAAGGTCGATGAACGACATTAAAGTCTGGGTGAACCAAGTATAGTAGGTTTCGAAGTTCTGGACGTAGTTGGGTCTGTCTACAGGAGATTGTCAGTCTCGCGGTCCGTAGCGTGGCAGGAGCCTTATGGGAGTCGTGAAGGGAAGACTAAGTTCGTTGTTGTTTAGTGTCTGGTAAGGTCTGTGAGACACAGTAAGTGTAGAGTAAAATAATACACACGCACGTACGAGTCATTGAGTCAGTACAAGACAAGACACACTGGGGCACCTAACGTCGGGTGGTCCGAGGAGACAGGTACCTTAGAATAATACGACAACCCATTAAAAGTATCCAAAAAGGTCATCAGTACATACCTGTACTCTCTACCTGATATTTCTTTCGACTCACGGCTTCTTAACTACGAAAACTTGACACCCCAACCTCTTCTGAGAACTCTCAGGGAACCTGACGTTCCTGTAGGTTAGTCAGGTAGGATTTCCTTTAGTCAGGACTTATAAGTAACTTCATGACTACGACTTCAATTTTGAGGTTATGAAACCGGTGGACTACGTTTCTTGACTGAGTAAACTTTTCTGGGACTACGACCCTTTCTAACTTCCGTCCTTCTCTTCCCCTGCTGTCTCCTACTCTACCAACCTACCGTAGTGGTTGAACTACCTGTACTCAAACCCACCTAAGACCCCCAACCATAACCTGTCCCTTCGGACCGTACGACGTCAACGTTTCTCAGTCTGTACAGACTCGTTGGCTTGATTTGACTTGACTGACTTAAAAGTATCCACATTCAAAAATATCAGTTGATGTGGTATCTGAAAGGTATTGAGGAGTACGTCGATATTGTTTTAATCCGTGTCTGAAATACGATTTCGACGAATCTTACTCGTTTACTCGACTCGAATCGACCTCGTAATCCGATTACTCTAGTCCCGAATCCCAGGTCCGATATCTACCGAGTCTCAGGTCCGGTGGGGTCGACTGGCACGACGACCAGTTCGTTTCTACCCTGTTTACTCACACCCACTTCGTCGGTGATCGTGTTCGTCTTGTTTCCACGGACGGGACGTCTCCCCCGAGTCTCGGACGAAGAGGAATGACGAAAGGCAGAACGACTAGATCAAGTTCCACTGACCCTCGCACTCTCTCTCCTTTATTGGTCTACCTCGGTCCGACTCTGCCTTTACGTCTACGACGACGTGTTTGACCCGGACCTCTTTTGGAGTCCGTCGGACCCTGGTTTTCTTGTCCCCGGGTACACTTTTGTCTACCGCGACCCACAGGTTAGTCGGATTATCCCTTGTCGTAACCCGTCACTCCCCCCTGCAAATGGACCTCACGATCGGTAACTCCCACGACCGGTAACCCTCTAGTCGAGTTTATGTCTTTCTTGGGCCGGTTCCATCGTGGGTTCGAACCCGGTCATGGACACCTGATTCGGTGTCGGTTCGACCTCTGTCTGTCTGTGACCAAGGGACAGCCTAACCTTTCTCGAGGGCCCTCGGACAACCCGTACCGAGGGAGTAATCAGGAACCGACCTTGAAAGAAGTCGAAGGGAGGGAGTCCGTAAAGATCGATTCCACGAGAAGGAAAGTAGAGTCGTGTCCGGTCTCCCCTGTTTATAACACGTCTATTAATTATGTTCAGGATGAGGAGAGCTACCATTAAGTCTTTGACTTAGATCGGCCCCTAATCCTCGGTCCCCCTGCCTCCTCACCTCGTCTGTCTCCGCGCGTACTGTTCAGGTAGACGTCGTGGGGTTCCTCTCGACAACCAGACTACGCGATCTCGTCATAAAACATACATCTCTTTAGGGGATTATCCGACTACACAGGTTTTACACTCGAAATCTAAACTATGGGCTACGAATGAGGAACCTTCTTTTCAATACTGGTTGGATCTGTCATATAAGTTTTCGTCTCTGTAATGAAACGGCTGATTCCAGGTAGATCAGTTCCGATAACAAAAAGGACACCAGTACATACATACACTCTCAACCTGACACTTCTTCCGACTCACGGTTTCTTAACTACGAAAACTTGACACCACAACCTCTTCTGAGAACTCCCAGGGAACCTGACGTTCCTCTAGGTCGGTCAGGTAAGACTTCCTCTAGTTGGGACCCTAAAGAAACCTTCCTTACTACGATTTCGACTTCGAGGTCATGAAACCGGTGGAGTACGCTTCTCAACTGAGTAACCTTTTCTGAGACTACGACCCTCCCTAACCCCTGTCCTCTTCTTCCCCTGCTGTCTCCTACTCTACCGACCTACCGTAGTACCTGAGTTACCTACACTTAGACTCACTTGACACCCTCTACCACTACCTGTCCCTCCGGACCGCACGACGCTAAGTACCCCAACGTTTCTCAGCCTGTGCTGACTCGCTGACTTNCTGTGCTGATTTGCTGACTTTACTTGACTTGACTTGGTGTTTAAAAGTCCAGGGAAACGAGACCACCCATTTTAGTGGGGGTCGACTGAGAGAGTTGTCGTCCCAGAGCCTGTCTTTTCCTATCTTTATTCTGGAGGCGCATAACACCTCAAAACTTCGCTTCTCCTGTCACTAGAGTCATAGTCCTCAGTCTTCCACGCCCCACCTGTAGAGTCCTCCGACGCCTTAACGGGTGGTTCCCGGGAGACGAGGAGCGGGCTCGAATCACCGGACGGTAGGACTCCCGACAAAGACCCTGAGACACGTCGTCCTCGGTGGGACTTGACTCCCGAGAGGAAGACACAGGCGGTACCGGAGTGGACGGGGTGGTCCTGTTGCGACAGACCTTTAGACGAGCAAGGAGGTAGTAGATGTGTGTGATTGTACGAATAGGACTACTTTAGGCCAAGTTGGTTTGAGACCCCATTGGGCTTTCCCCTTTCCTTCATTCCTTTCCGGTTACATATCGTCCTCTACATCCTCCCTCTTCTTAAACGAGGACAAGGGAGTCCGGTCCTCTTTTTCCGTTGAAAAAAAAAAAAAAAAAAA
>SJYO01036187.1:768033-922457 GCA_006410555.1 Capra ibex
CAAAAAGGACACCAGTACATACCTACACTCTCAACCTGACACTTCTTCCGACTCGTGGCTTCTTAACTACGAAAACTTGACACCACAACCTCTTCTGAGAACTCCCAGGGAACCTGACGTTCCTCTAGGTCGGTCAGGTAAGACTTCCTCTAGTTGGGACCCTAAAGAAACCTTCCTTACTACGATTTCGACTTCGAGGTCATGAAACCGGTGGAGTACGCTTCTCAACTGAGTAACCTTTTCTGAGACTACGACCCTCCCTAACCCCTGTCCTCTTCTTCCCCTGCTGTCTCCTACTCTACCGACCTACCGTAGTACCTGAGTTACCTACACTTAGACTCACTTGACACCCTCTACCACTACCTGTCCCTCCGGACCGCACGACGCTAAGTACCCCAACGTTTCTCAGCCTGTGCTGACTCGCTGACTTTACTTGACTTGACTTGGTGTTTAAAAGTCCAGGGAAACGAGACCACCCATTTTAGTGGGGGTCGACTGAGAGAGTTGTCGTCCCAGAACCTGTCTTTTCCTATCTTTATTCTGGAGGTGCATAACACCTCAAAACTTCGCTTCTCCTGTCACTAGAGTCATAGTCCTCAGTCTTCCACGCCCCACCTGTAGAGTCCTCCGACGCCTTAACGGGTGGTTCCCGGGAGACGAGGAGCGGGCTCGAATCACCGGACGGTAGGACTCCCGACAAAGACCCTGAGACACGTCGTCCTCGGTGGGACTTGACTCGCGAGAGGAAGACACAGGGGGTACCGGAGTGGACGGGGTGGTCCTGTTGCGACAGACCTTTAGACGAGCAAGGAGGTAGTAGATGTGTGTGATTGTACGAATAGGACTACTTTAGGCCAAGCTGGTTTGAGACCCCATTGGGCTTTCCCCTTTCCTTCATTCCTTTCCGGTTACATATCGTCCTCTACATCCTCCCTCTTCTTAAACGAGGACAAGGGAGTCCGGTCCTCTTTTTCCGTTGAAAAAAAAAAAAAAAAAAAAACATTTACTATACCCGGAGTTAGGTTGTAATCAGACCTAACAAAGGTGACGTTACTTTTCTTTGGATTGATTTGGACCGGACTCGTTTTAGGTACTCATATAGTTCGGACCGACGGATGTCTTTAGAGTCCCAGTCCTGACCAAGGAGACGGTGAACGTCGACCTGAAGGTTGCGACCGAGAGGTCCTCCGTAACGATTCTGTCGGGGTGTATAGTTCCACAATTGTGATGAACGCACTTAAGATGACCTTCCCTAAAACTGGTTTCAAGGTCTTAACTCAAAGTAGGGGACCAAACTTCAGTCCTCATACCGGTCAAGAAGGGTTTGACGTTCTAAAATCGTTCTCCTTCGTCATTGAAAAGAAAAAAAAAAAAATTAACATAAAATAAAAATTAACCTCCTATTAACGTGATGTTATAACACTTCCAAGGAAGTCGTCACTAAAAAGTTTCTTTTTTATTTTTTTAGGTTCACGGTGGTGAGTCCCTTAGTCGACCCCCCACTAAAATGGGTGGTCTCGTTTCCCTGGACTTTAAAACGTCCACATCCATAGTTTAGACTTCGAGTGTAAAACCTGTGCAGTGGGATAATCCCCTAAAGAGATGTGTGTTCCCGGGATCTAGGACCTCATTTGTCGACGACAATTGTCTTCGTCTGTTTCTACGTTTACTGGTGATGTCTGGGATAGAAGTTAGTCACCCAGTTCAAAGAATTATACTTCTGTAGGTTACATTGATGATTTCGCAAACAGTCCCGACGCCCCCCGCGAGGCGTCTTTCTCTCTCCGTCACCTTGAAGGGAGTCGTTTCGGCTCCCAGGGCTCCTCTCCACTCGGACGACAAGTGGTTGGGTCGGGAAGTCGCTCGTTCTTTGTTAGTCTGTGTTGTCCTCAAGGCAGATTCGTCAAGGCGAAATAACGGTGGTTGAGAATCAAATATATCCGTTCATTCCCCCAAAAACGCTCCCAACGTGGTTAGTGCAATTTCCAGTTCAGCAGTACGCGAAGTAACATTGTCCTCAGAAACCGCTAGTGGGACAGGTGCACGTGCCTTTAGTTCTCTCGGTTAGTTTTCAAAATTGTTGAATCCGGCGCGGGAGTAGAGAAGGCGGTCCGCGGTAGAATCAAAGGTTGGCGTTTCGATTGGGTAGAGATTCCAAAGGGTAAATCCCGGGGTGTTCCCGATCCACTTCGTAAATGAGTTTACCTACGGCACTCCTTGACAACTGTTTGAGGCCCGGGGAGTCTCGGTCTCAGTCAGAATAGGTGGAAAGAAAGAAGTTAGACTTTGGTCTTGTAAACCGAACTGATGGAGGTCCCGTAAAATTTTCTGACACTCAAATTCTTTTTACCTATAAATCAATTTGAAAGTAACGAGTATCCGTAGGTCTTCTCCGTCTTTGGAGAACGTTTTAAGGTCAAAAGTGTTACGTCCCCTACGCTACTGAAACTTAACTCTCTCGACATTACTTTTAGTCCCATGGAAAAAACGGGTCTGTCTCCTCCAAAACAAGGACACACTGTCCTCTTCAATTCTCTTTATAGAGACCGGTACCAGACCCTACCTTCCTTACCCTTAGGTCCTCTCCCTCCACCTTTGCACCGACACGATCGATCACACACCGTCAGTCACACACTACCGATCGGGTACGGTCGGGTGGGACCTGCCGTCTCTGACGTAGTCAATGGAGTAAGCCTAACACAAATAGGTGGTTCTACGGTCTGGGTCTTTATTTGACAAAACACTCGAGATATGAATCTCTCTCGTGCATCTCCGTCTCCCTACCCCCACCCTGTCAGTCTTCAGGTTCTCGGTGCCCGGGGTCCGAAACCTTCTCTTTTATACCCGTAAGGAAGGATCATTCCTTTGATCCAAACTTTGGCTCACGACGATGAATGGTCGATACACGGTAACCTATTCAATTGTTGGGAGAGACTGGAAGTGAAAGGAGAAGTTATTTTACTCCTATTACTATGATTGGGGAGTTCAAAAGTATCTGAGTTTATGTCATCGGATTGATTTTGGAAATAGTGTCACCCTTGAGTCTTCACATACTAGTTACCACTCACATCTGGGGTGGGTTCTGAAGGATACAGTTTCCTAAAACTCGTAAAGTTGAAATAGGACGTTGTTCGTCGGAGTCTTTGTCTACTCCCTCGTCTCCCACTCAAGGGTTTCCCTCTTGAAACTGGGATGAGAAATGGGGGAACAAAGTGTAGACACCAAACGTTCCAGTCTCTGAATGTAGGGACCGGACCGTTTTGGTTTTAACCGGGTCTGATCCGTCTACCGTCCCGAAGGGACTACCGAGTCACCCCTTTCTTAGGTGGACGTCACGTCCTATGTGTCCTCTGTACCCAAACTAAGGACCCAACCCTTCTAGGGGACCTCTTCCCGTACCGTTGCGCGAGGTCATAAGAACGGACCTCTTAGGGTACCTGTTTCCTCTGACCGTCCGATCTCAAGTTTCCTAGCGTTTCTCAACCTGTGTTGACTCACTGGTGCGTGCGTGCGTGCGTGCGTGCGTCTGTCGTACCACGAGGAAGAATTTCTGGAGGTCCACCGTCTGAAGAGCCGGACGGACGGAGACCTTAGACTACCCTACGAGAACACTGATTGAGGTTTGGAAATCGTGGTTGGTGTCAAATATAAGTAAGTACATAAGTCAGTCGACAACTAAGTAAAAACGATATTATTTAACAGTCCGTGGATAATACGGTGCACGACATAGTTGATAACCTTTATATTTTAACTCATCCTCGACCTCAGATTACGCTTCCTCTGGGTCGTTATCCGGTACTAACACCATGTGTTATTCATGGAATTATTTTCAGTGGAGACTTGTGAAAACCCTCTTCCGTTACCGTGGGGTGAGGTCATGAGAGCGGACCTTTTAGGGTACCTACCTCCTCGGACCACCCGACGTCAGGTCCCCCAGCGCTTCTCAGTCTGTGCTGACTCACTGAAGTGAAAGGGAAAAGTGAAAGGACGTAACCTCTTCCTTTACCGTCGGGTGAGGTCACAAGAACGAACCTCTTAGGGTCCCTACCCCCTCGGACCACCCGACGACAGAGACCCCAGCGTGTCTCAGCCTGTGTTGACTTCACTGCGTCGTCGTCGTCGTCGTCGTCGTCGTCGTCGTCGTCGACTTGTGAAAACTTCGGAACTCCCCGTGGATGGAACACAAACCCTCTCCCCTGAGTCCCTTCCGTAGAGTCTCCTCCCCTGTGTACTCGACTCAAAATTCCCTGACGACTCGTTCGTCTAGACTCGTTGTCAATAAAACTCTTGATAAAGAGTCGGAAATAGTATGTTCTTCGGATTGTTCAACCAATAACGGTCCGACCAATAGAGTACCTCTACTATAGTTCGACTGCCGTGACCCCATTAATCGTTCGTCTGCAATATGGGGTTACGGATACTAAGATCCCACTACTGTTGCACCCGTGGTTCCTGAGGATACCACTTACTTCGGGATTCCGGGGTCTTCGTCCGCCAGGGTAACCTTACGTGGGCATCCAACGACGTAGGTGGTACCAGCTGTTTTTCACGTCCTTATCTCCGGCCAGGAGTGTCTCTGACCCTCACCACCCCTTCCCGTACCTTGTTGAAAGAGAAGTATATCTTGGTCGATCTAACCTACCACTGTTCTTGGAAGGTCGGACCTTACACCTTCCCTTCTTGGTCTACTGGAGACCTCCGAGGAGACTATTCTTCTCAAAGTCTTAAACTGAAATAAAGATTGAATAGGGTTCCTAGAACCGAGTCTCACGACGGTAACAGAAACGAAGTTTGGTTAATTGGTCCAAAGTGTGTGGTCCTCTCTGTACGTGCGTAGGGTGAAGGTCCGAGGGTTCGGTGTCCACACCCCTCGGGTGGTTCCGGATATCTTCGCCTTGTGAAACGTTTTCCAGTGAGTTCCTTGGTTTTTATCTTGTAACAGACATAGCCGAACTTAACCAGTCTATTCGGTGTGGGGAGGTGTGTTACGTTTCTTTTTATCGAAAAGGATGGTTGTATGAAAGGTGAGGTGTTGGTGACTTAGGGTCTTCTTTGATTCTAATTCCCTCGGTCGGACCCCGGTGGTCGACGCCGTCGGGGAGAAACAGACAGGAGCTGGGACCACCTACGTGAGAAAGACCATGGGAGTAAAGGTCGAGGTCGTCTGCTCTCACGGAAATTCCGTCTCGAGGTCTGAGGTTTATGGTCACACCTCAGCCCACAGTCCCTTCTGTCGACTCGTTTTCAGAATTTTACACGAGATAGAGTGAATAGGAGGAGAAAGAGAAAGACCACTCACGACTGGTCCTAGACTTATTCTTCCTAAGTCCAATCGGGAAGACTTCTTAAATGAATAAAGATTACCTAGTTTTTTCCTTACACATTACGTTTGTCCGTCGTCTTAGAGGAAGAAGTCCCGCTAAAAGTCTTTCTCCCGAGAGATGGACCAATCGGAATCGTCCTAACGGACCTCCGTCCCCACACCTGAGTCACTGAAGGATCTTCGTATTCCACGTTGTGTAGGTCTCCAGTCCGACTCTGGGGTTCTCGAGACCTCATCTACCAGTCACCCCTCTCTCTCGTGGGGTTGGGAGTCTTGGAGGGAAGTGGAACCCCTGACGGGACGTAGACGAATAAGGGGGGTCGGGGTGTGTGTGTGGGTCCAATTTATGTGTCTCACCCACAAGAACAGGGAGAAGGAGGAGAGAACTGGCTTTCGGACATGTGGTCAGTGTCTCTACAAGTGGTAGGAGTCAGGAACGAAAGACCTCCGACAATTTGACTCTACCTGTGTGTCTGCTCGGTTTGTGAATTTTAGAAAAAAAGGTGGGACTTGACCGGTGAGACCGAAACAACGTCCTTCCCCCTGGGGAAGGTCCCGGACTTTCCCCCGAGAACAGATTGTGACTCTTTACTTAACGGGTGCCTTTGTGTCGACTGTTTCGTTCCCTGAAACAACCCATCCTGAAATAACCCGCCTCTCGTCCTCCCACTCCCTTGGGTCCTCCTGGTGAGTCGGTACACCGAGTGTCAAAATACCACTACCTAAGCAAAGGCCCAACAAAGACCGGTTAGTAAGACTGAGTCCCAGGAAGGACCACCACGTCCGCAACGAGTCAGTTCTACCGACGGTCGTTCCTCCTAAGACCCTCCACCATCCTGTGCAACGTAGAGGAATACTGGAAAGGACTTGAGAAGGTCAACCACCACCGAACAATCATGACACTAGGAATGGTCCTGGAGGATAGTGTTTTATTAAGTGTGTTTACCAATGATACCACGGACAGGTCTCGCCCACCAAAGTCAATCACACCTGTGGTGTGAGTGTACAGGTAGCAAAGTTCATTTTGTCTTCATGCACCCGTGTTCTCCGAACCAGTCTTACAGATCTCCACCTTGGTCGAGATACTGAATGACCAATGTCCGGGAGAGACTCGAAGTAAAGGGTACTTTAATCACATTGCTGTGAATGAAGTATCCTGGTGGTCTCACTTTCCTCTATTCCGTTCACTCAACCGAACGGGTAACATTTATAATCAACCTCTTTACTGACCTTCCATTCACGAGTCGGATTCGTAAATGGGTCCAGGGCCACCCTTGGGAAGTCGAATGAGACACAAACCTTCCTTTACTTCTACCCTCGATTCCTCGACGGATTTATTGTCCTCCCTGACTTCGCGGGATCCAGGACCTCATGTGTCGGATTCGGAAGGGATGACTCGTTTAAGCTGAGACCCCAAGACGCTCCCGGGTGGAGGACACCAGAAGAGGTCTGCTTTTGTACTTCCTTCCTCCTAAAGACCTTAGATCCTGGGTCACAGTCAAACTCTTGTTTGCCCTCCCCGATCTTAAGTCAAGGACCCTACCTCCGTCTTGGTGACAACAAAGGAGAAAGGACGTCGGGAAGGGTCGGTCCCGACAAGAGGGGTCGAGAGGTGTCGTGGGGGACTCGGATCTCCCAGACTTCAGACTTCTTGACTGGGTTCCATACGTCCCACTCTTTCGGACAGTTGAGTTCTATCCCCTGTTCGTGGAACCGACTCGTCCGTCTCCTGGACGGTGTGTTTGATACACTAAAGTACGTTAGGACAAGGTTCGCTGTCAAGGGGTGGACCTTTTGCCCTTATTATCGAGTATGGGACAAGAGGGATGGTATATGTCGATGACGTCCTAGGTTAATAAGATACGTCTTTTTCGTACATTTGACGTTTATGACACGTTTGTGCCTTCTCGATGATTTCTGACCTTGTCTCCCGGACACTCTACCCTGTCTAATATTTGAGAAGGACAGACCGCACCTCCGGTCTTTCCTAGGAAGGTCAACCGAAAAGAAACTAGAAGTAAACTTTGAATTACTCGTGAATTCCGTGACGACTGTGAGATTAATCCAAATTTTTAATTTAAATTTTCAGTAGTGAACAAGGGAAGAAAGATGTAAATGAAAGAGTCGAGATGACTTGTGTCTGTAATTGGTTTTTAATAAAAATTTATTGGGACTAAACTACATCTGACTTTCTTTACGTTCTGTTTATAACAATCTTTTTGTTTAGTGTTTGGTTTGAACTCAAATTTTTTTTTTGTTTTTGATCAATTACTCAAGTTTCACTTTAATTTTGGTTTGGTGACTTCAAAGGTTTTGTTGACTTGTTCTCATTTTAACTTTGTCATTTTGTACGAGGGTTCATTTGGTTTGGTTAAAATGTGTAGTAGTCTTCACGACCTAGGGCTTTCACGACGCCCGGGAGCGGAGACGACCAGGTCCGAAAGGGTGCCATCTGGGACGTGAGGTAAGTGTCCTACGGGGCCTGTGGAGTCCATACGAATCAGTGGTCCCTCCGTCTCTACTCGTTCTCTCTTAAGGAAGTGAGGTCCTCCCCGAGTTGTGTGTGCAAAAAGGATAGTTTGTGAGGGGGTGACGGGTAGAGTTGAGAAAGGGGTGATATGTGGGAGAAGACGGACGCTAGTGTCTTCCTCCACCTCAAGAGCCGTGGGGATGATTCGGAGTAACAACGGTCTTAGTCTCGTAACTTGGTCGTTGTGTTGTTTTGTGGGTTTTAGGTCGCTTATTTTCAACTCAGGGTTTCCGGAGACATCACGGTCTCTGACCACTAGGACTCTGGTCGAGGAAGGTCAATCGTCTCTTTCGTAGGAAACTAAATTAGGACGTAGTGTGGGAAATGTCGACTGTACGAAAGATTACTAGAGTCTTTTCCAACAGGGTGGGTCAGGAGAGGTGTTTTTAGGGTCCTTCACCTTTTTTACTTTAACAACGAACAGATCCCATCTACTGGTGGGTGTGAGTCGTTCCCCACTCGACCTTCGGATTGGAGGACACCTCCCGGGTCGTTCAAAGGACGTCACCTTTTTATCGGGGTCGAACAACGACGATAACGACGACTCTGTCGACGACACTAAACGCAGAAAGAGTATAATGGTGGGAGGGTCGACTTTAGTGACAACGGAAGGACCTATCTTACGAGGGAAAGACCAAGGACCTTGTTTCGAGTGGTGTCTCAACTCTCAAGGAACAAGCTCGTCTACTCGAACAGAACCGATAGACACAAGAATAGATGGACGCCAGAAGAAAGTAATGGACAGTAGAACTGGGTCCGAGTAAGACATCCGAAGACAAAACTATAGAGACGGATCGTGTGACTGAGGGTCAACGATCGTCCGTAAGAATAGGGGGTCAAAACCCCTGGTTGGACGTTGGTTTGACGAAAGGATTCGAGACAGAAGGTCAAAGGAAAGGTAGTCGTCGGAACAGAACCCAATACATATTCCTGTGTGCTTCCCGTACCCCCGTCTACAACGAACCTATTCACAGACAGATAGGACGGAAGTCGGTAGTGGTCTTAACGAGACGTCCCCTTACTCTTCTCTCTGGAACCTATCTTAAAACTTCAGGTCGTCCTCAGGGTGGTTGAGATTTTTCGGAAGGGGTTTCCGAGGTCGGGTAGTCGTCGAAAGGAAAGTGATCTGGAAGTAACCCAAACAGTAGACCTAGGTTCGAAACCTGAATTAGTGTGCGAAACAAAACACTAGACAAAATACCTAGAGATGTTGATCTAGTCTCCGAAGGTCCTGTCCCTGATACAATATATATTGATGTGATGTATTTTAACGGGTCGCAACGTGACTCACACCTAATAGGGACGGGCGGTGGATCCAAAGGTTCGATAGATGTGTGACGACGGTGTCGGTCGAACGATTTGTATTTGAACTTCTCCGGTGAGTCCCGAGACCTCTCGGGTATGGTTCGGACGGAGGGTCGGAGGTGAGAGACGAGAAGGATGGAGACCTGAAGACGAGTGGCGAGGTCGGACGGGGCGCGGGGAGGGGTGAGGGGGTCAGATTTTGTCCGATTTCGCATGTGAAGTTAAAAAGTCCTTGGAGGTTTATGGTAGATAAAGGATCTCGAAAGATTACAAAAACAGTTTTCAATAGTGAGGGACCTTAAAGGTCTCTTCATAAAAGTGTGAAGTTTAAAGTGGTATATGATAGGTCGTGTATCAGTCGGGATTTATTTGTAAATTTTCTTATTATTGACGAATATTTCTTATTGACATTGTGGAAGATAACACCAAAAATACGACACTTGTAGAAATAAGGAGGTGATTTACTATTCGAAATAATAGAGACATACGGAGCAGATCCGGGTCACCTACAATTTTGTCATCGGTAAGTTATTTACATATGACTTAACTTATCATCCATAAGTCATTACTTATTTTACTTACTTATTTTAAGTGACTTTACTCACATAGAAGTAACCTTTTCTGGGACGACGACCCTCCCTAATCCCCGTCCTCCTCTTCCCCTGCTGTCTCCTCCTCTACCGACTACCGTAGTGACTGAGCTACGTGTACTCAGACCCATTTGGGGCCCTTAACCACTACCTGTCTCTCCGGACCGCACGACCCTAAGTACCCCAGCGTTTTTCGACCCGTGCTGACTCCCTGACTTAGCTTGACTTGACTTTACCATACATAGCTGAATTTTCCAAAGATATAATGATGTAATGAATCATGTTCACTAGTTTTTTTGGTTAAATCAGATCTAATACGTAACTATTACTCAGTACATTGATTGAGTAAACACCCTTTTCGTTCCCATATCGTCCTATACTCCAGCTCAACTAAGTTTACGACGGTCTCGAGCGAGGAGTCGAAAGACGAGACGGAGCGAGACGCGCATTCGAAATGAGAAATGCTACCGTCCGAAGAAAGTACACCGTCCCTTGTGTCATGGAGTATGAAGGTCTCGAAGTAAGGAGACTCACAGGAACGACCTCCCTTAGTTCGGAGCAAAAGTGAAACCGGAAAATCAGTTTTGAGAGTCTTTCCTTATATTAACCGAGTGAAACCCAGTCCATCCCTACCCGGAGATTATTTTCCTCAAGGGTATAATTGTCACTCCTCTTTCTGACAGAATTTCTTCTCGACCCAGACCCACAGTCGCCCCTCCAAACCACAAGATCTGTCTACTTTGTGATCTATGCGTGTCATTCCCTTCCATCTCAGACGTAAGTTCTTTCGACCCCTCTTGACCGTGTCCCCTAAACCCCTTGAGTTCCGCCCCCCGAGTTCTCCGGTCTCCTTATACGAAACAATTTGTGGATTCCCTCTCCGTTCCGACTGACGTAAAAGAAGTTCATTCTCGGTCGCACCCCTGTCCCAGCTGTCACTGCCTTCGGGTGACCGGACCGGACGAGACCTCTCCGGCACTGTGCACCGACTCCTCTCGGTCCGACGTCGAGTTCCTAGCCTCTTGTGCACTTCCGTCCCCGTGCCGGCCCTCTTCCTTTTCCCAGATCAGTCTCCGATCAGTTGGTCGGTAGGTGTTGTCGGGCTGGTCCTTGAAGGTCACGCTCTCTGCTGTGGGAGGGGAGAGGTACCACCCTCTTCCCCGTGCGGAGACGAGAGGGTGCGACCCGTCAAGAAAAATACCATCCAAATAAAAATAGGAAAGATCTGGAGTTCGGGGGACGATCTTCTTTCTTCCGTGCCTCCGAAGACCCGCAGGTCGTTTGTGACCGAAGTCCTGACCGAGTCAATGTCTCTGCTTCGACGTCGGTGAGGTGTGAGGGAGGACCAAAGTTCCCCGACCTCGACCCGACACGACCCCCCCGAGAGGGGAGTAGGGTGTTCGGGGTGCTCACTGCCCCTGTGCCCCTTCTAGGATGGACTGTGCCGGATCCCTAGGGTCGGTCGGTGACCCCGGAGGGTTACGTGGTGGGGACGTGTCGGACGGAGGAAGTTTGGGTCCCTCAGACTCCTCTGAGAGATCGGAAAGGTATGATTGGTCCGTAGTAAAGGGTCGGGGATGTACGGTCCGGCGGTTTCATCTAGGAAGGAATTTACCCTGGTGTGTAGAGGAGATTTAACAATGAGGAGGTTCCGTTTGAACGTCTCGTCAGTCCGTTCCGGAGGTGTGTCGGTGACGTCTGTTCGAATTTTATGTGAAATTAGGTATATTTCGTGGTAAAGTCTCTGACCGAAAAAGTACTTACTATTTCTACGTCGACTGTGAGTGACCCCTGATTTTACAGTTCAACGACGTTAGTCCGTCCCTCGGACTGCCGGCAATACTTCAAGTCAAAGTGGCTGAGGTAAGGAAAGTAAAGGGACAGAAGGAGTTGTTAACTAGACCCGAGGACTTCGACTGTAAAGCCACCCTGGAATCTTTGAGATTGTAGAGATAGGGACGGTGGTCAAGAAGGTGGCTTTGTGAGACCTCTGACCTCACCCTACCTGGTCTCCTCGACCTTCTCCCCACCCCCGACTCGCTCGCGTGTGGAGTGGAAGCCCAAGGAGATTACGGTTCCCCCCTCTGAAATTGAAGGCTCCTTCTTTCCCGAAGAACTTTTTGTTAGGTGCTACCGAAGGTCTCTCACGCTGGGATTTGCGGGGAGGTGTGGGGACCTTAGGAGGTGGATGACCTGACCCCTTCTGTCCGTACTCCCACATCAAAGGTTTTGGAGTAACTTTGAGCTGCCTGTATATTGAAGCTCAGTTCCTGTGTTGCTGGAGAATTTGCGTGGTATGTCTTGCTCTGGAACTTGTTGGCCCTTGGGTGGAGCTTGGTTTCAGTGTAGGTATGGAGGTATTTGATGAGCTCCTGTTGCTTAATGTTCCCTGAATTCAAGAGTTCTCTAATGTTTTCAGGCTTTGGATTTAAGCCTCCTGCTTCTGGTTTTCAGTTTTATTTTTACAGTAGCCTTTAGACTTCTCCATCTATACAGCACAGATGATAAAACATCTAGGTTAAAGATGAAAAGTTTCTCCACATTGAGGGACACTCAGAGAGGTTCACTCTGAATTATTAAGGTGACATTTGTGAGTTCCTGAAAACCAGCCATCACTTGAACATTGGTCAATGTCCACCTTCTGAAGATTTATGTCTACTTTCATGACACCCCAGCTGGGAAATCAATGCTGACTCATCTTCATTAGTACCTGTGCCTTGGCGCCTGGGGAGCTACAAAGCCCTGGGGAAGGCACCGACACTTGCTGCAGGGGAAGTGGAAGTCTGCGAGACGAAATTGGAAGAGAAAGTTCTCCGAGTGGCGAAAATCGTGCAGCCAAGTGCAAAGCAGACTCTCAAAAACTAAAAGCCTCACGCATGCGCACTGGCAGGGCTTGGGCCTCTGTTCCTTTATTCTTTAAGCACACGTCTCTGGGATGTCTTCCACCACAGAGTACCGGTTTGCACAAGAACCAGATGTGGTCCCGGCCCTCCCGCTGTGGTCAGCTCCAGACCCGATTGCCTTCTAAGCTGACCCAGCTCATTGTCCTTTCATAGTCTGGGCCTTTGCGCTAGTTCCTTCATTTTAACAGTGTCGTTTTCTTTGGTAGAGTCCCAGTAAATCACGTTTATGAGTTTATTTCTGGGTGTGTGACTTGACGTATTTGGTTATTTTCCTTTTTTGGACCCATTGTTTGCAGTGTCATTTTTATAAAAAACCAGAATTGTTCTTTTAAAAAATTTGCCGTAAGCATCACCACTTCTGTAAAGCCCTTTGCATCTGGAGCTGGATTCTTGCTCTTCTGTATCTTCATGGCCTTGTGTTTACACATAGCACCTCCCAGTTGTTGGGATGAGTTGTTTAAATGTTTGTTACCCCGTGTAGACTTTGAACCTTCTCAGGCAGACTGCGCTTTAGTTTATTACATCTCTGGCATTTGACGCAGTGCCTGACTCTTAAGAGCTAACTGGGTCCCCTGAGACGTGCTCTTGGTGCTTATTGCTGTTGTGATATGACCTATGTATGTGACAGGAGGAGATATTGAGAAAGAAACGAGCATCCTAGTCTTCTTTTCCTGTGCACCGATGGGCTGAGGACAAAGCCATCCCAGCACTGCCCTCGCTGTTCCTCCCAGGAAGGGCAACCCAGGGCCTGTGTTGGCTCTCCTTTGAGTCTTCCCTGGTGGCTCAGATGGTAAAGCATCTGCCCGCAATGTGGGAGACCCGGGGTCGATCCCTGGGTTGGGGAGATCTCCTGGAGAAGGAAATGGCAACCCACTCCAGTACTCTTGCCTGGAGAATCCCATGGACGGAGGAGCCTGGTGGGCTACAGTCCATGGGGTCGCAAAGAGTCGGACACGACTGAGCGACTTCACTTTCACTTTCACTTTTGCCCTAGGAAGGGGTTATCAGTGGCTCTTGTATTTCTGGACTCCCCCAACATGCCAAAATTGCCCTGTGTGAAAGACAGCTGCAGCCAGGCTTTGTTTTTGAAGGTCTAGGAGCTGAGACGATGGAGCAGGAGGACCGCTGGTTGATAGCCCCGTCCCTCCTTGCGCGTTTGCTCATGGAGAGGCCTTCTCCAGTCCAGACATGTCTGAAGCAGAAAAAAGGCAGCAGATGCCCTCCTTTTAAGTTAACACTGTGAGAGAGCAGAGTTCGGATAGAGAAACTTGGAAAGTGCATAAATATTTCTTTCACTTCTCTGCTCCCTGCTCTCATTCAACCTAAGGTCCGTGGGAAGAGTTGTGGAGAATTTGGAAGCAAGAAGTGAGAGCCTCTGTCTGCTAGGCTGAGGCCCAGGGGAGGATGCGGGCGCTGCTGCTGAGCAGGCCTTTCCGAGGAGGCCTCGGTCTGAGGGCAGGCCCCCCTGCGCGCGGTCGGCTGAGAGCGCCGGCAGCTGCGGAGCCGCGCCGCCGCCGGGGAGGCTGGCCGCCGGCCTCTGCTCCCTGGGCCCGGGCCACGCGGGCGGGAAGACGGGGCGTCGCGGCAGGAACCGGCAAGGGCGCAGAGCACGTCCGGCGAGGCGCCGTGGCAGCAAGACCCCACGGAGCGAGCGAGGCGGACGTCAGGACGGTTCCCTGTTCCCTTCTCCTGGGCGTGAACAAAGTATCATTTCAACTGTTGCATGAACCAGGGCCTGAACAAGCTGGGGCGGCAAACAGTTCAGTTCTGTTTTGAACAGGCATTTTCTTTTTGTGTGTCATAGGACCACAGCCAGACAGGGAGGCTGAATTTACCTGTATCCCTTCGTATTGGGCTAGGCCCATGTGAGGCGTGTGTTGCACGTGTGTTCCTTCCATTTTCCCTAGACTGCAGCCACATAACAGCCAAAGTTACCCCCTTAAACTGTAAGATAGGTCATGGGAACCCTCAGCTAAAGCCCTCTCATGAAGTCCTGTCTCAAGAAAGCCAAGCTTATGCTGGTGTATGTGTTCCCATCCCTCCATCTCTGAACTTATTCCTTCAGTTTCCCACTTAGTCACTCAGTGCCGATTCCTGCCTTCTTTGCATGGCCTCAGAGCAAGAGTGCCTGCCTCAGGTCCTTCGCACTTGCTGTATCCTTTGCCTGAAATCTCTTTCCTCTGCATATTTACTAGCTCAGGCTTTTACTCCAGACCCTCTCTTTACAGCCTTCCTCTCCAGAGACACCGTCCCGGATCACTCGCTCTACAGAAGACCAGTCCTCATGGCCTGTGCTCCCTGTTTTTCTCACAGCACTTCACTATTCCCCTTGGTCCTTGTCACCATTTGACGTGCTCTGTATTTATTTATTTGTTTTGTCTCTCTCCACAAGACTAAATTTGAAAGTGTCAGAGTCTTTGTTTTGTTCGCTATTGTATCCCGAACGCATTCGTTGGTGCCTGGCATAATAAGTGCTTGATGAATGAAGGAGTGGACCAGTATCCAAGGGGAGGAGATGAGACCGTAAACAAAGGACTAGCAGACGCCTCTCGCAGATCTTGGCCAGTGCTATTTTGGTGCTAGAGTTGACTTGATTTAGAAAAGAAATTGATTTCTTGTACTTTACGGGCCAGGGAACCATTTGTCTTTGTTGCAGGTTTAAGTGTCTGAGCCCCAGGTGAAGCCTGCAGGCACCAGTATGCGGTAGTGCTCAGTGCACACACAGCGCTGCGTTCTAGAGGCGATAAAGCAACGGAGAAAGGCCGTCTAGATATTCTCTCATGGTTATTAATAGCAATTTTAGGTGCCAGAGCGAGCTTGGAAAGTGCGTCAGAGTTGGAGAGACTCTTAGGTCACAGCAAATGAGCAGCAGGATTGGTGATTGTTTTAAGAACAATTATTTCTTTAGCCATGCCAGGCCTTCATTGTGACATGGGAATTCTTAGTTGCAGAATGTGGGATCTAGTTCCTTGGTCAGGGATCAGAATGAGAGGGTAACAGGCGGGAAGGCCAGGGGTCTCCAAACGGAGGAAATAGCCTGCAAGTGTCAGACATTTTCTCTCTCTTAAGCGGCAGGAGGAAACAAACTAGTGATATTTTCTCCTTCTCTATACAAATTTAAAAGGAGGTTTCTCTCAAAATTCTGTGTTGCCATAGTGACACCTGGTTTTACCTGAAGTTAACCAATGCCTTTTTCTTATGGAAATGTTTATCTTAAGCTATGCTAATGTACTATGCATTTACCCCAAACTCTGTCTTCAAGTCGGTTCCGCCTTTTGGGCTCAGAACCTACTTGATAAACCAGTATGTTATATAAACCAGTATGTTATATTGTTCCTCTAATCTATGTAAATGAAACTATTTGTATGGTGATCTGCCCTTCTTCAAGATTCAAGTTAATCATTTTATGGCCCAAGATAAACTGTTTGGAGCCAAGATTATCCCAAAATGCATCTTATGGGTGAGGGGCCTGGTGCCATTCTAAGTTTTGAGATAGTCCTGTCTTTCATTAACAGGCTGCTGGTGACTATATAACATCCAGCTAAAGACTAGCAGGGGGCACTCTTTCTGCCCCCTTCTGATGCCTATGTCAGAAGCTTTCTCTATCTCCTTTATACTTTAATAAAACTTTGTTACACAAAAGCTCTGAGTGATCAAGCCTCGTCTCTGGCCCCGGATTGAATTCTTCTCCTCTGGGGGCCAAGAATCCCGGCGTCGTAATTCAACAACAACCTTTCAAAAACTGGCTGCACTGTTGGGAAGTTCAGAGCCTTAGCCACTGGTCTACCAGGGACGTCCCAGGGCTGGGATTGTAACACAGGCCTCCTAATTCCCTGGCTAGCTCTTTCTACCAAAGCTCAGATGAGCCCTCTCGCTTCTCTAATTTCATGCCATTCCACTGGATTAGGTCTCTGGATTCCCAAACTACTGCTCTTTCCCAACAAATTCCAACCAGAACAGCCAGATAATCTCAGCTGAAGGATCTATAATCACAAAGTTTTACTCTATATTATTTATGTTACATTAATAACTATAGTAGGAGACAATAAAGACAGGATCCCAGTTAGGCTGGCTTGTGCATTTATTCACACAACTTGTTGTGACATTGTCACCCACGTTTGGATCATTTCAGCACTGATGATTTGATTTGTTCACTAGAACCTCAGCATTTCAGAGCTGGGGGCCCTTAGAGATGGCTAGTTCATAAGGCTTTTAAGTCATTTTTTAAACCTACAGCTGACCCAGAAGTCAATTAATTATATATATTTAAAAAGTGCTCCTTTTGTTGAATACCCGTGGGCTCTGAATCAACACTAAGGAATCCCTTTCAGGTCTTTAAAATGTAGCTTGAAAATCATTGATGTAGTTCCACTTTTTCCTTGTAGAGATGGAAAATCAGGCCAGTCAAGAAGCAGAGTTTATATCAGGATTTTACTCCATCTAATTACTCTGTTTAAGCTCCTCCACCATAGGGTGAGCAGAAAAACAAACTACTTTCTTTCCTACCTGATCAGCAGCAGTTTCAGTTCAAGGGTTTAATGGGAAAGATGGAGAAATGCTTAACTCAGATGAAGAGTTTGTGTAACCACGTCTGAAGGCAATCAGTAGTTTCCAGTNAACACAGAACAGCCAGATAATCTCAGCTGAAGGATCTATAATCACAAAGTTTTACTACATATTATTTATGTTACATTAATAACTATAGTAGGAGACAATAAAGACAGGATCCCAGTTAGGCTGGCTTGTGCATTTATTCACACAACTTGTTGTGACATTGTCACCCACGTTTGGATCATTTCAGCACTGATGATTTGATTTGTTCACTAGAACCTCAGCATTTCAGAGCTGGGGGCCCTTAGAGATGGCTAGTTCAGAAGGCTTTTAAGTCATTTTTTAAACCTACAGCTGACCCAGAAGTCAATTAATTATATATATTTAAAAAGTGCTCCTTTTGTTGAATAGCCGTGGGCTCTGAATCAACACTAAGGAATCCCTTTCAGGTCTTTAAAATGTAGCTTGAAAATCATTGATATAGTTCCACTTTTTCCTTGTAGAGACGGAAAATCAGGCCAGTCAAGAAGCAGAGTTTATATCAGGATTTTACTCCATCTAATTACTCTGTTTAAGCTCCTCCACCATAGGGTGAGCAGAAAAACAAACTACTTTCTTTCCTACCTGATCAGCAGCAGTTTCAGTTCAAGGGTTTAATGGGAAAGATGGAGAAATGCTTAACTCAGATGAAGAGTTTGTGTAACCACGTCTGAAGGCAATCAGTAGTTTCCAGTCCTTCTCTCCCCACCTTCACATCCTCTTTTTAAGTTTTCATATATATTTGCTTCTTTTAAAAATTTTATTATTATTTTTTGGCCGTGTTGTGCAGCTTGTGAGATCTTAGTTCCCTGACCAGGGATTGAACCTGCACCGTTGGCAGTGAAAGCAGAGTCCTAACCTCTGGACTTCTGGTGAATGTTGCTCAGTCGTGTCTCTTTGTGACTCCATGGACTGTAGCCCACCAGGCTCCTGTCCATGGGATTCTCCAGGCAAGAATGTTGGAGTGGGTTGCCATTTCCTTCTCCAGGGGGACTTCCAAGAAATCCCCTGTATTTGCTTTAAATAAGGCCTACCTAGATATGAAGATCGGGAGTTAAAACAAGAACCCTAACCTAATCAGTTGTGCTGTTTGGAGGATGGTCTTCATGGCCATTAGTCCAGGGGACACCAGAGAAGCCACGTAGTGCCCAGGCCTGAACCCAGGGGCCAGGCCTGAGCGGAGACGCTGCGGCCAGCTCTGAGTGTGGTGGCACTGGCCGCTCAGCTCAAGCACTGTGTCTTCTGAGAGCTGGGAGGTGTGCTTTGAAACAGATTTCAGAGATGTATGATTANCTTCATGGCCATTAGTCCAGGGGACAGCAGAGAAGCCACGTAGTGCCCAGGCCTGAACCCAGGGGCCAGGCCTGAGCGGAGACGCTGCGGCCAGCTCTGAGTGTGGTGGCACTGGCCGCTCAGCTCAAGCACTGTGTCTTCTGAGAGCTGGGAGGTGTGCTTTGAAACAGATTTCAGAGATGTATGATTGGTTCCATCATGATACGGGCAAGCCCAGAACCCAGAAGTCACTGCCTAAAAGGCCAAAAAGCAAGGCTAAAAGTATCCTGGTCTATGAATCTAGTTGACTATTACTCCTGAGAGCTCAGGTTCATTTAGGGGACAACTGGATGTGAATGGTGTTACACAGATAGTAACAGGTTCACATGTTTTATTTATAACAGGTTTCAAAATCTGCTGGTAAAGGACATGCCATTTTTATCCTGCTTGCAGTGGCATGGAGGCCATGCCCTAATAGACCCAGGTCAAGGGTGGGTAACAGCTTACTGGTACCTAGGGAGTCATCCTTGGATTTGCCCAGAATAAGTTAGGGAGTTGTCTGGCTGTGTGTATACACTCGGGTGGGTAGAGATGAGAAAGCGTAAGACAACAAAAGGAGATATAGAAACGTGACTAGTTCACCAATTTCCGTTGTGGTCTCGTTAATCCAAATTTTGTGTATACGCCAGTGGTCCTCACTTATCAAAAGAAGATGATAGTCCTGCTTAACGAAGTCTGTGGACCAAAGACAAAACTCACCAACCAAATTAACCAAATGACACCGCTCCCGTCCCCACGTCGGTCTCGGCCTTCTGGGTCTCGAGTCAGACTCCGGACCCTCGGAGGACACTCCTCCGACAAAGGGAGTCCGTACCCCCGTCCTCTTTTATTCTCCCCTACCTTCTGAACCGACTGAGTTTGTGCGACACATCTACTATTCTAGTGTGTTCCCTTCTGAAACTCTACCAGCGTCCGTCCCCCTGCAAGAACTTTTAAAACAATTTCGTCGACAGCTCCAAGACTCCAAACCGAGACAGACGAAGGGGTGGACGGTAGAAGGTCTCACGGGTACGCGTGCGGCAGACGAGAACCGTGGTCCAGACCCTTCGGGACGTGGGTGCTCGGTCGGTGTCCGTGGGCTTTAGACATAAACAAAGATTTTTCGTGGAAGGTCACGAGGAGTCTGCGACTTTGTTTGTGACAGTTAGGCCTCCGACTATTTTGAGTCATAGTGTCTTTGGGTCCCCCTCGTTAGTGTTTGTGGGATAGTGGAACTGGGAAGAACTTAGTGCGAGGGCGTCTGGTGTCGCGTAGTCGGTCGGGTCCCTTGTCCCACGTCCGCGGGAACGAAGATAGTATAACTCTCGACTCGTCGTGAAGGACCCGGGGTCCGAAGTAATCGTGCAGCGACCATGACGAAGGACATCGACTGATAGACAAAGGTAAGACCGTTTCACAAACGAGAGAAGAGAGACGAAACCCCCAACCCCCTTCTACTTGAGTTCCTCGGGCAGAGACGGGAGAACCGGCAGAGGGTGAGCCTCGGGGCGTGCAGGGGCGGTGTTCCGTCTCGCACACCGCAGGGGGACTCGGCTCGACCCCTCGAGGTGTGGGTCTTCGCGAGAGGGGAGAACGTCAGTCGTAGCGTCGGTGTTGGTCCATCTCGGTTTGAACGACAAAACATAAAACCCAGTTCAGTCGGACTGTAAAGTCCCTATCTGCGTTCCATCTCAACCAACACCCTCTCTTTCAAGATCTTTCTTTCTGACCTTCGAAATCTTTCCTTCTTCATTTTAGGTTATCTGAAAAACACTACCTAAAACTATTTATTTCTAAATTCTTCTACTTTTACACTCTCAGTTCAACATACAGTCCCTTACAAGTCTTTTACCTCTGGTCCTCCTAAAGACAGTAAGAATAAATGATTTTTTTTTACGAATATGATGTACCCTAATATACATTTTGTGTTTGGTTAAGACGGAAAAGAGAACTCTCAGTCGTCAAATCCTTCTCTGTCCTTTTCACCGTCCAACTGACCGTTCGACTACTGCTGATTCTCTTCCGGATCCTCCTCTTCGACTCCGGTCTCTCCCAGCGTCTTATTACCTACGGTGGTGCAGTCGCGCCAGCCTCGGGCGTCCCTCTGGGAGTCTCGGGTCGTGAGACGCCCCTTGGGAGCCGTCGGACTTGTTCACTCACGGCCCCCACCACTCGCGAGGGGAGGGGACTAAATCTTTCTCCCAGGACCAGATAGGACCCTTCGAAGATGGGGTCGTCGGAACGGTGGGGAGTGGTCCGAAAACAGAGGATTCTGGCGATTTGAGAACCGAGTCTCTCCAAACGAGTCTTGACGACCCTCCTTTCCTTATCCATAACGCTTGTCTTTCCTCAACAACCCTTCTCTCCTTTATACTATTGTGTGGTGAAGGAATCTCGACCGAAGGACCGTACCGACCCAAAGAGTACGAGTCTCCGGGAGTACCGCCAGGAACTCGAAAGGAAAAAGTTCAGGGTGCCTAGTGAGGAGTTTCTTTGTCTTTGTTTTTGATCAAAGATGAGACTACCTTTGTTTACCGGGTGAAAAATGCGTCTACACGAAAATCCAGGATTTGTGAACGGTACTTACTTTTGCCTTAGTGTCTATACTATTTCTGTGTCGGAATCTAGTATTTTGGGGTGTCGTAATTAGTATCTACATTTAGAATGTCAATTTTGGAAGTTATAATATAATTGTTTTTCAGGTAGTTATCAACTTTGAAACTGTGACTCTCCATAACTAAAGTCACGTTACTATTTTCGTGTCGAGTTGTCGTTATTTAATTTTTAGTGACATCAAACCCCTCCATTTACAGTAATGGTACTATTTGTTTATGTACAGGGGACGTACACCTGTTCCAGTGACTACCCCTTACTTAAGTATTTCACAGTCTTAGGACGTCGTGAGGAGGTTATGATAAAGATGTAGGTAAGTAAACTATTAAATCAGTAAGTAAGTAAATTGTTTATAGGTAGTCCAAGGATGACTCACGGTTCGTGACACCGTCCGTGTTCCACTTATCCTGGTTGTTCCTGTCGGAGGACCTCCAATGTCAATTCACCTTCCCAGTCTATGTTTGTCTACTTGTTTTCGTACCGATCGTATTGTAGTCAGTCAGCATTCGATACTTCTTTTTGGTCCCGTCTCATTCCCCCGACCTCATGGGTCCTCCCACACTGGTCCCTCCTGGATAGACTCCTCCACTGTAAAGTCTTCTCTGGATTTAATTTACTCCCCTAACTTGACGCCCTCTCCCCCGTCGCCCTGACTCTGTTCTGACACGAAACGACCTTCGTCGTACCTCAGGACCAGTAGTTCCAGTCTCCTTTTGTCGTCCTTTCCTCCAGTCTGTGTCCGTTTCCGTCCTCTCTTCTCCGGCAGTGTAAGAGCGGACAATCCCTGTTACCTACGATAGGGTTCACACTACTCTTCAGTACCCCCCGACGTTCGTCTCCCCCGTGCACTAGACTAAATTGACAAATCTCCTAGTGAGATCGAGGACACACTTGTACCTTACAACCCCGGTTCTCACTTTCGTTCCTCGAGTAATCTCTCCAAGACCGTTTCCAGACACACCTTGAGCACCACCGAGTCTGGCTCCACCACCGTTACCTCCTCGTTCTCCACTGCGAAACCCCATTTACAGGGCCAACTCGTCTATCTTTGACGACCAATTGGTCGTCACCCCACACTTTTTCTTTTGTAAGTTCTTACCGAGGTTCCCAAAACTGGTTCGGTAGTCTACTGTCCTTTGTGGTCTCCTTGTCCAAATACCCCCCACCCCCTCTTGTCCTCAAGACAAAATTTGTAAAAACCAAACTCTACAGATAATCCAATGGTGTACCTTTACAGGCCATACTTTGACCCACTTGTTCAGATCTTGAGTATTCCTGTTTTTGGAAGGGACTACCTACTGGACCAACGATCATAAACCTCCCCGTCCAGACGATCCCTACGTGAGACATTGGAGTTGACCGACGAAGGATATCGGTTTTGTCTCGATCGGACCGGGACGGGTCCTTAACGCTTATCGGGCCAGGAATGGGTCGCGTAGACGTACCAGTTTAAGGTGTCGTCTCGTCCCACAACGAACTTCTGGTCGGGGTGTTCGACTACGATGTCCCTAATAATTTACGTTCGTTGGACCTGAGAACAGGGTCTCGACGAGGAATTAACACCTATTAGAAAAGGTTCGTTCTGTCTTTCGACTCCCCGTCCTTTGTCCCATTCGTCCTCGTTTACCTAAACTGTTCAAACCTTCTGTCACACTTCGGTATCTTTCTTCTCAGAAACCCGGGTTTGTCTGGATCTAAGTGTAAGGTAGTACGAGGAAGGATGGATACACTGGAAGGGATACAATGAGATGGAATGACTCAGATTTAGAGTCCAAAGAACCAGTGTTTCTCTCTACCCTAACAATATGTCTAATTTATTCGAAATTACGTTTGGTGACCGTAGGTCACTCGTAAGTCTTCCCTATCGAGGGAAGAGGGTGTAGGAGAAAGGGAGAGAGGTACTCCTCCATTGGGCGAGAAGATGGTGGGTCGGGTAGGGTGGAGTCAAAAGGAAGGGAGCCGAGGGTGGGGTTTGGGAGCTCAGGACGGAGACCTCCTTCGTAGTGGGGGGTGGGGGCCAGGTACCGACCTAGCACCGGGAACCAAAAGGAGTGTCCTGACCTCTGGTGTCGTCGTCGTAGAAAAGACCCAAACGCCGAGAGGAACGGTAGGAGGACCAACACCGTCAAAAGACGCAGGACACCTTGACGCCATTTGTCTTCTTCACACTCAGGGAACAAACAGGTCTCAACTGTGTGTGATACTAGTTAACAGATCAGACCTTAAATTTCGGGTCGAGAGTCTACCGTGTCACCATTTCTTAGCCGGACGGTTATGTCCTATACGTCCTCTGCATCTAAGCTAGGGACCCAGTCCTTCTAGGGGAGCTCCTCCTTTACCGTTGGGTGAGGTCATAAGAACAGACCTTTTTAGGGTACCTGTCCCCGGACCGTCCGTTGTCAGGTACCCCAGTGTACCTCAGTCTGTACTACCTCGTGTCTGTGCGTGTAGCGGGAGGGCTCTATTTGGCAACGCGGTTCCTCAGGAGACAAGAATGGACACACATTTGTGTCCAGTAACAGAGGTAGCCCTAGTGTTCGACACCGAGACTTTCGAGGCACGACTCAGCTCGAAGTAAGACTTTCGGTACGGGACCACGGGACACGGGTAACGAAGAAGGACGAAGACAGAGGACTCACGGGACAAGAAGATCGAGTTTCCGTAACCAGTTCAGACCTTTGTGCAAAAAGTATTATGTACCACTCCCACCCCTTATAAAAGTCCGCGTCAGAGAAGGGGTTAAGACACGCCGATTCGGGTTGGTACTGGAGACACAGAGAGTAACAGAACGTCCCGTTCAAGGGATGGAGGCTCAATGGTAGTGTGGGAACAACTGAGACGGAGCTGGGTCTGTCGCTCGGTTTTTATAAATACTGGAGAACGGGGCTTCTGTTCTTCTCGACCCATCCAAAAAGAAAGAGTAGGTACCTTAGGTCCGGATGTCTTGAAGACGGGGGTCTTATATCCAGAGTGGACGTTTTCGCCGAAAAAGATTCGTACGATGGACATTCTTTGTGGCGCCCTTCTTCCTCGGTGGGGATACCTGGCAACTAGTCCCGGAAAATAACCCGCCAGCGAGAACCCGTCTTGAGGGCCCCCGCCCATTCGTTCCTTCGCTCCCCCAGACGCTTCGTTTCCCTCAGACTCCCCATTTCCCTCAGACGCCTCAGACGCTCCACACTCCCCACCCCTTCCCCAAAATATCGGGCCCGGCCCCGAGAGTATATTCCTTCTTTTGCGCCCGAGTCGCCACTAACCACAGGTTCCCGAGGCACAGTCGAGGACTAACCAGCCGAACCAACGGCCGGGCAGAGGTCCCGCACAGACGTCGCGAGAGACGGCCCTGTACAGAGCTGTACGGGCCCGTACGGGTCCGTACGGAGTTGTGCGGACTGGAACGGGACTGGAAAGTAGGACTGGAACGGGACTGGAAAGTAGGGCCGGAAAAACTATATCCTGTTCCCCGCGGCTGAGAGAGACCGATGAAGGACGACTTGCCCCCGCTGCTCCCCATCCCATGCCGGTCCTACTGTCCACGGCAATTAGAACGGTGTCTCACGAACAACCTTCGGGAACCATGACAACAGCCTCGTGGTAGTCGACCTGGCACAGCTCGGAGACAAATTACTTCCGGTTTTCGAATAAATCCTATGTCCCGGGCTTTCAGTCCTCGTCGTCCTCTTACTACTCCCCAGGGTAATCCCTCCTATCGTTTCAACAGTCGGTTCCCCTCGAGACCTTGGTCCGGAGCTTGGTCGGGACGACTCGGAGGGAGAGAGAGGAGGACGCAAGATTAGGGAGAGAATGAAATCGGTACCTGAGTGCTTGGTGGGGTCATACTAGTCGCATCTTTGTCGTAAGAAGAGACTCCCGACGTGTCTCCGGGGGGACGACGTTTTTCTGGTCCAGATCAGGAGACGACAAAACATTATGGTGAAGCCTTTCCCTTCAGTCCCTGAAAAGATCCCGGTAGTACCTGAAAAGATACACCCGCTACAGAAGCAGTTAACGCCGGGAGTTCCACTACTTCGGGACTACAACACACCAGTCCCTTCGTTACGGGCACGGACAGGGTCGACGAGGGTCCCACTTGTCGCAACGGTCCCATTATCGACATTGCCCGAGGGAGAATACAGATCCTCGACCCCACAAAACCAGGGTTTTCAACATCTCCTGGAGAAGACCTATCATACATTAGAACCCGTGATGGCGATGGTACTGTGTCTTAAGGGACGAGACCAACTTCTGTCGGTTCACCTCTGTCCCGCAATCGGGTCAGACACTCGTGTGGGTGGTAGGGGGTCACAGTCTATACTGCATCCAGAATAACCGCTTCAACCATAGTAGCGGTCAGACCCGCGTGTTCCAAACAAATAGACATCCCTGGCACGGATTCGTCCAGGGGCTTGGGGTATGAAGAAAGTACCATTCCGGGCGGAACACCAGAGGGGTTCTCGTGACGCCACCCAACCTGTCTTACCTATTCAACATCCATCGTAAATTCGGGTGTCGGAGCATCATTCCACCTACATCCCACATCGTTTCGGTCGTCCTAACCCAGCGTAATCCTAACCTCACCAACTCCCGGAACATTCAAAGAAACTGATTCCGGATGTCCCGAAGGACCCAGAGATCGCCCAGTCAGGCCCAGTCGACTTCCCTCCCACACTCCCATCCGCTCCAGTGTTGTAAACACCGCAAACAGGGAGCACCACTCCCCGCCCCTCCACGTTATTGGACCAACCCGGGGTGTCGTACCCGGACTTGTCCAAGATAACAGACTGATTGTTGGTCTTAAGGGGGACCGAAACGAAGTTTGGTGAGTCGTATCTCAACCTTCGGGGTACTATCGGGCCTATGGGTTCTGGAGAGGTCAAATCGACGAAAGACCAACTTGTAATGAAAGTGGACTCATTAACCCGAGGTTACGACGAAGGTTACGCCGGGCTGTATTGGAGGTTTGTCTAAAACCATTAGAACCAGGGTCCCGGGCACTATCCCGACCTGTTTGCTCTTTAACTGATCCAGGGCCAAGGGCTGGAGGGTAGAGGTAGAGGGTAGTAACCTCCACTGTGTCGAGGTCCTGGTTGTCTTTATTACAACGTCAGGAGGTGTTCAGAGGGTTAATACACAGAAATCCACAGGTCCTGTACGGGTCTTGGGTTTCAAAGACCAGACCCGGCGACTGGTTCATCAGACATATTCCAGAATCTCCAACTTTATGTCTAGACCGGTGGTGCATAATCCCCCCACTTAAGGCCACCAGTTTAACTCATGGAGTACTCAGTCAGGCAAGGCCTCGTAGGTTCACTAGACTTTCCTGACCACCCCCAAAACCAACCACACAGGGGGAAGGAGGTCCTGGGGGTCATGGGGGTCTACATTCTTTGTGGTGCCCTTCTTCCTCGGTGGGGATACCTGGCAACTAGTCCCGGAAAATAACCCGCCAGCGAGAGCCCGTCTTGAGGGCCCCCGCCCATTCGTTCCTTCGCTCCCTCCAGACGTTTCGTTTCCCTCAGACGCCCCATTTCCCTCAGACGCCCCATTTCCCTCAGACACCTCAGACGCTCCCACCCCTTCCCAAAGTATCGGACCCGGTCCCGAGGGTATATTCCTTCTTTTACGCCCGAGTCGCCACTAACCACAGGTTCCCGAGGCACAGTCGAGGACTAACCTGCCACTCCCGAAGCACAGCCGAGGACTAACCAGCCGAACCAACGGCCGGGCAGAGGTCCCGCACAGACGTCGTGAGAGCCGGCCCCGTGCAGGGCTGTACGGGCCCGTACGGGTCCGTACGGAGTTGTGCGGACTGGAAAGTAGGACTGGAACGGGACTGGAAAGTAGGGTCGGAAAAACTATCTCCTGTTCCCCGCGGCTGAGAGAACCGATGAAGGACGACTTGCCCCCGCTGCTCCCCATCCCGTACCGGCCCTACTGTCCCCCGCAGACGGCAATTAGAACGGTGCCTCACGAACAACCTTCGGGAACCATGACAACAGCGTCGTGGTAGTCGACCTGGCACAGCTCGGAGACAAACTATTTCCGGTTTTCGAATAAATCCTATGTCCCGGGCTTTCAGTCCTCGTCATCCTCTTACTACTAGCCAGGGTGATCCCTTCTATCATTTCAACAGTCGGTTCCCCTTGAGACCTTGATCCTGAGCTTGGTCGGGACGACTCGGAGAGAGAGAGAGCGGAAAACGGAAGGAAGGACCGTCAAAAACGGAGAGAAAAAGGAAGCTAAGACAGAGAGAAAAGACGAAGAGATGGAACGAGAAAGGAAAGGGAAGACAGTGTGAGAGATTAAGGAAAGACAGAGAGCAGAGAGTGAGAAAGTCAAAGTCAGAAATAGGAAGAAGGAAGGAAGGGGAAGAGGCGGTGAGATAGAGAGAAAGGATGAAAGAAAACGTAAGAGAGGAAAAGCGAGAAGTTGAGAAGAGAAAGGAAAGAGACTGAAAGAAAACGAAAGAGAGTGAAGGAGAGATGAGAACGAGAGAAGGGGGAACAAGAAAGGAAGGGAGCAGAGGGAAGGAGAGACAGGATGAGGAAGACAGGAGAGAGAGCCAACGAGAGGAATTACAGAAGGGCCCCAGTGGGGACAGAGGCCCTCTGGGCCCCCTCGAGCAGATTCAGCCCAGTCCACTATGGTCCCGAGCACATGATCCTCAAACCGCCGACATCCTCACCACTCCTAATGTCATACCCCAGGGCAGGTTACTCCGACATCACCCGCCCCTGAGTCCCAAAAGTCGTCATGGACTAGAGGACCACGATCTCCGGCCCACCCGGGGAGTAGCAGATAGCCAACGCCGTCCTGGGCTAGACGCACAAGGGAGTCGTTCCTAGCATCCTCCCTCTTCTCCCCCTCCATGGGGTGCTCACCCCCTCGGAGAGGGAGCCCCTCCACTCAGTCCTCTATCCCGGACGGCATCTCGTCAAGTTTTCCCCAGTTTGGACAAAACCTCACACCACACCACGCTTACGCTCACTCGCGGTCTCCTTCCTCCAGCTGGGTTCTGTCCGAACGGAGTCTTGACGTCGACAGAACCAGTCTACACAGAACTACTACGGTAAGTGGGCGAGATGGAACGGACTGCTAACCCCGGTTATCCCCTACACCTCTACGGTCGGCTATGGATCCCGGTGTCGGTGGACGACTCTCTAGACGCTCTGTTTACGTCCGGGTAACAGTCTGACCTCTCTCAAACCGTTGGGTTTAGACCCTTACTCTACCCGGCAGTTTTGGAGGCGGTGACGGCGACGGTAGACGGCCCGACACCCCTTCCGGAGCTGGGTAGGACTTTTCCACAGGTGGTTCTGGTCGTCTATCACCATCCAAGCTACAGACCCGTACACCCACTTCACCCTACCATTTTTCCGTAGGGACACTTTACCCTCCAGACTCCTCCATACCTTCTTTCCTCCCACATCCCCAATCCCTGTTCACCTACCCTTCCCTAGTGGCGGCGCAACTAGTCCGTCTCTAGGACGTGATCGGCCATCAGAGGACTTCGGAAGGCTTGTCCCTCCTATCCGCACAATGTCCCCCTCCAGCACCCCTAGTCCTCTGGGACAGGGTACTCTGCCAGCTACTACCCGAAATCGGGGGACTCCAACGCGCACCTGTTTCCTTTGACCCTGGTCCGACCGTTTGTCCACCCCAGGGAATCGGCCTACTCCTGGCCTCCCACCACAGCTCGGTGGTGGCCCTGAGCCCACAGGGTCTGGAGTCCTAATTGTCTTCCCCAACCTCCCAGTTGGTCATCGTAATTCTTCCGGGGACTGCACCCTCGGCTGGGACCTCGATCGACTTCTCACCGGAAGTCGAATCGTTCATATAGAGAAGGGTTCTCTCCTCATCCCGTCCTCCCCTACTGGTCTTTCCTCACCCATTTATCTGTCCTTAGATTGACTGTCCTATCACCGACCCAAACCTCGCCTGTGCTCCCAACCGGCAGTTACGGGTATTGGCTTTGGACCCTTCCTGCATTTCACGGAGGCTTTCTCCTTTCCTGGCTTATCCATCCTTTAACTACCTGAATGGACGATGGACCTCGCAATGGGACCCGAGCCGAACCCAATAACCCCAGGGGCTCAGACCCGCCGCAGTCAGTGACAGCTTCAAGTCGTCGAGGTTTCGGCTTCCTCCCGTCCTCCAGAGGGACCCCGCGAGACCAGGGGTCGGGGATCTCCAGCTCCGGGCTCTCCGGACCCCTGTCAGTGACCGGGTCACAGGAGCAGCAAACGTGTTGCCCGTGCCGAACCTTCCTCCGGCGCCTAACCCCGTGTAGGACCGGGTCACGGGAAGAACCGGCGTGAACTTCGTCCGGGGACCTCCCCCCAAAACCCCGGGGCTCGGGCGGTGGCCGACGTCCCGGCGATGGTTCCGGACCCAAACGACCAAATCCTCCGAACGGACTTTAAGCCGGAAAACGAACTCGGAACGGAAAGCCGACCGGAGTCGTCAAAGGAGCGTCCGTACCATCTGGAATTTTCGGTAAAAATGGTCCAGAGCCTATCCCCAGACTCCCGGCAGGAGCCGGAACCGGTTGAAAAAGGTCTATAGCCCCCGTCTGACCCTCTATTTTGCTAACCGGTTCCACCGGCGGGGCTATCCCCTGAGTCCACTGTCGGACCACATGACCTGCTCCCGGACCCAGTCGGCTAATTCCTTGTACAGACCGAAAAGCAGCCCGGGGACCTAGTGGAGTAGATCAAACTCTTCCAAATGTTGGAATACTCTCCTGTAAAGGCAGGGCAACTCCTATGTGAGCTAGTATATCGCATGAGCGTCGACCGGTGGTGGGGAGAGGACCATCAAGGTTAGTCCCAGTCACAGTCCTTGGCGGACTCGGGGACCCCCCGCGAGCCCCCTCCCCAACCGTATCACGGTGACCAGCCGGACTCGGAACCGACGGCAGGTCTATCGGACGGAGAGGANTGTATATACAGGACGGTACAGTTCCGCATCCGTGCCCAGTCTGGTCATTTGACGAATTACATGACTCGCCCCAACCTCCTCTTCCTTGGGTCAAACCGGAGTTAGACACGATTCAGAACCTCCCTCTTCCCCTGTACTTGAACCCGATCTGGGAGTCGAGGCCGATGAACAGCCTCTCCCTCATCGCCCCGACCCCCTCCCCCTCCCCCTCCCCTCCGAGGGCCTCCCAACGACACCCTCGCTCGCACCCTCGATTGGCCCCTTCCCCTCCCTCACTGCCCCCCTTCTCCTCCTATGTTCTATCCCAATTCCCGGTCTCCTAGGCCCTGGCCACCACCTTAGAGTCCCCGCCCTCGCCTCCATCCTCTCAGGCCTCACCTTCCCCTCCATCGTCTTTGGCCTCACCTTCCCCATCCCCGGCACCCTCTCCATATCCCTCCTCCCCGGTGGTTTAGGAGGCCCCCTTGTCTCTTTCGTCTCCCGAGTCTCTGCCCTCCTCGACCAAACCGGGTCCTCCCACCTTATCCCCCTCGGTACTATTCGTCCTAAACCGCCCCTCACGTGCACCACGTGTCCCACCCCGCTCTCGCGTTGCGGGTTTTCTGGACTTGTATCCCCCGGAGTCTGGTAAAAGGGCAAGAGGCCGTCATCAATAGATTTAGTGCCTCCTGCAGTTTCAGTTTACAGGGACACCGACCGGTAACACTCGGTTATACCGCCTGCATAGGGAAATTAGAATCCCAGGCGTCCAATCGGTCGTCCGTGAGATTCCCCCATCTCATAACCCCTAACCCAAACCTCCGGCAGCTAGGGTACCGTTAGTGGTTTGCCTCTGTTTGGGGGCGACGGGCTTGCAGAAACCCACGGTTCCCTTCGGCCTCTAGGCGTGTCGGTAAGCCTTGCAGAAGGAGGGCACGATCCCCTGGCCTTTCCGGCTTCGGCCTCCGGCTTCGGCCTCCAGGCATGTCGACAAGCCCTGCAGAGGGAGGGCTCGACCCCTGGCTCCTCCGGCTTCGGTCTCCAGATGTGTCGGCAAACCCTGCAGAGGGAGTGCTCGACCACTGGCCCTCCCGGGTCATTCACGTGTGGGCAATGACCCAGGATCCTTCACCAGAGGTCTATCCCGCCCGAGGTTTCGGCTTCCCTGAATGGGGCATAGGACGGCAGGCTCCCCAACCAGTCGGCAGACCCAGGCCTCCCGATGGCGCCGTCACCTCGAGCTCCCCCGGAGTTGCCGCTCACGGCCTTCGGGAGTGGAGCTCGGGGTGCAACCTGCGGTCTACATTCTCTGCGGCACCCTTCTTCCTCGGCGGGGATACCTGGTAACTAGTCCCGGAAAATAACCCGCCAGCGAGAACCCGTCTTGAGGGCCCCCGCCCATTCGTTCCTTCGCTCCCCCCAGACGCTTCGTTTGCCTCAGACGCCCCATTTCCCTCAGACGCCTTAGACACTCCACACTCCCCACCCCTTCCCCAAAATATCGGGCCCGGTCCCGAGGGTATATTCCTTCTTTTACGCCCGAGTCGCCACTAACCACAGGTTCCCGAGGCACAGTCGAGGACTAACCTGCCACTCCCGAAGCACAGCCGAGGACTAACCAGCCGAACCAACGGCCGGGCAGAGGTCCCGCACAGACGTCGCAAGACGGCCCTGTACAGAATTGTACGGGCCCGTACGGGTCCGTACGGAGTTGTACGGACTGGAACGGGACTGGAAAGTAGGACTGGAACGGGACTGGAAAGTGATGGTAGGACGATAAGTCCCTCGGTCGTTCTCCTACCCTGTCTGTCTACCGTTCCAAGTGGAGGTCACCCCGGACCCCCAAACTTCCTCGTCCCTCAGTAACCCCAGTCCCTAGACCAAACCCCAAAAGAGGTTGAAGTAACTCTTTACTAACTGTATACAGTGACATACTCAAGTGTCTCATGTCGTACTATTAAACTACTGTATCCGATGTCAAAACCAAAGAGAACTACATCAATCGACCCATACAGATTCCAACCCTTTCTGTGTGTCCTCCTCTTGTACCGGAGGTCGTAGTTCAGTCCCTCCCGAGTGGGCTCTTCTAAGGAGGGTCGGTCGGAGGAGCTCAGGAGTAAACAGGAGTCTCTCGACTCCTCACAAGGACCAGAGGGTCGAGTAGTAGGAACTTCGGGACTAGGAGAGAGGTGTCTTGTGACCGGGGGTTTATGGTCTATAGTCTGTCCAGGTGAAGTGGGTCTTACACTCCTGACTTGTCCGACTTCGTGAACCTCCTGACCGACTGACACGAGTCCCAAACGAGAGACAGGAAAGTCCTTCTGTAGGGAGTTCTTCGTAGGCATAACAGTCGTGGCTTTCGGAGGAGAGGTCCTTAAGACTGTCGGGAGGAAGACTCGTACACCATT
This sequence comes from Capra ibex, assembly GCA_006410555.1. Classification (NCBI taxonomy): domain Eukaryota; kingdom Metazoa; phylum Chordata; class Mammalia; order Artiodactyla; family Bovidae; genus Capra; species Capra ibex. The sequence continues at coordinate 800,526 of SJYO01036187.1, forward strand.
CTCACTTCGATTTGCTATCAGGGAAACCCTCTTTACTGCACAGAGACCGTCTTCTCGACTTCACGTTCTCAAGATCCAAAACGAAGAATAAAGTGATATTTGTCGTGGGGTCCGGGATAATCATTTACCTTCTGATCGGAGTCCTGGCGGGATGGTGGGTTCCGTTTTTTAAAGCTTTCTCTCCTCGGTTCACGACCTCTAAAATTCTTTCCGTGGTTCCGTGTACACAAGTACCTATGAACAACCTTGGCTTTACATGACGAAATTGTTTCTGTGCTATTACGCAAAAAGGTTTATTCACAACAGAGGACATGGGATTAATGGAACCCTCCCATGTATTTAAAAGGATGTCCCGACAACCACGAGTTTCGTGGGAATTTCAAGACGAAACCCTTAATGAAGGTTCGGATACAGTTTAACAAAGGTAGAAGGAGGTATCGTCTTTATGAGTAGTCAGTGAGTCGTGACGCTGACCACAGTTTTCACAACTCGCACAACCCCTATGGAAACGCAGACCGAGACTTCAGTCGAGGGTTCTTCCTCTGCGTGTCGTCACACCCCGTCTGCCTGACAGGACTTCTAGTCCCACGAGCAAAGACATCTATTCAGGAACAATCGAACAATTTCTTAAAAAAAGAAGCCAAAATGGCGTAGGGACCCACTCGTGCCGGTACCACGGCGACGACGGCTAAACGAGCAATGGGTCGGAAAAAAATGGGTCCCGACGACTAACCGAGCAATGGGCCGGAAAGAAATGGGTCCCGACGACTAACCGAGCAATGGGTCGGAAAGCAATGGGTCCCGACGACTAACCGAGCAATGGGCCGGAAAGAAATGAGTCCCGACGACTAACCGAGCAATGGGTCGGAAAGGAATGGGCACCCGCGTCCAAACTACTGGTGCACCGGCGGAGGTTCAGTGGTGTAAACGAAGGAGGAGGAGAGCGTACAGCCCAAGAATCCGAGACCAGGACGAAGATTCTGAAGGATCCCGTCGTCCAGGTGCACCGATATTTTCCTTCTCACCTCCTTTAGGTGACAAATTCGATCAAGAGCCTAAGTCGACTCGGGACTCCCCTAAAACGTGGATCTCAAATCTAGAGTTCGACTGAATTTGGATGTTTGTACAAACCTAACACGAGACATGACAAACTTCCTGCAAAACTTGGTCAACGGTTGTAAATTTTTGGATTCTCTAAAGTGTGAATTCAGGTCTATAAGTCGGAAAAAACTTTTAGTCTGCAAGATCTTTGTAGTCTGGTCGTAAGGATTTACCGACATCGACTAGACACACAGTCGACGCGGGTATGATTATTGTCGTTCGTAAAGCATCACAGGGGAGACACGGTCCTCGATTTGTTAAGTGTCCATCATTAAGTAAAAAAGAAGTGTTTTTAGTGTACCATAACTATAATAATACTAATCGGGGTAACATATTCAATCCTTCGACTCCGTGTCACTCTAATCCATTGAACACATTTGAGTCGTGTCTCACCATTCCAATCCTGAACGTGAGAGTCAGACTTGAATTCGGAGATAGAAATCGGTGATACGACCCGGATCGTTATACAAGACCCCAACGTCCGAGAGAGATCAAGTATTATGAAGGGGGTGACTTGGGGGTGTCACACCAGTCTTTGATCAATGTTGAATGACAGTGTAAATGTGACGACGAAAGGAATTTGGGTCGCGTGAAGTGAGTAGGGTTGGACCGCAGCCTTCGGAACACTAGACTCTGGGGACGACGTCTCCAAAAGAGACGTCACCTTTCGACTCACTTCCTCGGCAATCTATGTCGTCATGGCCCATCCCTCTTCTTTCACGAACAGGAATAAGGATGAGGACGGGACAGTGAGCGGAAGAGAAGAATGAATGTCGGGAGGGTTCGTCCGTTGCAGGAGGTGCACGTGTCTCGGGTATGAGTGTGGTACCCCGTACGTCACCCGTAGATACTGTTACGGTGCACCGGGGTCTGCACACCTTTGGAACGAGGGAGCGGAGTGATACAGTTACAGTCTCGAAGTTCTCCAAGGGGCTCGTGAAGAAGTCTCCTAAGCTCTCTGATACAGTTATAGGGGTGTCGGTTCCTCGAACGACTCTGAAACCGAAGACGGTCATTGGGAGGACCCTTGGAGAAGTAGGAGGGTTCGTGGGTCCTCGACCGTGACAGACTTCTTTATCTACTCTCAACACCCCTGCGGTCACTGACGCGGTCAAACCCCAGAGGTCCTTGGCTATTGTCACTGGGTGAGTCGCTACCCCTTCCCAGAAGAGTCTGGAGCTTACTGATACAGTTGCACCGTCTCAACCTGGAGCCCTGGGGGGATCCCTTCGTCGAGGTCCCCTGCAAAGTCACGGCGTCCCTAATACTTTTACATGGTGGTCCAGGGTCATCGTCGTTCGTCGTCCTCCTCCTTCACTGTAGGAGTTTGTGTGTGGGACATCTCCCGTCCTGTCTGCCAGGTCTCTGGGTGTAGGATGGACGGCACGTCAGTCCCTCGAAGGACCGAAGTTTCCTAATACACCGGACAGTCAGCAGACGGGTGTTACTCTGGCCCGGCACCTTTGTACGTCTTCTCTGTCTCTGCAGTTCACTCCTGAGAGTACTGATACTCTTACACACTCGACGGCTCCGTCCGCGTCCCCGACTCGTCGCCGGACTGGGTGCCGAGAAAGGACTGTTTGACTCTGGGTCGGTGGGTTGGCCGTTCGATGTAGTGCACCAGCGACGACGGTCTCAGTGGGAACTGCTGGGACATAAAGTCACCAAAGTAAACCAATCCGATTCCTCTACTTTACTCGTTCCTCGATTCCCCGAGAGTTTTCGTCTCAAAACTCTTTCGGTCTTTCATTAAGAAGAGTCGTTCCAAGACAATGGAGAGTATGGTTGAATTCTTACAAACGACTTTGATGGAATGTCTTAACAATCCTCCAATTTTTGCCTTCTCAGGAAATCACGCGTCACCTTTGTGCTACATCGGATTTTAGTAACCGAAACGATTATGGTCGTCCGACGTTTCGATCTTATCTAATAAACCATTAGGTCCGTCTCCGGTTTTCCTTACTTCGTTAACCTCACCCCACCCCTCCCTCTCAAAGGTGAGATCTTACTCACACCTGGTGGTTTGCGATCTCTTTTACGTCTTATTATTAAGAGTAGTAACGATTCCCCTAACGTTCGGTATTCGAAGTGAGACCTTTTAACACGTAGTCAAAGAATAATTGTATGTGAATAATATATTGGGTCAGTAAGGTCATAATCCATAAATAGGTTCACATTTCCAACACAAGTGTTCTCTTTTTCTTTTGGAGTATGTACTGACAAATATCGTCGAAATAAGTACTAACACTTTTGAACCTTTATTCAGAAAGTTGTCCACTCACCTATTTGTTCGACAGGATATCAGTGTGTTACTTAAATAGGTGTGAGTTGCCATTTTTACTCACTTCACATATCCAAGTACGTTATTGTACCTGTTTATAATTTGTGTAAAACGATTCACTTTCTTCACATATCCAAGTACGTTGTTGTACCTGTTTATAATTTGTGTAAAACGATTCACTTTCTTCGATATGCATTTTCAGATGTATAACATACCAAGATGAATGTGCTGTAAAGACTTTTTTCGTTTGGACATCTCCGTCTTTGTCTAGTCACCAACTCTCCGAACCCTTCGCCCTTGTGTCCTCGACATGTTCCTTTAAAAATCCTGTTACAAAGATATTCCACTAACTATGAACTGACATACGCAAACAGTTTTGTGTGTGTTTTTTTCGGACATGTCGTGTTTCCTACTGAAATAATGTACGTTTAAAATTTTCGAGTAGTCCGGCAACCCCCCGGGTGTTATATTACGTCTCACATTTTTAAAATACTTAAAAACATTTTTAACTTAACCAAAATGTTTACATACTGTATTACAGTGACTTTCCTCACCCCCTTTTAACTCGACCGGGTTCATTGAAACCTTTTGTTATAAAACGAACTTTTACATTCTACTTCTGTGTTTCTCGAATTGTGTTTGTGACGTCACATTAACTATTTAAACACAGAGTACCCTCATATCAAATCGTTTAAACTTTGATTCATATAGGAGGTCGACTTGTTCATTCATTTATACTATGTCCATTCCTCTCCGTCACCGTGGGGTGAGGTCATGAGAACGGACCTTTTAGGGTACCTACCTCCTCGGACCTTCCGACGTCAGGTACCCCAGCGACTCCCAGCTTGTGCTGACTCACTGAAGTGAAAGTGGAAAGGGAAAGTACGTAACCTCTTCCTTTACCGTTGGGTGAGGTCACAAGAACGGACCTCTTAGGGTCCCTGCCCCCTCGGACCACCCGACGGCAGACACCCCAGCGTGTCTCTGCGTGTGCTGACTTCACTGAATCGTCGTCGTTGAACTTATAAGAAGTCCTCCTACTAAAGGGGTTTCAAGTCCGGAGGGACTCAAGGTCGATGAACGATATTAAAGTCTGGGTGAACCAGGTATAGGAGGTTTCGAAGTTCTGGACGTAGTTGGGTCTGTCTACAGGAGATTGTCAGTCTCGCGGTCCGTAGCGGGGCAGGAGCCTTATGGGAGTCGTGAAGGGAAGACTAAGTTTGTTGTTGTTTAGTGTCTGCTAAGACCTGTGAGACACAGTAAGTGTAGAGTAAAATAATACACACGCACGTACGAGTCATTGAGTCAGTACAAGACAAGACACACTGGGGCACCTAACGTCGGGTGGTCCGAGGAGACAGGTACCTTAGAATAATACGACAACCCATTAAAAGTACCCAAAAAGGTCATCGGTACATACCTACACTCTCAACCTGATATTTCTTTCGACTCACGGCTTCTTAACTACGAAAACTTGACACCCCAACCTCTTCTGAGAACTCTCAGGGAACCTGTCGTTCCTGTAGGTTAGTCAGGTAGGATTTCCTTTAGTCAGGACTTATAAGTAACCTTCCTGATTACGACTTCGACTTTGAGGTTATGAAACCGGTGGACTACGTTTCTTGACTGAGTAAACTTTTCTGGGACACGACCCTTTCTGACTTCCGTCCTCCTCTTCCCCTGCCGTCTCCTACTCTACCAACCTACCGTAGTGGTTGAGCTACCTGTACTCAAACCCACCTGAGACCCTCAACCACTACCTGTCCCTTCGGACCGTACGACGTCAGGTACCCCAGCGTTTCTCAGCCTGTACTGACTCGCTGACTTGACTTGACTTGACTTGACTGACTTAAAAGTATCCACATTCAAAAATATCAGTTGATGTGGTATCTGAAAGGCATTGAGGAGTACGTCGATATTGTTTTAATCCGTATCTGAAATACGATTTCGACGAAACTTACTGGTTTACTCGACTCGAATCGACCTCGTAATCCGATTGTGCTAGTCCCGAATCCCAGGTCCGATATCTACCGAGTCTCAGGTCCGGTGGGGTCGACTGGTACGACGACCAGTTCGTTTCTACCCTGTTTACTCACACCCGCGTCGTCGGTGATCGTGTTCGTCTTGTTTCCACGGACGGGACGTCTCCCCCGAGTCTCGGGCGAAGAGGAATGACGAAAGGCAGAACGACTAGATCAAGTTCCACTGACCCTCGCACTCTCTCTCCTTTATTGGTCTATCTTGGTCCGACTCTGTCTTTACGTCTACGACGACGTGTTTGACCCGGACCTCTTTTGGAGTCCGTCGGACCCTGGTTTTCTTGTCCCTGGGTACACTTTTGTCTACCGCGACCCACAGGTTAGTCGGATTATCCCTTGTCGTCACCCGTCACTCCCCCCTGGAAATGGACCTCACGACCGGTCACTCCCACGACCGGTAACCCTCTAGTCGAGTTTATGTCTTTCTTGGGCCGGTTCCATCGTGGGTTCGAACCCCGTCATGGACACCTGATTCGGTGTCGGTTCGACCTCTGTCTTTCTGTGACCAAGGGACAGCCTAACCTTTCTCGAGGGCCCTCGGACAACCCGTACCGAGGGAGTAATCAGGAACCGACCTTGAAAGAAGTCGAAGGGAGGGAGTCCGTAAAGATCGATCCTACGAGAAGGAAAGTAGAGTCGTGTCCGGTCTCCCCTGCTTATAACACGTCTATTAATTATGTTCAGGATGAGGAGAGCTACCATTAAGTCTTTGACTTAGATCGACCCTTATCCTCGGTCCCCCTGCCTCCTCACCTCGTCTGTCTCCGCGCGTACTGTTCAGGTAGACGTCGTGGGGTTCCTCTCGACAACCAGACTCCGTGATCTCGTCATAAAACATGCATCTCTTTAGGGGATTATCCGACTACACAGACTTTACACTCGAAATCTAAACTATGGGCTACGAATGAGGAACCTTCTTTTCAATACTGGTTGGATCTATCATATAAGTTTTCGTCTCTGTAATGAAACGACTGATTCCAGGCAGATCAATTCCGATACTAAAAAGGACATCAGTACATACCTACACTCTCAACCTGACACTTCTTCCGACTCACGGCTTCTTAACTACGAAAACTTGACACCACAACCTCTTCTGAGAACTCCCAGGGAACCTGACGTTCCTCTAGGTCGGTCAGGTAAGACTTCCTCCAGTTGGGACCCTAAAGAAACCTTCCTTACTACGATTCCGACTTTACGGTCATGAAACCTGTGGAGTACGCTTCTCAACTGAGTAACCTTTTCTGAGACTACGACCCTCCCTAACCCCTGTCCTCCTCTTCCCCTGCTGTCTCCTACTCTACCGACCTACCGTAGTGACTGAGCTACCTGCACTCAGACTCACTTGAGGCCCTCTACCACTACCTGTCCCTCCGGACCGCACGACGCTAAGTACCCCAACGTTTCTCAACCTGTGCTGATTTGCTGACTTTACTTGACTTGACTTGGTGTTTAAAAGTCCAGGGAAACGAGACCACCCATTTTAGTGGGGGTCGACTGAGAGAGTTGTCGTCCCAGAACCTGTCTTTTCCTATCTTTATTCTGGAGGCGCATAACACCTCAAAACTTCGCTTCTCCTGTCACTAGAGTCATAGTCCTCAGTCTTCCACGTCCCACCTGTAGAGTCCTCCGACGCCTTAACGGGTGGTTCCCGGGAGACGAGGAGCGGGCTCGATTCACCGGACGGTAGGACTCCCGACAAAGACCCTGAGACACGTCGTCCTCGGTGGGACTTGACTCCCGAGAGGAAGACACAGGGGGTACCGGAGTGGACGGGGTGGTCCTGTTGCGACAGACCTTTAAACGAGTAAGGAGGTAGTAGATGTGTGTGATTGTGCGAATAGGACTACTTTAGGCCAATCTGGTTTGAGACCCCATTGGGCTTTCTCCTTTCCTTCATTCTTTTCCGGTTACATATCGTCCTCTACATCCTCCCTATTCTTAAACGAGGACAAGGGAGTCCGGTCCTCTTTTTCCGTTGAAAAAAAAAAAAAAATTTACTATACCCGGAGTTTGATTGTAATCAGACCTAACAAAGGTGACGTTACTTTTCTTTGGATTGATTTGGACCGGACTCGTTTTAGGTACTCATATAGTTCGGACCGACGGATGTCTTTAGAGTGGCAGTCCTGACCGAGGAGACGGTGAACGTCGACCTGAAAGTTGCGACCGAGAGGTCCTCCGTAACGGTTCTACCGGGGTGTATAGTTCCACAATTGTGATGAACGCACTTAAGATGACCTTCCCTAAAACTGGTTTCAAGGTCTTAACTCAAAGTAGGGGACCAAACTTCAGCTCATCCCGGTTAAGAAGGGTTTGACGTTCTAAAATCGTTCTCCTTCGTCATTGAAAAGAAAAAATTTTTTTAACATAAAATTAACCTCCTATTAACGTGATGTCATAACACTACCAAGGAAGTCGTCACTAAAAAGTTTCTTTTTTATTTTTTTAGGTTCACGGTGGTGAGTCCCTTAGTCGACCCCCCACTAAAATGGGTGGTCTCGTTTCCCTGGACTTTAAAACGTCCACATCCATAGTTTAGACTTCGAGTGTAAAACCTGTGCAGTGGGATAATCCCCTAAAGAGATGTGTGTTCCCGGGATCTAGGACCTCATTTGTCGACGACAATTGTCTTCGTCTGTTTCTACGTTTACTGGTGATGTCTGGGATAGAACTTAGTCACCCAGTTCAAAGAATTATACTTCTGTAGGTTACATTGATGATTTCGCAAACAACCCCGATCCACTTCGTAAATGAGTTTACCTACGGCACTCCTTGACAACTGTTTGAGGCCCGGGGAGTCTCGGTCTCAGTCAGAATAGGTGGAAAGAAAGAAGTAAGACTTTGGTCTTGTAAACTGAACTGATGGAGGTCCCGTAAAATTTTCTGACACTCAAATTCTTTTTACCGATAAATCAGTTTGAAAGCAACGAGTATCCGTAGGTCTTCTCCGTCTTTGGAGAACGTTTTAAGGTCAAAAGTGTTACGTCCCCTACGCTACTGAAACTTAACTCTCTCGACATTACTTTTAATCCCATGGAAAAAACGGGTCTGTCTCCTCCAAAACAAGGACACACTGTCCTCTTCAATTCTCTTTATAGGGACCGGTACCAGACCCTACCTTCCTTACCCTTAGGTCCTCTCCCTCGACCTTTGCACCGACACGATCGATCACACACCGTCAGTCACACACTACCGATCGGGTACGGTCGGGTGGGACCTGCCGTCTCTGACGTAGTCAATGGAGTAAACCTAACACAAATAGGTGGTTCTACGGTCTGGGTCTTTATTTGACAAAACACTCGAGATATGAATCTCTCTCGTGCATCTCCGTCTCCCTACCCCCACCCTGTCAGTCTTCAGGTTCTCGGTGCCCGGGGTCCGAAACCTTCTCTTTTATACCCGTAAGGAAGGATCATTCCTTTGATCCAAACTTTGGCTCACGACGATGAATGGTCGATACACGGAAACCTATTCAATTGTTGGGAGAGACTGGAAGTGAAAGGAGAAGTTATTTTACTCCTATTACTAAGATCGGGCAGTTCCAAAGTATCTGGGTTTATGTCATCAGATTGATTTTGGAAATAGTGTCGCCCTTGAGTCTTCGTATACTAGTTGCCACCCACACCTGGGGTGGGTTTTGAAGGATACAGTTTCCTAAAACTCGTAAAGTTGAAATAGGACGTTGTTCGTCGGAGTCTTTGTCTACTCCCTCGTCTCCCACTCAAGGGTTTGCTTCTTGAAACTGGGATGAGAAATGGGGGAACAAAGTGTAGACACCAAACGTTCCAGTCTCTGAATGTAGGGACCGGACCGTTTTGGTTTTAACCGGGTCTGGTCCGTCCACCGTCCCGAAGGGACTACCGAGTCACCCCTTTCTTAGGTGGACGTCACGTCCTATGTGTCCTCTGTACCCAAACTAAGGACCCAACCCTTCTAGGGGACCTCTTCCCGTACCGTTGCGCGAGGTCATAAGAACGGACCTCTTAGGGTACCTGTTTCCTCTGACCGTCCGATCTCAAGTTTCCTAGCGTTTCTCAACCTGCGCTGACTCACTGGTGCGTGCGTGCGTGTGTGTGTGTGTCTCCGTCTGTCGTACCACGAGGAAGAATTTCTGGAGGTCCACCGTCTGAAGAGCCGGACGGACGGAGACCTTAGACTACCCTACGAGAACACTGATTGAGGTTTGGAAATCGTGGTTGGTGTCAAATATATGTAAGTACATAAGTCAATCGACAAGTAAGTAAAAACGGTATTATTTAACAGTCCGTGGACAACACGGTTCGTGACATAGTTGATGACCTTTATATTTTAACTCATTCTACGAAACGGGAGGTCCTCGGACCTCAGATTACGCTTCCTCTGGGTCGTTATCCGGTAGTAACGACATATGTTATTCACGGAATTATTCCCAGTGGAAACTTGTGAAAACTTCGGAACTCCCCGTGGATGGAACACAAACCCTCTCCCCTGAGTCCCTTCCGTAGAGTCTCCTCCCCTGTGTACTCGACTCAAAATTCCCTGACGACTCGTTCGTCTAGACTCGTTGTCAATAAAACTCTTGATAAAGAGTCGGAAATAGTATGTTCTTCGGATTGTTCAACCAATAACGGTCCGACCAATAGAGTACCTCTACTATAGTTCGACTGCCGTGACCCCACTAATCGTTCGTCTGCAATATGGGGTTACGGATACTAAGATCCCACTACTGTTTGTACCCGTGGTTCCTGAGGATACCACTTACTTCGGGATTACGGGGTCTTCGTCCGTCAGGGTCACCTTACGTGGGCATCCAACGACGTAGGTGGTACCATCTGCTTTTCACGTTCTTATCTCCGGCCAGGAGTGTCTCTGACCCTCACCACCCCTTCCCGTACCTTGTTGAAAGAGAAGTATATCTTGGTCGATCTAACCTACCACTGTTCTTGGAAGGTCGGACCTTACACCTTCCCTTCTTGGTCTACTGGAGACCTCCGAGGAGACTATTCTTCTCAAAGTCTTAAACTGAAATAAAGATTGAATAGGGTTCCTAGAACCGAGTTTCACGACGGTAACAGAAACGAAGTTTGGTTAAGTGGTCCAAAGTGTGTGGTTCTCCCTGTACGTGCGTAGGGTGAAGGTCCGAGGGTTCGGTGTCCACACCCCTCGGGTGGCTCCGGATATCTTCGCTGAGTTCCTTGGTTTTTATCTTGTAACAGACATAGCCGAACTTAACCAGTCTCTTCGGTGTGGGGAGGTGTGTTACGTTTCTTTTTATCGAAAAGGATGGTTGTATGAAAGGTGAGGTGTTGGTGACTTAGGGTCTTCTTTGATTCTAATTCCCTCGGTCGGACCCCGGTGGTCGACGCCGTCGGGGAGAAACAGACAGGAGCTGGGACCACCTACGTGAGAAAGACCATGGGAGTAAAGGTCGAGGTCGTCTGCTCTTACGGAAATTCCGTCTCGAGGTCTGAGGTTTATGGTCACACCTCAGCCCACAGTCCCTTCTGTCGACTCGTTTTCAGAATTTTACACGAGATAGAGTGAATAGTAGGAGAAAGAGAAAGACCACTCACGACTGGTCCTAGACTTATTCTTCCTAAGTCCAATCGGGAAGACTTCTTAAATGAATAAAGATTACCTAGTTTTTTCCTTACACATTACATTCATCCGTCGTCTTAGAGGAAGAAGTCCCGCTAAAAGTCTTTCTCCCGAGAGATGGACCACTCGGAATCGTCCTAACGGACCTCCGTCCCCACACCTGACTCACTGAAGAATCTTCGTATCCCACGTTGTGTAGGTCTCCAGTCCGACTCTGGGGTTCTCGAGACCTCATCTACCAGTCACCCCTCTCTCTCGTGGGGTTGGGAGTCTTGGGAGGGAAGTGGAACCCCAGACGGGACATAGACGAATAAGGGGGGTCGGGGTATGTGTGTGGGTACAATTTATGTGCCTCACCCACAAGAACAGGGAGAAGGAGGAGAGAACTGGCTTTCGGACATGTGGCCAGTGTCTCTACAAGTGGTAGGAGTCAGGAACAAAAGACCTCCGACAATTTGACTCTACCTGTGTGTCTACTCGGTTTGTGAATTTTAGAGAAAAAGGTGGGACTTGACCGGTGAGACCGAAACAACGTCCTTCCCCCTGGGGAAGGTCCCGGACTTTCCCCCGAGAACAGATTGTGACTCTTTACTTAACGGGTGCCTTTGTGTCGACTGTTTCGTTCCCTGAAACAACCCATCCTGAAATAACCCGCCTCTCGTCCTACCACTCCCTTGGGTCCTCCTGGTGAGTCGGTACACCGAGTGTCAAAATACCACTACCTAAGCAAAGGCCCAACAAAGACCGGTTAGTAAGACTGAGTCCCAGGAAGGACCACCACGTGCGCAACGAGTCAGTTCTACCGACGGTCGTTCCTCCTAAGACCCTCCACCATCCTGTGCAACGTAGAGGAATACTGGAAAGGACTTGAGAAGGTCAACCACCACCGAACAATCATGACACTAGGAATGGTCCTGGAGGATAGTGTTTTATTAAGTGTGTTTACCAATGATACCACGGACAGGTCTCGCCCACCAAAGTCAATCACACCTGTGGTGTGAGTGTACAGGTAGCAAAGTTCATTTTGTCTTCATGCACCCGTGTTCTCCGAACCAGTCTTACAGATCTCCACCTTGGTCGAGATACTGAATGACCAATGTCCGGGAGAGACTCGAAGTAAAGGGTACTTTAATCACATTGCTGTGAATGAAGTATCCTGGTGGTCTCACTTTCCTCTATTCCGTTCACTCAACCGAACGGGTAACATTTATAATCAACCTCTTTACTGACCTTCCACTCACGAGTCGGATTCGTAAATGGGTCCAGGGCCACCCTTGGGAAGTCGAATGAGACACAAACCTTCCTTTACTTCTACCCTCGATTCCTCGACGGATTTATTGTCCTCCCTGACTTCGCGGGATCCAGGACCTCATGTGTCGGATTCGGAAGGGACGACTCGTTTAAGCTGAGACCCAAAGACGCTCCCGGGTGGAGGACACCAGAGGAGGTCTGCTTTTGTACTTCCTTCCTCCTAAAGACCTTAGATCCTGGGTCACAGTCAAACTCTTGTTTGCCCTCCCCGATCTTAAGTCAAGGACCCTACCTCCGTCTTGGTAACAACAAAGGAGAAAGGACGTCGGGAAGGGTCGGTCCCGACAAGAGGGGTCGAGAGGTGTCGTGGGGGACTCGGATCTCCCAGACTTCAGACTTCTTGACTGGGTTCCATACGTCCCACTCTTTCGGACAGTTGAGTTCTATCCCCTGTTCGTGGAACCGACTCGTCCGTCTCCTGGACGGTGTGTTTGATACACTATAGTACGTTAGGACAAGGTTCGCTGTCAAGGGGTGGACCTTTTACCCTTATTATCGAGTATGGGATAAGAGGTACGGTATATGTCTATGACGCTCCTAGGTTAATAAGATACGTCTTTTTCGTACATTTGACGTTTATGACCCGTTTGTACCTTCTCGATGATTTCTGACCTTGTCTCCCGGACACTCTACCCTGTCTAATATTTGAGAAGGACAGACCGCACCTCCGGTCTTTCCTAGGAAGGTTAACCGAAAAGAAACTACAAGCAAACTTTGAACGACGACGACGACGATTCAGCGAAGTCAGCACAGGCTGAGACACGCTGGGGTGTCTGCCGTCGGGTGGTCCGAGGGGGCAGGGACCCTAAGAGGTCCGTTCTTGTGACCTCACCCAACGGTAAAGGAAGAGGTTACGTACTTCCACTTCTCTTTCACTTCAACGAGTCAGTACAGACTGAGAAACGCTGGGATACCTGACGTCGGATGGTCCGAGAAGGTGGGTACTCTAAAAGATCCGTACTCATGACCTCACCCCACGGTAACGGTGGAAGAGGCTGCAAACTTTGAATTACTCGTGAATTCCGTGACGACTGTGAGATTAATCCAAATTTTTAATTTAAATTTTCAGTAGTGAACAAGGGAAGAAAGATGTAAATAAAAGAGTCGAGATGACTTGTGTCTGTAATTGGTTTTTAATAAAAATTTATTGGGACTAAACTACATCTGACTTTGTTTACGTTCTGTTTATAAAACAATCTTTTTGTTTAGTGTTTGGTTTGAACTCAAATTTTTTTTGGTTTTTTGGTTTTTGATCAATTACTCAAGTTTCACTTTAATTTTGGTTTGGTGACTTCAAAGGTTTTGTTGACTTGTTCTCATTTTAACTTTGTCATTTTGTACGAGGGTTCATTTGGTTTGGTTAAAATGTGTAGTAGTCTTCGCGACCTAGGGCTTTCACGACGCCCGGGAGCGGAGACGACCAGGTCCGAAAGGGTGCCATCTGGGACGTGAGGTAAGTGTCCTACGGGGCCTGTGGAGTCCACACGAATCAGTGGTCCCTCCGTCTCTACTCGTTCTCTCTTAAGGAAGTGAGGTCCTCCCCGAGTTGTGTGTGCAAAAAGGATAGTTTGTGAGGGGATGACGGGTAGAGTTGAGAAAGGGGTGATATGTGGGAGAAGACGGACGCTAGTGTCTTCCTCCACCTCAAGAGCCGTGGGGATGATTCGGAGTAACAACGGTCTTAGTCTCGTAACTTGGTCGTTGTGTTGTTTTGTGGGTTTTAGGTCGCTTATTTTCAACTCAGGGTTTCCAGAGACACCACGGTCTCTGACCACTAGGACTCTGGTCGAGGAAGGTCAATCGTCTCTTTCGTAGGAAACTAAATTAGGACGTAGTGTGGGAAATGTCGACTGTACGAAAGATTACTAGAGTCATTTCCAACAGGGTGGGTCAGGAGAGGTGTTTTTAGGGTCCTTCATCTCTTTTACTTTAACAACGAACAGATCCCATCTACTGGTGGGTGTGAGTCGTTTCCCACTCGACCTTCGGACTGGAGGGCACCTCCCGGGTCGTTCAAAGGACGTCACCTTTTTATCGGGGTCGAACAACGACGATAACGACGACTCTGTCGACGACACTAAACGCAGAGAGAGTATAATGGTGGGAGGGTCGACTTTAGTGACAACGGAAGGACCTATCTCACGAGGGAAAGGTCAAGGACCTTGTTTCGAGTGGTGTCTCAACTCTCAAGGAACAAGCTCGTCTACTCGAACAGAACCGATAGACACAAGAATAGATGGACGCCAGAAGAAAGTAATGGACAGTAGAACTGGGTCCGAGTAAGACATCCGAAGACAAAACTATAGAGACGGATCGTGTGACTGAGGGTCAACGATCGTCCGTAAGAATAGGGGGTCAAAACCCCTGGTTGGACGTTGGTTTGACGAAAGGATTCGAGACAGAAGGTCAAAGGAAAGGTAGTCGTCGGAACAGAACCCAATACATATTCCTGTGTACTTCCCGTACCCCCGTCTACAACGAACCTATTCACAGACAGATAGGACGGAAGTCGGTAGTGGTCTTAACGAGACGTCCCCTTACTCTTCTCTCTGGAACCTATCTTAAAACTTCAGGTCGTCCTCAGGGTGGTTGAGATTTTTCGGAAGGGGTTTCCGAGGTCGGGTAGTCGTCGAAAGGAAAGTGATCTGGAAGTAACCCAAACAGTAGACCTAGGTTCGAAACCTGAATTAGTGTGCGAAACAAAACACTAGACAAAATACCCAGAGATGTTGATCTAGTCTCCGAAGGTCTCCTGTCCCTGATACAATATATATTGATGTGATGTATTTTAACGGGTCGCAACGTGACTCACACCCAATAGGGACGGGCGGTGGATCCAAAGGTTCGATCGATGTGCGACGACGGTGTCGGTCGAACGATTTGTATCTGAACTTCTCCGGTGAGTCCCGAGACCTCTCGGGTATGGTTCGGACGGAGGGTCGGAGGTGAGAGACGAGAAGGATGGAGACCTGAAGACGAGAGGCGAGGTCGGACGGGGCGCGGGGAGGGGTGAGGGGGTCAGATTTTGTCCGATTTCGCATGTGAAGTTAAAAAGTCCTTGGAGGTTTGTGGTAGATAAAGGATCTCGAAAGATTACAAAAACAGTTTTCAATAGTGAGGGACCTTAAAGGTCTCTTCATAAAAGTGTGAAGTTTAAAGTGGTATATGATAGGTCGTGTATCAGTCG
The DNA here is from genome assembly GCA_006410555.1 of Capra ibex. NCBI lineage: Eukaryota > Metazoa > Chordata > Mammalia > Artiodactyla > Bovidae > Capra > Capra ibex. The sequence goes on from SJYO01036187.1 coordinate 816,022, forward strand.
GGATTTATTTGTAAATTTTCTTATTATTGACGAATATTTCTTATTGACATTGTGGAAGATAACACCAAAAATACGACACTTGTAGAAATAAGGAGGTGATTTACTATTCGAAATAATAGAGACATACGGAGCAGATCCGGGTCACCTACAATTTTGTCATCGGTAAGTTATTTACATATGACTTAACTTATCATCCATAAGTCATTACTTATTTTACTTACTTATTTTAAGTGACTTTACTCACATAGAAGTAACCTTTTCTGGGACGACGACCCTCCCTAATCCCCGTCCTCCTCTTCCCCTGCTGTCTCCTCCTCTACCGACTACCGTAGTGACTGAGCTACGTGTACTCAGACCCATTTGGGGCCCTTAACCACTACCTGTCTCTCCGGACCGCACGACCCTAAGTACCCCAGCGTTTTTCGACCCGTGCTGACTCCCTGACTTAGCTTGACTTGACTTTACCATACATAGCTGAATTTTCCAAAGATATAATGATGTAATGAATCATGTTCACTAGTTTTTTTGGTTAAATCAGATCTAATACGTAACTATTACTCAGTACATTGATTGAGTAAACACCCTTTTCGTTCCCATATCGTCCTATACTCCAGCTCAACTAAGTTTACGACGGTCTCGAGCGAGGAGTCGAAAGACGAGACGGAGCGAGACGCGCATTCGAAATGAGAAATGCTACCGTCCGAAGAAAGTACACCGTCCCTTGTGTCATGGAGTATGAAGGTCTCGAAGTAAGGAGACTCACAGGAACGACCTCCCTTAGTTCGGAGCAAAAGTGAAACCGGAAAATCAGTTTTGAGAGTCTTTCCTTATATTAACCGAGTGAAACCCAGTCCATCCCTACCCGGAGATTATTTTCCTCAAGGGTATAATTGTCACTCCTCTTTCTGACAGAATTTCTTCTCGACCCAGACCCACAGTCGCCCCTCCAAACCACAAGATCTGTCTACTTTGCGATCTATGCGTGTCATTCCCTTCCATCTCAGACGTAAGTTCTTTCGACCCCTCTTGACCGTGTCCCCTAAACCCCTTGAGTTCCGCCCCCCGAGTTCTCCGGTCTCCTTATACGAAACAATTTGTGGATTCCCTCTCCCCGCACCTGGAACAAAACCTAATTCAAGGGTCCTATCTGCCCCCGTCCGCTAGATCGTGGCGTGATCCCTTGAGACTCGAGACTCGGGTCGGTTGGTGAGCTGTCAAAGAAATGAAAACAGACAAATTGAAAGGGACCGAGTCTTTATCCTGTATTTACTCAATAACTCTTGATAATCTTATCTTTTTATCTCCTTTCTTTCCCGGGTTTACCATCCTGTGACCGTTCCCACGTTTATCCGTCTCCTTTTGGTCTGGTGTTCCGACATTGAGTATTGAGACGAAAAGGTGTACGTGCACCAAAAAGTACGAACCCGGACGTCCCACCTACCGTTTCTTCCTGTCCCCACACACACACTCCTCGACCCAATTCTACCCTTCTAGTTTCTCCGGAGAAGGGTTTGGGACTTCGACGCCGGTCAGTGGAAGACATGTGGTATCAAATGTCGAAATTGGACACTCAACACAAAACTAATCGGAAGGTAATCATATACTCACACACACAGACGGACACAAATGTGCGGACGATTCCCTCCATACCCTTATACAGTCGGGTACATCTACACGTGGGTAACTACCACGCACAAATGTGGACTTTCGGTCTTCCAAAATCCATTGTAGACCCCCACCGTGACAACGTGTCACGATCACTCACACACCGACGACCCACACCAATTGTCGAATATCAGACACACATTCACACGTACTTATAGACACACGTTCAATTTTACCTTTATACGCGACCTTGTACTAGGTTCACGTCCCTTCGCGTACCCGAAACCTGAGTCAGACTGAGTCGGACTGTAGGAGCGAGACAATAATTGGTCTACACGTTGGAACCTGCTCAGTGACTAGGAGTTAAAGGAGTTGAATTTACTTCTATTATTCACGGAGAGTTCAAACGGTACTCTAATGGAGTGTGACCAATCTTACCGGTAGTAGCTTTTTAGATCTTCGTTATTTACGACCTCTCCGACAGCTCTTTTCTCTTGGGAGAACGTGATAACCCGCGAACGGATCCTTAGGGTGCCTGTCTCCTCGGACCACCCGATGTCAGGTACCCCAGTGTTTCTCAGCCTGTGTTGACTTCACTGAATCGATCGAACGTGATGACCACTCTTACATTTGACTATGTCGGTAATACCTCTTGTCACACCTCTAAGGAATTTTTTAGATCCTTATTTTGGTGGTATGCTGGGTTGTTAGGGTGATGACCCGTATATGGGACTCTTTTGTCGTTAAGTTTTTCCGTGTACATCGGGTTACAAGTAGCGTCGCGATAAAGTTGTCGATCCTATACCTTTGTTGGATCTGCAGGTAGCTGTGTACTTACCTAGTTCTCAGACACCACGTGTGTGTGTTACCTTAAAATGAGTCGGTATTTTTCCTTACGTAAACTCAGTCAAGATTACTCCACCTACTTGGATCTCGGATAAGATCTCACTTTCTTCAGTCTTTCTCTTTTTTGTTCGTGGTAGATGACTGTATGTATACCTTAGGTCTTTCTACCCGGGTTGCTCGACTAAACGTCCCGTCGTCACCTCTGTGTCCGTGTCCCTTGTCCGGACACCTGTCCTCCCCGCCCCCTTCCTCTCCGGACCTGTCACCTCTCTCCCCGTGCCTCTGTGTGTGTGGTGACCTTTTCTCGGTCACGTTTGAACAACACACTAAGTCCCTCGAGTATAGCCACGAGACACTGTTGGATCCGACCACCCTCCCGTCCCACCCTTCACGCTCCTTCCCAGTTCTCCCTCCCCTGGATACACGTGACTACCGACTAAGTACGACTACATACCGTCTTTGGTTATGTTATAACCTTTCGTTGATAAGAAGTTAATTTTTATTTATTTAACAATTTTTTCTAACAGTACTTACAATATGAGGCTCGGGTATAGAGACTTGTCTGGCTCTCTCGTTCAGGTGGTGTCATTACGTTTCCGTTCTTCCCTCAATTAAAGATCGCGCGATCCCGGGTTCAGAGTAGGTCGTGTCGCCTTAGGCTGTTCTCGGGGCTTGTTTCCTAATACCACCGAATATATGTCCGTCGAGAAACAGAGTCAATGTCCCCATAGACCGCAATGTACTAACCGATCCATCCTACTCGAGTGCAGGACGGAAGAAATCCAACCACACATATCCTTAAAGAGGATTAAACCAGTTCCTTACAAGACAATTCCTTTGTACTGAGTCCAGGATCCGAATCATATGGAGTGACTCGATACGTGGCTATGAGGCTCGGGATTGTAAGTAAGGGGGGCAGGAATCTAGTATATCTCCTTAGAAGGGGAACCAGGACTCTGTGTCAAAACTATAACAACGGCTTCGTGTTTATCGACATGACACAAATATGCAAAAAAATGTTTCCGATATTCAGATGACTATTATGTCCCTGGTTTTCATTCGTAGTCATCTTCGTGATCGTCCCCGGGGTCGTTGCACCTCTAATCTCACCAGTTGGTTCCCCTGACGACTTTGGTCCTGAGCTTGGTAGGAACAACTTGGAGCGCAAGAGCAAATGAAACCCGATCAGGGAGAGAGTGGAACCGGTATCTGAGAGACTGATAAGGACACACTAGCCGTATTTTTGTTGTAAGAAAAGGATGCCGACGTGTCTCAGGGGGGAACAACGTCTTTTTCGTCTAGATTAGGAGAAGACAAAACGTCTTGATGAAGTCTATCCCTTCAGTTTCTGCTAAGATTTACTGACTACCTAACGAGATGTGCCCACTACAGGAGTAGATACCGGCGAGAGTCCCTCAATTTAGGAACCGAAACGTCCCTGTCCCGACAATAAGGACAAGGTCGGGGTCGATAAGGTTCCGGCTTGAATCAACGATATCAATACCGTTATTATCCGAGAGAGAATTGAGACAGTCAGGAAAGAACTCTTGAATTCCAGTTGGAAACCCGGGTCGTTAGTATATATCAAAGAAGACCAGCCATGTCATAAAAACCGTGTTGACAATTGTATTGTGTCTTAAGAAAAAACCCCAGTTTCTAACTCGACACATATGTACCTCAGTCGGGGGACACACTTGTCTGGGTGGTAGGAGGGTAGACACCATAATCGGTGGACCGATACCCGTTCAGGCATTCGAGTTGCTGTACGCGTGTGTCACCTCTAAAAAGACTACTATGGAACGGGTATGTATTAGGAAAAGGGGTATGGAGAGAGTAACACTCCGGATGAAAGGCAAGAGGGGTAACTGTAACCCCTCCTAGTCACGGTAACCGGTTCAACATTCTCCGTAACTCCGGATAACGGAGCATCATTCCTCCTTAATTCAACATTGTGTTGGTTGTTCTAAATCAACGGAGTCCTACCCAGACTAAATTTCACCATATTCGACGAAAATGGTTAAAGGTATCACCTAGGCATACAGGCTCAAATTGTTCCCCCGGACGGAGACCCAGGGAACAACCAGAGACACTATATCCATCCCTCCAACAGCCCATTCCTCAATGTAGTTAAAAAAGGTAACCCAACCCTGGATATGACACATAGACGCAACCGAGATCTTAGACCGAATATTAATGTTAAGGGGGCAGTTACATACACGGAGGGTGAAGGGAACAAACATAAGGGGTCCTATCCGGTCTTTAGGTTCGGGGGGGAAAAAAACGAAAAAGGACTAACTTGGAATAGGATTGGACACGTATCAATGTTGAGAGAAGTGTAAATTTTCAACCCAGGGAGTCCCGAGATCCCCACCCAAAACGTTTGCTCTTCAATTCGTCCAGGGCTAAAGGGTGGAGGGTCACGGCTCCGGGTAGTAATCTTCATTGTGTTAGGGTACTAAATGTTTTTATTAGAACACGGGGGCGTGTTCAGAAGGTCAACCAGGAGACCACCGGGCCCGTACGGGTCTTGGGGACGTAGACCTCCATTGGGGATCGGGTTCCGTGTAAATGGTGGCCGAATTCCAGTTTCATATTCAGACCGGTGTTGCACAAACCGCCTACATACCGCCACCAACTCAACTCGCAGAGTGCACAATCAGGTAAAACGTCAAAGGTCCACTAAGACTGCCCAACTACACCCAAATGTGACCGTCGAAGCCTCGTCTTATTGTACCAATAGGTGTTCCGCCAGGTCTGCTAAACAGAACCAGGACAGCTACTGCCTCGAAGTCGGAGTCCCCCAACCTGTCCACATCTCTACGAGGGGTAAGAAAAAACCGCAAGAGAACGAGACGACTCCACCGAGCCGCATGCACCAACGTCACGTGGGTGCCGGGCTATGGCAGCTGGAAATCCCGTCAACCCCACCATTCTTCTTGTTGTATTCCTGGGAAGGTAGACCCAAGATCACGGAACCAAACCACGGAAGACTGGGTATGGGTTAGAGGACCCAGTTACAGTACACTCCCCTGTCAAGGGAATAAGACTGGGTGTACATAAAGGGCCTCGTCAAAGGTTTGTGCCTTACGTGGAATGAATTCCGGTAGTTCCGGAGAACCTTAACAGGGTTACACCCTCCACCATCAAAGAAGGGAAGTTTCTAACCTGTATATCCCCCTCCAGAGGGTATGTCTTAAAGCTTATCCCAGTCTAACTCTACTATTCCTCATAATGCACGTGCCTTCTCCCGCTTCCCTTCCTCCCAGTTCAGAGATATCGGTTAAATCAATTTCAAAGGAAATCCCAGGCTAAGTAAAAAAGTTGAACGGGACTCGAGACACCTGACATAAGTGTTACATTAAAAGTAAACCAGGGGTCCCGATCCCGTTCCGAGACTTGATAAACTGAGTGCTTTCGTCCAGGCAATAGTCTCGGTTACCAGTGGCCGTTCGGTTTGGACCCTTGATAAAAAAGATTTTAGAAAAAACGGTGATAGTAGTGCCAAAGAGGGAAACATCCTTTTCGGAGATGGGTGGGACTCTTCCATAGATGGTTCTGATTGTTCATGGCCATTGGTATGAACGGACCGGAATGGAGCCACTTTAGATAAAGGGTCACAACGGGACCAGGAAGAGGGGTATGGAGTCAGGACGTACAACAGGAAAAGGACCAGAGTAGACAACTGTACGGAATGTTCGTACATGATACAAGAAATGTCAACAAACCACGGCCCCCTCGTTTGTTAGCGTCCGCGTGTCAAACTTTCTCGTAGTCCCAGAAAAAGAGAGGGTCTACTCATCTGTTCACATCTACAAATGTATCAACGGCAGGGTTCACTCGTCCCTCAATAGTTCATCGGCAGACTCAGAGCCATGGTAGGTAGAAGTGGAAAAACCTCCAACCACAAAAGAACTTAGGTTCGTTCTAGACTCCTACTTATGAGTCCCCAGTCCCCGTTTCAAAGGTATGGACCTCCACCTTCAGGCTAGCGGTTGTGTCCCCACTACTTTAGAAGTAGTCGATGAAAAGCTCGACGGTCCAGACGCCGTGCTAAGGGAGCACGGCATCCCGACAGTGGGAAGACCACAGGTCCATGCACAAGATAACTGTGTCGGGTTCCGTAGACATGTCGAAAGTTTTCAGATGCCTAAAGTCCCTTTAAAAATTAAAGAAAAGGAAGTCGACAGTGTTTGGGGGCAAGGGCTATATAACCCGGGACCTACACATGGCACGGTTTCCGTATCGCTGACAGTCACTTTTACCAATAAGAGAAAGGAAGCCGAGAGAGATCACGAACTTAATTCCGTTAATTAAGACGGAAAACACGTCTCCATAGACCCCCTTCCCGGAGTCGGGTATACCAGACAGGTCGCAGTAGATGATAACGCCGAGGACGGGCAGAGACAGGTAGAAAATGTATTGACGAAGGTAGACATTTGGTATAATCGAGTGACAATAGATCACCTCATAGACAATTCAGAAAAGCATAACGGCAATGGGACCGGTCATAGAGTAGTGTTAGTACCTCCCCCGATAGAGGGAGGCCTAACCCGTTTTCTCATCGGCCTAAATCTCGTGTCCCGCAAACCTTTACATAGGTACCCCACAGTTCGTCGTTCCGGACTATCACGCAGTTCGCCCGTATTCTTTAGGTAAATGGACCCCCAACGAAATTTTGAGAGAGATACCGTACTCCTCACATCTGGTTCTCAGAGACAGGTATTCAGTCAAATAGTCGTAGCACCTGATTCTCGCGTCACCGGCGCTACTATGCCTCCGTTCCACCGGTAGACCGACGGTGACCCAGGTCGGAGAACCTTTCCATTCGATGTGCAGCGAAGGTACCAGGGGTAAAGACACAATCATGGGGAAAAGGATAGGGGGCGAAAAGTAGATGTTTATTAAGCTTTCCGAATCTACCCAGTCCCTCCCGTTCCCGTCCTCGAAGGTCGTTCCGAGCGGACTCGAGAACCTTCCGGAAGAAGTAACCGAGTCAGGTAAAGGTCAGGAACAAAAGAAACGAGGGAAGTATATCCCCGGATTGGAAAAGACGTTTGGGGTTCTGGGTATTGGCCGTTATAGGGTGTCAAGGGTCTTTAAAAGAGTGAACGGATCCCAATCGGTCGAGTCCCTAGACCTCCTACCAAAAAAAGTACCGGACACAATCGGTGGAGACCGGGACAAAATAGAATATTGGCTCCATACACTGGAGAACAAACCGTTAGACCCGGAAAAGTCGTGACCGGGACATTGGGTTTCAGGGGTTTCAAACCTCCTCCAGTGGACAACGGAGAACCGTTAGAAAAAGACATTGCCGACGGTCGTACTCCAGGAGTTGTATGACAGTATTTTGTTACCATACCACAAATTGGGCTATGAGTGCCTCCAGAAGCAGGTCCCGGAGTAATTTATTGCACCCGTTCAAAAACTTTGGGACACCATTCACTCAGGTACAGTCGACGTGTCCCCAGACTAGTGGCAGAAGGACGGTAAGCTTCCGTTTCTAGAGAACCGAACGCCCCCGTTCTCCATTTGACTTTTTCCGTAGAAAATTTAGATTTTGTCATATGGTTTACATCAAACCTCCGTTCAACGAATCGTCACATATTCCCAATCCTTGGCATCCTACTTGTAGTGAGTGGGCAAACAACTGAAGAGCATCTAGAACTTGGCCGGATTTTAGTCAGGGGGGTCGGAAAAAGTGTCCGTTGTCTCCTCACAAGGTACCCCTGGCCGTGGAAAAGTCCTGGGGTCGCAGATACTCCGCAACATATACTCCTCATTAAGGAACAGCTCGGAGGACTGAGTACCCTATGACGGTATGGGAGTGGCCCTTTCGTGACCGGAAATCAAGGTGTTACTATCCTCCGGAGACCGGTCAGGGTAAGGACGACAAAGTCGGGTCCGGACTCCCATAGAAACTTGGGTACCAACATGAAGCCCCGAATAACAGCGACCCCGGAGACCGTTTATATCAGACATAAATAGAAAGTTACGGTCTCTGTCCTGGACTTCTCCTACAGGCCAGGGTAGATTCTGGCTGTGAACAGGTACCAGTTTTACTTAAACCCGTAAGTGAAATCTGTCATTTAGAGAAGGGTCGTTCCCGCGACCTGTGAACCCATAGTGGTTTTTTCTCACCCAATGGACCACCCGGGGGTTCAAGTGTACGGCAAAACACCAGGTAGGTATAGCAAATCGGGACCAACGAGGGACATGGGTCGATGAAAAAAATCTGTATCCAGGTAGAAAAACCAAATTCTGACTCATAACCCGAGGGCACAGATGGTACTTCGGTTGGCCAAAGGGGAGGTACAAATACCAATGGGTCCTGAGCCCCTCCCCGTAGCTCGGGACTGGGGAGATCAGCGATAGGAGAGGGCACATCTCCTAAACTGAAAGCCCTCTTCCCCAGAGTAAGAACCCCCAAGACCCAGAGAGAAAAACCGGAAAAAATAGAAAGGTTACAGGTTTGAGAAATGTTTTACATGTAACCAAAAAGAGTTCGAATGCGGAACAAAAAAGAAGTCAAAAGCTCAGGTTAAAAAAAGGAGAAACCTTTGACAAAAACAAAAGTTGGGGTCGTTTTTTATAGACCCGGTCGAGAAGAACTAAGAATGCCAAAAAAAGTCGAGATTTAAGAGAAAGAAGAACAGATTACACCAGGAGAGAGAGAAGACCCCAGAGAGATACTAATTTTTGGGAGAGCCGACGGGAGTGATCTAGAACGTTCCTAACAAGTGAATTGGAGAGATAGTAAACGTTGAAAGAAGATTATAGCCCCCGACGAACTAAATGTTTACGATTGTATTGACGGCGAGCACTGAGTAGACGGACACCCAGGTAGCCCCATATGACAGATTTTCGAAGGTAATAGGAAAGTTCCTTCCGACGACCCGAGAGTAAACCGAGGACGGAGTGACTTAAATAAAACCGGTTTAATCAACCGAAGGACCGCCGGCGAGATTCCGGCCGGTATTCTCAGACCGCCATGTGAGCCTCTGCGAGGGATGGAAGTCGCGTAAGCTTCAGGGTCGACCCAGCGTGGTTTCCCTTGGGAAGGAGTTATTCCAATCCGACATAACACCCGGAAGGTAGGTGGGGACCGTGTAAAAAGGCTCGAAGACTGTCCTAGGCAAGCGTAAGGAGACATCATTTTTCGTGGACATTGTCAACGACTGTTAGTAGGGTTCACCCTAACACTCACTTTTCCTATCTGAGATTTTCTAGTTATTCTGGGACGCCAAAAAGTCTTTTACTCCCTCAGACCCAAAAGGTTAACATGTTTAGTGATCACCTCTTCTCGGTTATGACTATACAGGCGAGGGGTGGGAGAGATCGACCGGGGCGGGCCTGGCCTTTGCGCACTTACCACCTCCTCCCCTGAAGACCCAGAAGAAGACGATGTGACCGGTAAGGGGAACAAGAAGGGGCTCAAGGGACCCGCCCCGGGGGGAGAGACCCTCGTCGACTTCCAAGTCAAGGGGAGGCCCGAGGAGGGCTACTTTGGACACCTTGGACACCTTCGTTCCCGTCTACACCTAGGCGTATACCCCCACCCCTGTTAAACCAGAGGTCCAGATAGTCTAATCCTATGTCTCTTCTAAGGACCTTCAGGCCGAAGCCAGTTAAAAACAGGAAAAAGGGAAGGAAGAGAAGCCTTCGGAAGTACTGATCGTGGACACCCGAACCGCTCCAATCTTAACCCCTTCTCCCTGCCCCTCCAAATCCCCCGGATCTTCCTCACTCTTGTTTTCCAAATTCGGTAGGGCCGCCCAAAAAGTGATCTAGAACGGTCCGGTCTTATATTCCTCAGACTAGACCCACGGGCCGTCCTGGTCCTCACTCGTGGGAGAGAAATTGAAAGTTCCTATTAAACCCCTAACTTCCAAGGGAGAGCACCGGTAGGCTGTAGTTTCCACCCGGTGAGCCGTCTTGTCTTTCAGTGATCAGCCGAGGAAAAGTGGTCATTACTGTCCAAGACTCGGGATCTGAACTTTAGTCTCTTTACCAGTCAGTAGTTTCTGTCGCCTCATCTTCGTCAGACGGGGTACCCATGTTTCTTGTGCTTATTGTTACTCTGAGTGCTACTGTACGACCGTGTGTCTCTGTGTCCTTGCTGTGTTGTGTGTCTATGGTTTAGGGTCATACGAAACCAGGAGAAATATGGGGATCTTTGGGGAAGAGATGAACGTTCACAGAATGGCAGTCCTGCAGGAGTCACGGTCGACGGGAGGGCCATGCGATGGCCCCTGAGCCGGAGGGCGGCCTGAACGGAGACGTGGATATGGGTCTACGGAGGGGTCATGCTATGACCCGGGGCCTGAATCAGACCCGGAAATGTCGCAATTGTGGCCACGAGTCTCGAGTATGGAGGATTGCTCCAATGGGGGAAGATGGTCCTCTCAACAAGAGGGGCCAACCTACCTCTAGGGTCTGCTCGGGGGTTTACAATATGAGGCTCGGGCATAGAGGCTTGGCTGGCTCTCTTGTTCAGGTGGTGTCATTGCGTTTCCGTTCTTCCCTCAATTAAAGATCGCGCGATCCCGGGTTCAGAGTAGGTCGTGTCGCCTTAGGCTGTTCTCAGGGCTTGTTTCCTAATACCGCCGAATATATGTCCGTCGAGAAACAGAGTCAATGTCACCATAGACCGCAATGTACTAACCGATCCATCCTACTCGAGTGTAGGACGGAAGAAATCCAACCACGTATATCCTTAAAGAGGTTTAAAGTAGTTCCTTACAAGACAATTCTTTTGTACTGAGTCCAGGATCCGAATCACATGGAGTGACTCGATACGTGGCTATGAGGCTCGGGATTGTTACTTGTAATCTTTAATACACATGTTTCGAAAACCGTGGTATCGGGTGTGTATCATTCTAAGTTATATCCGTCGATCATAGTGCGTGACCCCTACAAGGACTCCACCAATGACTCCACCAATTGGTCCGTCGTCCAGACACTCTAGACCCACTCCTTACACGTGATTCCACACACATGTTCGTTTCGACACAGATCCACATAAACTGGTTTCGTTAAGGAAGAGGAGGTCGTCCGAGGGATACGTCCCCTTCCTCCCACGTCCCCGACCCGGTTCAAGCGTCTGTGGATCTGTAGACCCAATCGACTTTTGACTACGAAAACTTGACACCTCAACCTCTTCTGAGAACTCTCAGGGAACCTGACGTTCCTCTAGGTTGGTCAGGTAAGATTTCCTCTAGTCAGGACCCACAAGAAACTTTCCTGAGTACGATTTCGACTTTGAGGTCATGAAACCGGTGGAGTACGTTTCTCAACGAGTAACCTTTTCTGACTAAGACCCTCCCTAACCCCCGTCCTCCTCTTCCCCTGCTGTCTCCTACTCTACCGACCTACCGTAGTGACTGAGCTACCTGTACTCAAACCCACTTGAGACCCTCAACCACTACCTGTCTCTCCGGACCGTACGACGTTAAGTACTCCGCCGTTTCTCAACCTGTGCTGACTCCCTGACTTGCTGATTCGGTGACTTGACTCCGTAGACCCAGCCCCCAGATTCCGTCATTCTCCAACTCTCCTCGACGTCCTTCGGTCGCTGGACGTCTTCGAAGGAAAAAGGGGAGGTGGGTCGTTGGCAACTTGTGGCGGTGTTTGTGTGTGAGAGAAGCGAGGTGGGGGTCGGACGCAACGAAAGCTGCTCCCTCTCGTCCCGCCTCTCCTTTGGGGTGGCCTTTCTCCTAAGGGGGTGAGGAAAGGGGTACGACGGAATTCTGTTTGGTCCTTGGGCGACGTCGAACGTTTTCCCGGTGGAATTGTCGATCCTTACCGGACCGAGGGGCGGTTCGGGGTGGGACGGGCCGGAGCGAGGCGGGGAAGAGGGCGACCCCGCCCCGACCACTCGGTCTCAGACCGGGGTTAACCGACCTCGACAACGGTACTGTTCGCAAAAGAATTCGAGACGGCAACTTTGGCAAATTTAGGGCCGCAACTTTCCTCCTTGTTTCAAGAGGAGTCCTCTTTTCATTCTGATCCCTGTGGTCGGGTCGAGGGGCCGCGGGGAAAGGAAGGTCCTTGGACTCTCCAAGAAGGGAACCCTCCCGGCCACCTCTGGGTCGGGTGAGGGACCAAAGGCGCCCCTTCCGTCTTCTCTGGTCGATTGTTGAGGCCGCACCAACGGTGTGACACCCCTGGCCACTCATCTGTGGGGGGTGGGATGGGGACAGGCACCTTCCGACCTCCCCCTCAGGCGCACGTCTTCCCGGGACTGGCCCCAGTTGGGGCCGTCCGAGCGCCTCCGCAGAGGGCCTGCGCGCCCCGCGCGGGCGGCGAAACTCGGCGCCCGCCCCCGGCTCCCCGAGGGGCGAGGGGTGCGGGCGGGGCGCCCGGGCCCCGCACAGGCGCGACGCGGGGGAGGCAGCGCCGGTGCGGGCCGGCGGCGGGGCGGGGCCCGGACGCCCCCGACTCGTGTGGCCCGTGGGGCCCGAGACCCGGCTCGCGCCACGGGACGGGGGCCCCACGGCCCTCGGAAGAGGGCCAAGGGCAGAGGCGCCGGGACCGACCCAAGTCTTGGGTCGTCCTGCTCGTGTCAAGCGAAGACGTGTGACCGAAGAGTCGCGTCCCCTTCCGCCGCAGACCCCCCGGACCCTTGGCCCGACCGAGGACCGAAGGGACGCCAGAGGCCGGAGGAGAGCCCTGCCCTTGCGGGGGAGGGGCCACTACCACCCTCCCTCACGACTCAGTCCAAACAGTCCCCAGCTACCGGAACCCACAGGTTCTTTCAGTCTTGGCCTCCCGGGTCCCCCCGTCTTCATCGTCCACGACGCCCGCCCCTGGGACTCGTCCGCGCCTCCTGGCCCTGAGACGGAGAGANACGGGACGGGGGCCCCACGGCCCTCGGAAGAGGGCCAAGGGCAGAGGCGCCGGGACCGACCCAAGTCTTGGGTCGTCCTGCTCGTGTCAAGCGAAGACGTGTGACCGAAGAGTCGTGGCTCCCGCGTCAGTCACAAACGCGCGTCCCCTTCCGCCGCAGACCCCCCGGACCCTTGGCCCGACCGAGGACCGAAGGGACGCCAGAGGCCGGAGGAGAGCCCTGCCCTTGCGGGGGAGGGGCCACTACCACCCTCCCTCACGACTCAGTCCAAACAGTCCCCAGCTACCGGAACCCACAGGTTCTTTCAGTCTTGGCCTCCCGGGTCCCCCCGTCTTCATCGTCCACGACGCCCGCCCCTGGGACTCGTCCGCGCCTCCTGGCCCTGAGACGGAGAGAGCGGCGCCGGGGAACTCTTCCTCCCCAGGACCCGGTGAGTTGGGTCGGGACTGGGCGACGGTGGACGGTCGCAAAGTATATAATGTCTCCTTTGACAGAGAATAAGCTCTTATTAAGTCGAAGAGAGTCGTTGGGGGCACCCGGGAAAAGCCAAAAGAAGATCAGGGGACCGGAAACTGGGTCTTCCGGACGGGCTACTCCGGTAAGGTCTGGGTGGTCCGGAACCTCCCTCTTTCGCTCCCACAAGGAAGAACCAGGGTCGTGGAATTCTCAGGACAGACCGAATCCAGCCGGGGTCACAACCCAAGTCGAACAATCTCCTTACGGGGAGGATCCGGAACTGAACAGAGAGAACTCTGTCGAGGACCTCGGAAAAAAGGAAAGTATTGGGTGTAGTATCACCTAAAATCTTTATTTCTGTAGTGCAACCTTTGGTCCTGAGTTGTTTTCATTAAGAATTTAAAGTCTAGAGAAATTGAGAAGAAAAATTTCGTTTTACCTAAAGATACAGACAGAAATAGGGAGGAGGAGTCGTTAAGGGTCGGGGTATACGGTATTTCAATGGGGACTCTCTCAGAATTCTCCTCAGTCTCTTACGGTATTGCGTGGTGCCACACCCTTGTCTCCACGTGGGTCACGCGGTTCTCCGAGGACGGGGCGACTGAGTCGGACGCGGGACGCGGGACGAGGAGAGCCCGGGGAGAGACGGGTAGAGGAAGAGCGTGAGGTGTGCGACCGGGGGTGGGATGGGAGGGGTTGGAGGCGCACCGAGTGGGCGTTTCTGTTCCTTTTTCTACTGCCACTCGACTATCTGCCGCACTGGGTCCTACAAGAAGTAGTACCACGCGCTCTAGTCTCCGAATAACGCGGGCATCCCGGTCGCGAAGTCGTCTCTCAGACATCCTCCGAGACACCGGTCCCGGTCGCTCCGTTTCCACAGGTACTACTCTAAGTGGGTGTTGTAGACGTGCCGGAAGTCACCCCTCAGGACCGTCCTTCTCGGCGGTGAGGAAAGTCGACAGGAACGTCTGCTGGGGAGAGGAGTGAGCAGTCGGAGTGGAAACGGGGACTTTCCCGGATGGAGGACGAGAGGTCGACTCAGTGTTACCTTTGAATAAATTGGAGAAACATTTTGTCCCTATTAGGGATAAGATGTTCCGACAAATACTTCTAGTTTCTTGGGGTTTATTCACGAATAGTACGACCGATTGTCCATTCACGACGTAATTACCACTTATGTACTAGTACGAGGGTGTCCTCGTCTACCTGAGCCCTCTCGCTTGAGGACGGGGTTGTGGGGACGTGTTTGCGACCCGGAACGAGGAGTCGGCTGTGTGATTGCAGTGTGGGGAACAAAGAACCGGGGTCGGGGTAGGGAGGGTAGAGTCGAGTAGGGTGGACCCACTACGTCCGAGGTCACTTCCGGTGCTAGTGCCGGTGGTGCAACTGTCACTCGACCTTGACGTCCTTGAACCTCTACGACAGCATCTGCAAGGCGGGGGTGTAGTGGCGGAAGTGTTACGACCACTTCAGCAGACAATCCTACTACAGCCTCCGGAGGAAACGGTGCAGACACGGACGTTATGGGAATCCATTCTCCCCCCTCCTTTTGTCACTCCTTGACCTTTTCCTCGAGTAGACATGAGCCTTGGGTAAGGAGTTGAGGTTCTTCGAAGTCTTGAGCCGTGTTTGTGGTCTCCCGTGTCGTTGGTGTGCTCGAGGTGTCTGATTTGGTCGCACAAGACCAGCAGAGAGGGTCTCCTTTCCTTCCCCTACACGGTGACAGTGCGCACGTTTTCCCGTGGCCCGGTGCCACGGTCGTGGCGTGAGGCCTTGACTCCGACCTTTAGTGTCAGCGGAAACTATAAGGGGCCACGGTCGTGGCGTGAGGACTTGACTCCGGCCTTTAGTGTCAGCGGAAACTATAAGGTGCCACGGTCGTGGCGTGAGGACTTGACTCCGGCCTTTAGTGTCAGCGGAAACTGTAGGGGGCCACGGTCGTGGCGTGAGGACTTGACTCCGACCTTTAGTGTCAGCGGAAACTAAAAGGGGCCACGGTCGTGGCGTGAGGACTTGACTCCGACCTTTAGTGTCAGCGGAAACTGTAAGGTGCCACGGTCGTGGCGTGAGGACTTGACTCCGACCTTTAGTGTCAGCGGAAACTGTAAGGTGCCACGGTCGTGGCGCGAGGACTTGACTCCGACCTTTAGTGTCAGTGGAAACTAAAAGGCCAGAGGACAGGGCAGATGAAGAGGTAGAATCTCTCGTTAATCTGCTGTCCCCTTTTCAGGAAAGACAAGATGGAAGTTTAATTTATGTGAAATTTAGGAATACAGGGGGTGTGGAACTTCAGTGAGATACAAGAAAGGATCTTCCTCGTCAGGTCGTCGTACCAAGTCCATAAGACAGGAATAAGTTTTAGGATAAAGGCCCATTGGTGAGTCAAGTCAAGTCAAGTCTGCGTGTCAGCACAGACTGAGAAACGGTGAGTTCCAAACATTTATCTGTACGGTCACCAACTTTCGTCACGAACTCTTTGTGATTTGAAAGATTAGACCATCAGTTTCGGAAGTTGTTCACTTGACACCAAGTAAAAGGTTTGACGAGAATATATTCGAAAGACGAGTTTCGGATGACTAAATAAGTCCTGAGGGACTTAAGAGAGTAAGTGAAGCTCTCAAGTCAGAAGGTGAATGTGGGAAACAGGTTCGGACCTCGTAGGAGAAAGGGGAAGGTAAATTTAGGATAGATAGGAATTACTTCACTTTCAACGAGTCAGTACAGACTATAGATAGGATTTACGGGGTATTTAATTAATTCGGGACGAACGATTTGTTTTGACAAAGATTGTAGGGGTCTGGCATGAAGATGCGGTACAGAGTGTTGGGGATTTTGGATGTCTCATGGTAATCTAATATACAAGACAAATGGACCATCATAATAAAAGGATAGGTCTAACGTTGTTTACTTATAGACAATCTATATGATATATTAAGTTAAAGGGAAAGTTTTCTAAGAGATTATATAGGTGTGTTAAGACATGATACGTGACAATTTTCTTTCTTCTCTTTCTTCTTCCTTTCTTTCTTTCCTACAGAAATATAACATGATGATACCTTATTAGAGGTTCAATCCAACAATTTACTTTTTGTCGTTCCACCCTTTTTTTTTCTCATATATCACACATATGTCTACTTATATCGATTCACAGGGAATACATTCTCTTGCCCTATATTTCTATGATGTGTAAACTAACATAAAAATTTCCTCGTTTGTCTTCCTATTTGGTTTTTAGTTTCTACGATAGACTCCCTAATTCTTCCTCCGTTGTCCGACCTCCACTGTCCCTACCTTCGCTCTGAAGATATTTGTCTGGAACAAGGTATATAAAATCAACTCTTAGTACATTGATGAAGCATATCCGCATTTTGTTGTGATTCACATTTTATTCGTTAGAGTTTTTACCTTTTTTTCTTTGGTCGGGTTGTGTACTATAGTACTTCGCCATATTGGTCGACTATCGTTTGGTGTGTTTTACTTTTCAAGATCTACTGAAAAACTTTTGGTGTCGTGAAACTAGGATGTAGACATCATCCTGTATGGATGTCCTATTTTTCTTGACATTCTTTTTAGAAATGGACAAAAATCATGTCATTAACATAATAATAACGAGAGAACTCTGATAAGGTATATGTAATCCTATTTCGGTTATTATTAATACAATTATGGGAATCTAGTTACATTTTAGTCCGTTCATTTTAATCCTTCAATCAAGATCTTAAGATTTAAACTTAGTCTTTACGGTTATACTTAAGTACTTCGTAAGATGGAAATTTTTTTTCTTTGTGTTTTGGTTTATTTATGCTATATTTTATGCATAAAGGATCGAAACAGGTGACTTTTCAAGATCTTTGTTCTTAAATGAGTCTTCATTTCTTGTGGGACTGTAAGTCTAACACAAGAGATTTACGGTAAAGATTGATTTGGTTGCGTCTTGAGGAGACTTTTCACCTACTAAGATCTAGATCCTGTCCTTTATACGTACTGCCCACACCGTACAGAGTGGTACGTTCTCCGGTTCTCGCGATGAGGTGTCTCTCGACTCCAGTGTGAGTGTCACGAGTCGTCTCGCCCTCTCCGATTACCACCCGGTCACACTCGTAGTTCTACCATTATACCCATTACCCGCCTCTGTACGGTGTATATAAGTTTTCTTATACTCGAGTATTACTATAAATTTTTTGTTAATTGAAAATCATCAAAGTCAAGTCAACTCAAGTCCTCGAGTCAGCACAGGCTGAGACACTGGGGTACTTAACGTCGTATGGTCCGGAGGGACAGGTAGTGGTGGAGGGTCTCACGTGAGTTTGAGTGCAGGTAGCTCAGCCACTACGGTAGGTAGGTAGAGTAGGAGACAGTAGGGGAAGAGGAGGACGGGGGTTAGGGAGGGTCGTAGTCCCAGAAAAGGTTACTCAGTTGAGAAGTGTACTCCAAGTAACCTGTTGAAACCTCCTAGGGGGGGTTTTAGTTGAGTAACGAAACCCTTGACCATTTATCACGTCTTTTTAGTTCGTAAATTGGATAGAAAGTGTATCCTCGACTTGGTTTCTCAACTACCCCCATTAAAAGAAAAATATCTTCATAAGTTCAATTATTTCTTTCTTTTAGTCTTGTGACAGTATAACGTCGGGAATCACTTTCTACCCCACATCTTAGACTGACGAGTATCTTGATTTACGATGGAATATCCTTTATGTTCCCGTGAAATTTCCTGTATCCCTATATTAGTTGTTTTAGGTACTACACCATATAGGATGTATCCTTTTGTTTGGCAAAGGAAGTTTTAATTTATCGATCCTTTTTTCTACGTTCCCGAACACGTCTTTTCTTAATTGTATCGTACCAACTCTGACGATAGAACACTTTCCAGACAAACGTTCCGACCGTGAACCAATCGTAGACCATTGAACCGAGAGTCTTACACGAGTCAGTTGTAATTGACTTTTAATCACTGCGTGATTAAAAGGAATAAAAGGTAACTTTTGGACGAAGGAAGATCCTCAGACCTTGGAATCGTATACGTCCCAACTACCACGAATATACCGGTTGGAATTATCTGGAGATCCCACGGTTCAGAGACTACGTAGAGAGACCCGTCTTTGTAGTGGCCGTAGCGATGTAAAAGCAACGATCCCTTTCGTCCACGAGAAAAACTGGGGGAGTGTCGTCCCTCGTTAGTATCGTTCGGACGTACGCCTAAGGTCTGGGACAGACACTGAGACAAAATGATCTAAGAATCATATGGTCACCCAATTTAGAATCGGTACTCATGTCGACCTCCGACGCAGGGGACGCGGGAAGGTCACTTAGGTGTTTACACTTCCCACCAGAACCCTTGGGGACTGTGTATCCAGGACACCCCAGTCACCAAGAGTTTGAAATCCCACGCACTCCTAGTGGGTCTCCCGGACAAGTTTGTGCCTCACGACCCGGGGTGACGTTCCAAAGAGTGATCCATCTAGACCCCGCTCCGGACTTTTTAGACGTAAAGACATCCAAAGGTCCGCCTCCACCTTCTCGTGTGAAGTCCTTGACGATAATATTTAAGAATGTAAATTCTCTATATAGTTGGTTGGTGTCACATACCTAGAACAAACCTAAGGGTAAACCCGTTTATTAAATCTTTTTGTTTTTAGAATAGTTCTCTTTACACTTGTGCCTGATCTATCGATTACTACCGTTCCTTAGACCTCTTCCTTTACCGTTGGGGAGGTCACAAGAACGGACCTCTTAGGGTCCCTGACCCCTCGGACCACCCGACGGCAGATACCTCAGCGTGTCTCAGCCTGTGCTGACTTCACTGAATCGTCGTCGTCGTTCCTTAGTTATAACGACACTCTGTTACCGTATGCTAAGAAAATTTATATAAAATAGCTATGTATCAAGAGAAGGTCTCTGTGTATGACCTACTTTACTATATTGTAGAACCTCTACAAAGCCTCATTAGATCGACCTCTTCGCCTTTACACATACACACCCGGTTGTGACCGGGTGGGTCGTTCTAAATAAGACCCATTGTCCATGTGCCCCTAAGTTATTTGATAAGATAAAAACATACAAGAACTTTAAGGGAACCTATTTTTGAAAATTTAAAATAAAAGACCCATTTCTCTCGTGGGATTTCTATCTAAAGAAGAACTTAGTGGAAGATGACGAATTTTTAGTGGTTGTCAAGTTTTGCATACCCTTCGAATGTTAGTAATGGATGAATTTACCCTCTTGCATGAAACGATAGACTCCCGAAGATTCACAGGGACTCGTAATCTTAGTTGTTCACATGGATAAATCTTTGTGGATTTCTAAAGACAAACCCGAAGTTTCAGTGACGCCTGTCACTGGCATCGGTGTTTTAATTTTCTGGGCACGAGGAACTTTCTTTTCGATACTGGTTGGATCTGTCGTATAATTTTACGTCTGTAATGAACCGGTTGTTTCCAGGCAGATCAGTTCCGATACCAAAAAGGTGACCAGTACATACCTACACTCTGACCTGGTATTTCTTCCGACTCGATGCTTCTTAATTACGAAAGTTTAACGTCACAACCTCTTCTGAGAACTCTCAGGGAACCTGTCGTTCCTCTAGTTTGTTTAGGTAGGATTTCCTTTAGTTGGGACTTATAAGTAGCCTTCCCGACTACGACTTCCACTTCGAAGTTATGAAACCGGTGGACTACACTTCTCGACTGAGTAACCTTTTCTGGCACTACGACCCTTTCTGACTCCCGTCCTCCTCTTCCCCTGCTGTCTCCTACTCTACCAGCCTACCGTAGTGACTAAGCTACCTGTTCTCAAACTCGTTTGAGGTACCCCAGCGTTTCTCAGCAGGCATTGGATCGTTGACTTGTTGTGTATGTAAGACCCTGGACCGGGTCTACGATGAGTTAGTTCTATTGACTGACAGCTTGGAACTGTATACACTAAAATTTACTTGAAAGATTCACTAAGACTACGAGGACCGGAGTGTTTGTCTCACTACTTGTCACGATTGATGTCTTATTTGTGAAAGGTATACCTTGCACTTAAAAGATATCACACGGATCCGTCTGCTATACTAGTATAAGTACCCATTCAAAGTCAAACAGAATAAAAGGGCCCATTACTTTGGAGTACTAAAGGGACAGAAGTATGAAGTACTCAGGGAGTAATCTAGATAATAATAACCGGTCCGTCCGTCCACTCTACCTCAATCTCTTTTCTCGTGTTTCGCCCGATACTTCCAGGTCCTTCGTCGTCCCATGGTCTCGGACAGACCCGAAGGAAGACCGCGTCCGTCGAACGTCCGTCTCTCTCTACGATGCGACTCGACGAATGGTACCGTTTTGGCTGCAGACGAAAGAAGTCTCGGCCGGGCAGTAAAGCCAAGAAAGCCTGACCTCATCAGATATCCTGTCCGGTACATCAAGGCAGCTATTATGCAGTCGAGAAAGCACTGCATGGTTTGAAGGCAGAGACCAGAGGTTGAACGATAACACTTCCACTTACCAGCTGGGCAATCCGGATCAGTTACGTGTTGTCTCGGCCTCAGACCCTCTTTTTTGCAGAATGGAAAGAGCTTAACCTGTATTGCCTAATTCCCAGTACTAACGACAAACAAGACATGATAATGTTTAAAAACGACTTCATCATATAGCTTATACTCACCAGGTGCTCAGATGTTTGCTAACCTGCATGTCCTTCCCATGAGCTGGAAAGCTCTCCTAGGCCTCCCTATTCAGGATGGAGAGTTGCTTTGGCTTTTGTTTGCACTGTCCAATAGGGAGCCACTGGCCACACGCGGTGACCACCCCTCCTGGCTGTTGAGTGGCTGGATTTCCAAGGCCACTCCATCTTGAGTCTTTGCTAGGGTGCACACACAAAGAGGACAGGTCAGCAGGCAAGGCAGCAGCCCTGAGTAGCAGCAAGGGGAAACTAACACGCCCCTTTTTCTGTTTCTGGAACACACCTTGGACCTCTGCATCAGATCTGACCTCCCTCACCCCATGCCAGACAGGGAGCTTGACCTTCTCTTAGGGCCTTGGGAAGGGTATCTTAACAACTGGAGGTGAAGTGGATGGCTCTCCTCTTCAGTGGCAGCTTCCTGGCACTGTCTCAGAGCCCTGAGCCAGGTTTATTCTCGCAAGAGGATTTGTCCTGCCACTCGGTGCTATTACCAACAGCCATCCTTCCTGGAATTCAGTGCTTAAAACAGTGAGTCTTTACTGCAGAAAGGGGCTGAAGGGGAAGGTTGGTAAATGTTTCTAGAGCATAAGGGTCTTGCTGTTTAGCTGCTAAGTCGTGTCCAGCTCTTTTGGGACCCCATGGACTGTAGCCCACCAGGATCCTCTGTCCATGGGATTTCCCAGGCAAGAATGCTGGAGTGTGCTGCCATTTTCCTTTCCAGGAGATCTTCCCGACCCAGGGATCAAACCCGCATCTCCCGCATTGGCAGGCAGTTTCTTTACCACTGAGCCACATGGGAAACACATTAGGGTCTTAGTTGGCTCTTTGAAAGGTTCCCCTCTCTCTCTACATAGATATAGATTTTCATGGAAGAAACCCAGAGCCCAGACACAGGGTATTTTCCAGTTCCCTCTTATATTAGTTGAGCAATAGGGGAGGGAAATCTCCTTTCTCCCCTGTCTGATGAAGGTAGGGAGGTACAGAGTACCTTTCCCTAAGGGAAGAAGTTGGTATCAGGGACTCTCTGGAACAAGAGAAGGCAGGGATACAGACAGACATAGAAATCCATTTTGCTTTAAAAAGAAGAGTTAAAGAGATCTGAAATTTAAGAATTACTTTTGTTGAGTCCTGGTTTTCCAACGTGATGTCTTTATTTCTAAAATCCACTATGATGTGGGTTATGAAAGGAAAAAAGGCTCCAGGAGCTGTCTCAAGAGAGCAGTTCCTGCTGGCCCCCAGCACCCTTCCAGCTTCACCCTGCAGAGCTCTGCTCCTTTGCTTAGGTGCCCTTCCTGAGAGATTGTCTCTGCTGTCAGACTCACAAATAAGACAGAGACAGGATGTAAACACAGCCACCAAAAAAGAAACACACATCAGATTAGGAAGAAGAAAACAGACTGGAGAGAAGAAAGAAGTGGGGACAGAGGTTACAGAGAAAGGGCTCTCTGCACCCCAGAGAAGACTAGCTGAGAAGGCATCTAGATGGGAAGACGGCACCAACAGAGGAAGAAGAGGGTGCAGGGACTGCCCATCCCAACCCCTTCCCCCATAAGGACCCTGCAGACTTCCAACCCAGAGACTAAGGGTCCTTGCTCTTTAACTCTGGCCAAGGGCAATGAAAAAGGAGGTCAGCACCCTGGGAAGAGCAGATCACCGCCCAGGCTTCCCGAGAAATCTTGACAGGAGGCCCCTTGAGCTAACAGCAGAGGGTGCTGTGTCTCCTACTCTACCAACCTACCGTAGTGGATGGACTATCTGTACTCAAACTTGTTCGAGACCCTCAACTACTACCTGTCCCTTCTGACCCCGCGACGTCAGGTACCCCAACGTCTCTCTGTACTGACTTGCTGACCTAACTTGACTAGTATCGTAAATATCCGTTGATTCGACATAGTACCCCCGAAGGGTCCGTCGTGTCACCGTTTTGTAGGTGGACGGTTACGTCCTCTACGTCCTCTGTACCCAGACCGGGGACCCAGCCCTTCTACGGGACTTTCTCCCCTACCGTCGGGTGAGGTCATAAGAACGGACCTTTCAGGGTACCTGTCTTCGCGGACCGTCCGATGTCAGGTGCCCCAGCGTCTCTCAGTCGACCTGTGCTGACTCACTGGCTGGTGTGCACGTCCAATATGACGTAGATACGCGTATACAGCGGAAACGAGTGTACGTTCATGTCCTATTTGATCTACACCTTAAAGACCCAGCTTCATATCTCTTCAGTAAAAAATTTTTGGCAAAAACATATTATTTTCCCTATATATACATAGCATTTTATTGTAAAGTTAGTCATGTGTTTTTATGTTTTGTACAGAGGTAAGGTAGAGTCCTGTAGGTCGAGGAAAGAGAAGTTAATTGGTGGTACTTATGGGAGGAGGTCTCTTAAAAGACACGTATTCGTTCACACATACACACACAATAAATCTAATATCAACGTCAAACCTTCCTCTTCAAGACACCACTCCTCTCTAAGACAAACCTTCCATCTCATTTCTCTTTCTTTCTACCCCTCCGTCATTTTCGTTGTTTCTCCGACACCGTCGTTAGACCTTTTACTCGTCATTCACTGTTTCCGAGTTTGATTCGTCTTCGTTACCCTTACCCTTTCTTTTCCCTTCTAAGTTCTCGATAAGTCCTCCTTGAAGAGGCCACCGGGTCACCAATTCTTAGGTGGAAGGTTGTGTCCCCTACACCCAAGCTAGGGTCCAACCCCATGATTCTAAGGTACACAATACCTCTTTCGGGTACCCGGTTTTGATTCTGGGTTGTATCGATTTATTTATTTAAAAAAAATTTTCTCTATAAATTCTCGAAAGAAACCACCAGGTCACCAATTCTTAGGTGGAAGGTTACCTCTCCTCCGTCTAAGATAGGGACCAACCCCTTGATTCTGGGGTGTACGGTGTCCGTCAATGACTCGGACGCAAGGTATTGGTTTCTCTTCGGGTGTGTACCTTCGTCTCTCGGACACGGGTCGCTAATTCTCGACGGCGTCGGCCTGAAATTCTCTCTGTCTCTAAATCCTCCAATTCAACCATCCTAAAGGATTCATAAACTTATACCCTCCACTCTTTTCTCTTTTCAGGAGTAACTAAAGGTCTAAAGACTGAAGTCATTGATCCACCTACCACTCACCGTGGCAGGTCATTCTGTTTCCGAAGTTCTCCTTCTTATCCACAACCTCTATACTCCTACTAAAGTCAAAAACAAACCTCAAATTTCGCGGAGACATTGTAGATTAGTTTCTAAGGATTTCGGTTGATCTCTCTCTAGACCCAGTCTCTGTGTCTAGAGCCCCAGTGGTGTAGCTTAGTTAAGTATCAGTTTCGGTTCCTTTACATACTTTATGGGGTACGTCTGTTACGTCTCTCTCCTTCTACCCTCGACTCCTGACTGAGGATGCCTTATAGGTGCTGACTCGCTCTCTTTCGCTTCTTTGGACGTTTCCTTGATCTTTGGTCCGTCGGTCTCTTAAACCTTTCTTTGGCTCCATTCTAAAACAGGAAATTTGGTTCCGTCCTCCTCAAATTTCTCTCTCTTTTACCACTCACTCCGGTTTACTAACGTATCACTAATCCTCAACCTGTCTGGGTCCACATTTCGGGTCGAAACGGTTAATGGTCGTTACTGTGGAACCTGTGTGTGGTTTGAAATATTCGTAAACGTTTTTTTTCTACTTATTATAATGAATGGATTATCTCAGTAAACGAAAACAATAAGTCCACGAATAAGCACAGACTAAGAAACGTTGGGGTACCTGACGTCGTGCGATCCAAAGGGACAGGAAGTGGTAGTGGACCTCAAACAAGTTTGAGTACAAGTAACTCAAACACCAAGGTCGGTTGGTAAAGTAGAGGACAGTAGGGGAAGAGGAGGACGGTAGTTAGAAAGGGTCGTAGTCCCAGTATAGGTCACTCAGTCAAGAAGGATAGTCCACCGGTTTCATAACCTCAAAGTCGAAGTCGTAGTCAGGAAGGTTACTTATAAGCCCCAACTAAAGGAAATCCTAACTCACCAAACTAGAGGAACGTCAGGTTCCCTGAGACTTCCCAGAAGAGGTTGTTGTGTCAAACTTTCGTAGTTAAGAAGTCACGAGTCGGAAGCACTACCAGGTTGAGAGTGTAGATAGGAACTGGTGACCTTTTTGGTATCGCAACTGATTCTACCTAGAAACAACCGTTTTATTTCAGAGACGAAAAATTATACGACAGATCCAAACAGTTTCGAAAAGAAGGTTCCTCGTTCACAAAAAAATTAAAGTACCGACGTCAGTGACAGGTGTCACTAAAACCTCGGGTTCTTTTATTTCAGACAGTGACAAAAGTAACAAAGGGGTAGATAAACGATACTTCACTACCTTGACCTACGGTACTAGAATCAAAAGACTTACAACTTAAAATTCGATCGAAAAAGTAAGAGGAGAAAGTGGAAGTAGTTCTCCGATCAAGGAAAAGTGAAAGACGGTAATCCCACCACAGTAGACGTAAAGACTTCAATAACTATAAAGAGGGACGTTAGAGCTAAGGTCGAACACGAAGTAGGTTGGACTGTAAAGTGTACTACATGAGACGTATACTCAATTTATTCGTCCTACTGTTATATGTCGGAACTACATGAGGAAAAGGTTAAAACTTGGTCAGGTAACAAGGTACAGACCAAGATTGACAACGAAGAACTGGACGTACGTCCAAAGAGTCCTCCGTCCAGTCCACCAGACCATAAGGGTATAGAAATTCTTAAAAGGTTTCAAACAGTACTAGGTGTATCAGTTTCCGAAACCAGTTACTTTAATTTCATCTACAAAAAGACCTTAAGAGAACGAAAAGGATATTAGTTTAGAACGAAAAAGATCTTATATTCAGAACGAAAAAGATATTTGTTTACAACCGTTAAACTAGAGACCTAGGAGACGGAGAAGATTTAGGTCGAACACGTAGACCTTCAAGAATCAAGGGTATGACGACTTCGGATACAACCTCATAAAACTCATACTGAAAAGATCGCACACTTTACTCACGCTAACACGTTATCAAACTTTAAGAAACTGTAACGGGAAGAAACCCTGACCTTACTTTTGACTGAAAAAGGTCATGACACCGGTGACGACTCAAAAGGTCTAAACGACTGTATTACTCACGTCACGAAATTATCGTAGTTAAAAATCCTAAAGGTTATCGAGTCGACCTTAAGGTAGTGGGGGTGATCGAAACATCACTAAGCAGGATTCCGGGTGAACTGAAGCATAAGGTCCTACAGAGTAAGACATGTTGTTGATAACACCGATAGGTTCAGTAATTATAGAAAACATGTCAAGAAGACACATAAGAACGGTGAAGAATTATAGAAGACGAAGACAATCCAGGTATGGTAAAGACAGGAAATAACACGGGTAGAAACGTACTTTACAAGGGAACCATAAGATTAAAAGAACTTCTCTAGAGATCAGAAAGGGTAAGATAACAAAAGGAGATAAAGAAACGTAACTAGTAACTCCTTCCGAAAGAACAGAGAGGAACGATAAGAAACCTTAAGACGTAAGTTTACCCATATAGAAAGGAGAAAAGGAAGCGGAAAATGAAGAGAAGAAAAGAGTCGATAAACATTCCGGAGGAGTCTATTGAAAAACCCCAAAAAAAAACCCCCCCAACGTAAAGAAAAAAACCCCCTACCAGAACTAGTGACGGAGGACATGTTGCAGTGCTTAGAGGTAGGTATCGAGAAGTCCGTGAGACAGATAGTCTAGATTAGGGAACTTAGATAAACAGTGAAGGTGACATATTAGCATACCTTAAACTGAATTCAGTATGGACTTACCGAATTACCAAAAGGGATAAAAGAAGTTAAATTCAGACTTAAAACGTTATTCCTCAAGTACTAGACTCGGTCAGTCGAGGGTCAGAACAAAAACGACTGACATATCTCGAAGAGATACAAACCGACGTTTCTTATATTAGTTAGACTAAAGCCACAACTGGTAGACCACTACAGGTACACGTCTCGACAGAGAACACAACAACCTTCACCCACAAACGATACTGGTCACACAAGAGAACCGTTTTGAGACACTAATTTAACCTATTACATATATTTTGACAATCATGTCACGGACTATATATTATTTGAGTAATGTACGACTAAAGATTATTCTTCTTTTTATTTGTGATTTTCATTAAGTAAGTTGAATTTTGATTACTGGGACAGTGTCATTAAAGTCTCTTCGGTACGTCTATATTTAGGTTTAAATCGTATAACTTCTCGTATACTCTCCTCTTTTTCCTCAGTTCCTTAAGCCATAACTTCTAATTTACTATTTTGTTCACACGGTCCCCCTTCGTTCCTTAACTCGCATTATAAGGGAATGGGAGGCGGGGTCGGAGAAGTCTTATATCTCGCACATATAATAATCCGAAACCCCTGTTGAACGAGAACGAGAAATCAAAGGTCGAGAAAACGTTGGGTTACCGACGGATACCGGGTGGTTCCAGGAGATAGGCGCCCTCAAAGGTCCGTTCTCACGACCTCCCCTTGTCGAATCTCTCCCTGTTTGATTTTCATACTCTATATTGAACCTAACCTTTTTAATTGTAACAATTTACCGGTAAGACGGCTTCCGTTAGATGTCTAATTCACTATAGGGACAGTTTAATAGGAACTGTAAAAACTGTCTTGCTCTTGGTTATTAGGATTTTAAATATACCTTGGTTCTTTGTGGGTCTTCACGGTTTCGTTAGGACTTCTTCTTCTTGTTTTGACCTCCGTCTTTGGAGTGTCTGGAGTCTGTTATGACGTCTCGAGTCATTGGTTTCGTCACACCATAACTGTGTCTTTGTCTGCTTACCTAATTTCCTTGTCCCACTCTCGGGTCTTTGTTTCGGTGTGTGGATGTCAGTTCATTAGAAGATGTCTCCTCCGTTCCCATATGTCACCTCTCTTCTGTCAGAGAAGTCGTTCGCTACAAACGTTTCAACCTGTCAACGTACCCTTACTTACTTCACCCTTGTGTGGGAGTGTGGTATGTGTTTTTATTTGGGTTTTACCGAATTTCTGTACTATGGTATTTTGAGGATCTTCTCTCTTATCCGTTTTGTAAGACTGTATTTAGTATAGTTACAAAAGAATCCAGTCAGAGGGTTCCTTTCTTTATTTTCGTTTTCATTTCTTGATTAGTTTGAACGTTCAAAAACGTGTCGTTCCCTTTGGTATTTGTCTAGTTTTTCTGTCGTATGTCTGACCCTCTTTTATAAACGCTTACTACGGTCACTGTTGTCGAATTAAGGGGTTTGTATGTTTGTTAAGTATGTTGAGTTATTGTCTTCTCGTTTGCGGGTCAACTTTTCACACGTCTTCTGGTTTTGTCTGTAAATGGGTTTCTTCTGTACGTTTGCTGGTCATCCGGGTAATGATTCACGACGCAGTCAAATCAGTACAGACTGAGGAACGCTGGGATCCCTGACATCGGGCGGTCCGAGGAGACAGGTACCCTAAGAGGTCCGTTCTTATGGCCTCACTCAACGGTGCGGGAAGAGGTCCCCTGGGAGGGTTGGGTCCCTGACTTGGGCATAGAGGATACAGAGACCGTAACCGTCCACCCAAGAAATGGTGATCGTGGTGAAATGGTGATCCTTCGTTATCCGTGTAAGCCTCTACGAATTGTAGAGATTAATAACCTCTTTACGTTTAGTTTTGATGTCACTCAGTCTTCAATGTGAGTCTGGTATAGTGTGACCAGTCTTACCGATAGTAATTTTTCAGGTCTTTAGTGGATTAGGCCACTTCCACAGCTCTTTTCCCTTGAGAAGATGTAACAACAACCCTTAAACTCAGCGTCGGTGATACCTTTTGTCGTGCGTCCCAGTAATTTTTGAGTCTTATCTTATCGGTATACTAGGTCGTTAGGGTGACGACCCGTATATAGACCTCTTTTGATATTAGACTTTTTTATGTGCCTGGGGATACAAGTATCGTCATGATAAATGTTATCGGTTCTGTACTTTTGTAGAATTCACAGATGACTGTCTGCTCACCTAGTTTTTCTACGACACACACACACACACACACACACACACACACAACCTTATGATGAGTTGGCATTTTTTTCTTACTTTATTATGGTAAACGTCGTTGTACCTACTTTGATCTCTAATTGCATGCCTTCACTTTGTTCAATGTTTTCCTTTCTGTTTATGGCATACTATAGTGAGTATATACCTTAGGTTTTATGCTGTGTTTACTTTAATAAATACTTTATCTTTGTTTGAGTGTCTGTGTTTTTTACTTGAATGTCCTTGGTTTCTTTTTTCTGCCATCTCCTCCCCGTTTAATCGTTAAAGTCTAATCGTCTATGTCTGATGACGTATATTTTACCCATTTATCGTTCCAGGACGACGTGCCGCGTCCCTCGGCACAGTGAGAGGAGGTTATTTGCCGTTACCTCTTCTTGCACTTTTTCTCATGCACACATATACCTATTCGCTTGAGAAACGACATGAGATCTTTACTTTTGTTGTAACATTTAGTTGACATCAAGTTAGTAAAAAAAAAAATTATGTTGTCTGTTCTCCACCAGTACCCATCCTAGTTATGCCCTGGTGACGAACTACGAGGGTAACTGAGAGTGACGGTAGTGAGGACGACTTGTAATGGTGATCGAATCCGAAATACTTTGGATTCAGACGTTTACAGTGCAGGAGACGAAACAACAGGGAGAAAGTTTCGATAGTTCCTTAAGGACACCAGGTTCCTTATGATAACTTTACAGAAGGGTTGTAAGTTCCGGGAGGTATTAGAACGATACAAATGTTACGACAGAAAGGGATATTAGACATCTGAAGGGGTCGACTTAAAGAGAGGATCGAGGAAGTCCCTAGGGCGATTGTTACAGAAGTGAATGGAGAACAAGACAGGATTAATTTCAAGTCGAATATGGAGGTCTTTCATAAAGGACCTTGTGATGTGAAAAGTTACTAGGGGCGAAGGAAAGATTGAGAGGATCTTGATCTCACTGTTCGGTCCGGTACTCCACTACAAAAGACAGACAAAGTAAATTCATCACATTAGTCTTCAAAAGTGTATTTTTCAGACTTAAAGACCGAAAAAAACTTTTTAGTCCGGAAGAGAGGACCGTGCAGACCTGACCTCAACTTACATTTCACCCGGGAAGTCGATCCCACACGTAAGAGGTCAAAATAAAAATATGGACCGAGTAGTAAGAGTATGTGTGAACACGGACTGAGTACATTTGTAAACTCAAATATTTGGGTTCAGAGGTGACATCGACCTGTGAACCACATGTGATGTGCCGTTAATAAATAGAAATGTAAAGAGTACAAAGGACCTTTTCAAGGTGTATCTTGAAAATACGGATGAACCGTAAGGGGTGTTACGGATCGTATCGTTGGGTTTGTATCTTATAAATCATATTCTATTTACCCGAGGGTAGTGAAGTACCCTTTATCTACCCCTTTGTCACCTTTGTCACAGTCTGAAATAAAACCCCCCGAGGTTTTAGTGACGTCTACCACTGACGTCGGTACTTTAATTTTCTGCGAATGAGGAACCTTCCTTTCAATACTGGTTGGATCTATCGTATAAGTTTTCGTCTCTGTAATGAAACGGTTGTTTCCAGACAGATCAGTTCCGATACCAAAAAGGTCACCAGTATATACCTACACTCTCAACCTGACACTTCTTTCGACTCGCGACTTCTTAACTACGAAAATTTGACACCACAACCTCTTCTGAGAACTCCCATTGAATCTGACGTTCCTCCAGGTTGGTCAGGTAAGACTTCCTCTAGTCGGGACCCTAAAGAAACCTTCCTTACTACGCTTTCAACTTTGAGGTTATGAAACCGGTGGACTACACTTTTCAACTGAGTAACCTTTTCTGAGACTACGACCCTCCCTAACTCCCGTCCTCCTCTTCCCCGGCTGGCTCCTACTCTACCGACCTACCGTAGTGCCAGAGCTACCTGTATTCAAATTCACTTGAGACCCTCAACCACTACCTGTCCCTCCGGACCGCACGACGTCAAGTACTCCAGTGTTTCTCAGCCTGTACTGACTCGCTGACTTGACTTGACTTGGCTGACTTTACCCTTACTCTTGGATTAGACGGAAAAGAATTGATTGGGTAGTGGGTTGTTTTGATGTCAATAGGGTAAGGTTTTTATTTAAGGTTCCTTTTTCAAGACATGAACCTTTGTTCTTTCGTGACCCTCAGTTGTCCCCTTCCGTCAGGATCTTTCCAACTAAAGTCACTATCGTCGAGACCAGAACGTCGATCTCGTTCTCCAAACTTTAAATAGATAACGTCAATCGTCTATAAGCACCGAGAATACTTCCGAAGTCCGATCCTCCGAGACAACTAAGAATAAAGGAGTGAGTCCAGTCTACCAACTCTGAGTTTCCGTTCTTCTTTTTCTCGTTCCTACTACCGATCACCACTAGTCTTGGCGAATATACCATCAAAGAGAGGGTGAAATAAGAGATTACATCCTTCATGTTTGTCTGCCGATAACGGTTGAACATCTCAGATGTCTCAACTAATCTCTAAGTCCCCTCCCTGTCCGGTCCTAAACTTAGGACTAGCATACTGTGGTGTCAGTTGTGTAGGATTGTGATACGGTTCTTTCCTCCTAAATGGTACTTCAATTGGTTGAAATTGGAAGTCCTGGTGAAGGAACGTGTTGGGGAAAAGTTCCGAGACCCGTTCCGGAATCGTTACACGAGTATGTCAGTAATATTTTAAGATATTCATTTCATAAGAGTAACGTTACTAATTCTAGGGACATAGGAAAGTGAGTCTGAGAGAGAGGTTATGGAAGGGGGACAATCGGTAAAGACCCTAGACGACTCTCCTTCAACTCAACCCTATGTTTATAAAACTCGACATAAATACACCATATGTCAATAAAAGTGAATCTCAGTAACGGTGTGTACATTTACATCTTTACCGAAAGTTCTTATAGAGATAATGGACGAGACATCTGAGTAAACCACAATACCGGGTATCGATATCCTGGTCTCCAGTGTAGAACTATATTCACCGTACATCTAACACCTCCTCTCTGTCCAAACTTTCAATACATTAGTCTTCAATTAAAAACCTTTTTAGAAGGTTAGTGGTATACACTTTTTAAAGATTGCCTCCTAGTAATTGTTTACTATGTTATCGTTCGTAAGTTCTATTATGTGAGACAGAGGACAATAAGTGTGGGATGAGGGGAGGGTGTAATACAGTCACAACCAGTTATCTTATGTCTTCTCCGCCACCACACAGTGAAGGTTCCGATCCAGTCCTTTGGGTAACGTCGAATGTGGAGGACAGAGTCAGAGGGAGAAAGAGCGGAAGAAAGAGAGGGGGAGTCCTTCCTCGGTCTTCGGGTATTCTATTCGACGGACCATCTCTCCAGGTATACCATTCTAACTCCAGGGGACAATTGTCAATGTACTCTCTTAAAACTTCACCTAGAAGATCGGAGTCAGTTCAGAAGTCCACCGACTGTTTGGCTAGTGGTGAAATACTCTTTTGGACTCGGTCTTGGTGGGTCGATTTGACGAAGACTTAAGGACTGGGTGTCTTCGGTACCCCACTATTTATAAACAACAAAATTCAGTCATTTAAATCCCTATTGTATATATCGTTATCTATTGATTATATAGATGGTTTTTACTAACAAGAGAGAACCGGTTCTGATATAATTCAATTATAATTAAGTTATAATTCAGATGTTTCAAAATCACGAACATCTACATTCTTTGAACTATCTTCACAGGGATTTAAACTGTCGTTAGATTTTAACAGTGGTTAAAATGGTCATTCAACACTTTATCTGAAAAGATTTGATAGTACCTATTTTGATGAAAGTAACTTTTACGGTCTCACTCCCGAGGGACCACCACGTCATCTACTCAGGTGGACGGTCGCGTCCCTTGTCCAGCTAAAGGCCAGGTCCTTCTAAGATGTACGACACCTCGTTGCTTCAGGCTCACAGTGTTTAGGACTCGGGTACGAGGTCTCGGGCGCTCGGCGTTGAGGACTCGGACGCACGACGTGGGTGACGTCGGGTCCGCGGATCTTGGACACGAGGCGTTGCCCTTCTCGGTGGTGTCACTCTTCGGGCGCACGACGTTGTCTCTCAATGGGGGTGAGCGCCGTTGGTCTCTTTCGGGGACACGTCGTTCCTTCTGGGTCGGTCCGTTTTTTATTTTATTTTACGGTCTCCCTTCTGGCCAGATGAAAATATGAGAAATATCCTCTATAATGTTTTGACAGTATACTTTTCTGTTAGTTTCTGATACACCGTTTATATATCTTTTTAGATAATATCTTCTAATATCTCAATTAACCAATTTTTTACTGAAAAAATCAAACATCACATATACCAAATTCTATTAAAAATATACGTCAAATAACAAGGAGCAGATTTATTTACAAGTGAAGATAAAATAAGAAAAAAAAACCGACGCGACCCACGAGGGACGGCACTCCCGCAAAGAGCGCGACACCGCTAACCTCCCGAAGAGAGATCTGCACACGACCGAAGAGTGACACCGTAGAAGAGAACAACACCTCGTGTCCGATATCCCGCACTCCCGAAGTGATCAACGACATGCACCCGAGGCACTGGCACCAAGGACCCGAGACCTCGTGTTGTCAACACCACACGTACGGATTAATGAGATGACATACACCCTAGAAGGACCTAGTCCCTAGCTTGGGCACGGAGGACGTAACCGCCCGCCTAAGAGGTGGTGACTCGGTGGTCCCTTCGGGGTTTATTAGTGAAAAATTAGATTAAAAGAGTGTCAGCACAGGTTGAGACGTCAGGTTTTGGGTACATGACAAGTACCTTAAGAGATCCGGTGTTATGACCTTACGTATCGGAAAGGGAAGAGGTCCCCTAGAAGGGTCGGGTCCCTAGTTTGGGTCCAGAGGGTGTAACGTCCGTCTAAGAAATGGTCGACTCGGTGTTCCCTTCGGGTTGTTATGTCCTTACCCATCGGAAAGGGAAGAGGTCCTCTAGAAGGATTGTGTCCTTAACTTGGGACCAGAGGATGTAACGTCCGCCTAGGAAATGGTTGACTCGATAGCCCCTTCGGGTCTCCCGATTCGATGTTTTGGAAACGAGACTGTAACCTGTGGTATTTTACAAAGCGGTTAATAAATGATTTCTCCAGAAATAAATGATTTCTCCAGATTTCTGACTTTAAGTAAATCTTAGCTCCCCCACCCACACTCATCTCTTTTAGACCGTAACACGGAAACCAGATCTATTAAATTGGGAAAAATTGTTTGGTTCCCGTCCGGGTGTAAATGGGGGACTCTTAAGACAAACATATATACTTCAACCCACCCCCAAGAGTAGACCTGAAGTCTCCTAGAGAACTACCCAAGAGGAAAAAAGATTAACGGGATCCAAAATTAAAGACTGGGGAAGTCATAGGGATTATGAGGTAATAAAAAGGAGGGGAGAAACCCACTCTGATTTATTAGTACTAATAAAGGTAGTTTTTCCTTGACCCCGTCAAATGGTGTTTTCTCTGGATGACACAATGGTCTCGACGATTTTTTCTTATACCATCCGGAGATTCTTAACTACTGGTAGTTTTTATAAGTTCTATATAACATTTCCCCCCGACCCCACTCCCACCTCCTTCGTTCAACGGTTTGTTATACGTATCAACATCGGACAAGAATAGGATTTTAATGATAGAAAGTAAGTAAGATTCTATGTGTGTGTATGATGGTTTAAAATTGTAGAGACTAGTTACCGGATAGTCTCAAATTAACCGTCAAAAAAGAGAATCTCCAGATATTTTATTTTATGTATTAGTTACTATGGAATCTAAACTGCTTTGTGTTGTTAACAATTTCTTGTTTTGAACTTGATTTATTTAAATTTCTACTTCAAATGAAATAAGTTGCTGAGCACTTGGTCTGTCTTCTGTTTATCTTCCTGTCTCGACGTGTTTTACCTTCAAAACGATTCTCCTTTATCTTCGAAAAATGTCCGTCTTTCTCCCATCCTGTTCCTGCAAATTTCACCTAATAAACCCCTTCAAATGGAAAAGAAACTTTCCACCCACCTTAGAATCATCCGTCTAACGGAGTGAACACGTCTGGTTCTGTAAAGTCTGACCAAATTTTACAGAGTGAGGACCCTCTCCGGTTTTGATGGAATCCATAATTCAGAACCACCACGAATCGTATTCACTGGGGTAAACCCCCGAGGACGAAGAAAAAATTGTGACATATATCGTGTGATTAGTCTGGTCCAACGTAGAACTTTCGGGATCAGACCTTTTGGGAAGTCGACAAATCTTTCGGAAGATAATTTGACTTTTTGGGATCCACAATTCCGTGTTTGTCTTTGACCAATGGTTCTTGGACGAACATCCCGACCAACTGTACCGTTAGTCTCCTAACAGTACATTCCCTCACTAACCCCGACCCTAAGATTACAACACCGAAGAGTGAAACTTTCGTCTATTTGCAGGTTCACACTTCTCTGAGTTGTGGGAAGACTGGACTAAGTACGGGTCAGGACCTGACCGACCCTGAGAGAGTAATTCGACCATCGACTTCCTTGTTCTGGTTCTCCTTTATTTTCCACGGACCTCAGAGTTGACGAAATGGTAGTTTCCCATAGGAAATAGGTTCAAGTCATTTTACAATAGGATTCGTTCAAGAGAACTCGGATATTGGGATCCCCCTAGAACCCAAGGATGATATAATCACATTATATAAGTTTACATAAACGTAAGTTTTTTCAATCTTATGTCCTATTTAACGTCCAATCTTATGTCCTATTAAAGACTCTCTAATAAAGAGTCCTTACTCCAATTACCTTTAAATTTGAAACATGAAAATATAAAGGGATAATAGTGGAATTTTTTTTTGGAGTGTTTAATATGGAAATATTAGCTTATTTTTTCCATTTCTATAAGGTTACCCTTTTATGTCCGATTATAATTATTAATTTACCCATTCGTTGACTACAATAAAGGAAAAGTGTAGAATTGGGAGTTGGAAGACTACTCGTACTGGACAAAAAAGGTTATACTTTTACAAAATTATTTATTTTCTTTGAGGGAAGTTTGTGTAAAGTGAAGACGTTTATTTTTATTTGCGTGTTTAAGAAGTTGTAGCGTTCGTTTTTTTGACAAATAAAGATTTAGTCTAAATGTGTCCTAAACCTAAATAAGTAATTCGTTTGGGTGACCACTCTTATGTGACTCACGGATGACAGCCCAATCTATTTTGAGAGCGCCGAAAGAGCGAATAATACAATTAAACTAAAATTTTTACAAAAATTATTTTCTGTCAAAGTTCTTTGGACATTGAAAGATTTTGAAGATTTTCTATTCCCTGCGACGCCGAATCGCGGAGGGCAGAGTGCACTGGGAGGGTTTGTCCCTTCGGTAGAATTCGTAGCGGAGTATCTCCTTTGATGTAGAGGGTGTTAGGAACGCCGAACGCAGCACGACCGTGAAAATGACCGTCCCAGAATCTCGACTCGGACATCGGCCCGCGGTAGAAACTGAGACCGTCAGAACCTAAAGACGACCCCAACGACGACTCTTCTGCCGCCCGCCGTCGCCGATTCTTTCTTCTTTCTGCACCGTCGTTCGCCCTCAGCCCCTATCACAGCTGCCAAGCCATTTCAAAGACAAGAGACCATTGATTTGGGCAAAAAAACGAAGGGCCCACCGAACCCCGGCCCCTCCACCCCCTCTCCCGCTCCCCTCACCGGCGCCGGAGGGGAGCGGGGACCCAGCGCCGGATCGGGCCTTTCAGTCTCGCCCAGGGATCCAGAACGCCATTGCTGGGGGAGGAGGTGGAAGGTCGCCGGCGGCAGCGGTCCCGCCCGACCCCCGGGGTCCAAGGGCGACGGTCAAGGGCAGGGGGGACGGGGGGGGGGCGGGGGCGGAGTGAAGGGGGTGGGGGTGCCGCGGACGAGGAAAGGGTTGGAAGAAGGGGAGGGGGTGTAGGCCACAACCGCTTTGACCCTAGGGCCTCGTCGGGGACCTTCGGCTGAACAATGGGATGGAGGTCTCCTCTTAACTGTGATTTAACCAAAGAAGCCCCCGTTCTCAAAGGGATCGAATCGCCTGGGGACGACGCATTTACCCTAACTCACGATCCTCGACTAAAATGAATGAGAGTAAGGAGAGATCCCGGGGTGATGAACCCTCTAAAAGAGTTTGAGGTGTGTGTCTTTCGGTGGCTGGAATAAGGCCATAGGATGTGGGGAAGGCATGGAATTAATGTGAAGGGTGGGGGTCGGGAGTCGTAGCCTTAGTTCTTGTTGTCCCTGTGAAGGCAAGAGGAACACCCTAACTACTTTGGCATTACTTCTTGTGGGGGATTTGAGGGTATTAGCCACGCCTAAGGATACCCCTTCCGAGTATAACAACTGTAGAAGGTCGGGAACCAAGACCTGGAACTACTCCTCCGACTTGATCACTATCGCTACAAAAAATCCTATTTACACACATCCATGACCCCCTTCCCCTCCCTAGTTGGTTCTTCCGCACTCTTACCAAATTTCGATCATAAGGTAAAAAACGACGAATATATCTCAGGTTGAATCCTCAATTGAGTAAATATCCGACATGTCGAAGAGGTCAGATTTGTA
Organism: Capra ibex; assembly: GCA_006410555.1. Lineage (NCBI taxonomy): Eukaryota > Metazoa > Chordata > Mammalia > Artiodactyla > Bovidae > Capra > Capra ibex. The sequence goes on from SJYO01036187.1 coordinate 854,076, forward strand.
CAGGCTTTTGGTTCGTACCTAATTGAGAACTATGCTTTTTATTTAACTTTTTAGCGAACACTCATTTTAAAATTTCAAAATGAGAGTTTCGAAAAAAAAAAAAAAAACGACGGGTATAAAAATTTTCTTGACACAATGACAAAATCTCAACTTTCCCGAGTTTATCGTAAAACGACAATTACTGGTCATACACCTCAGACTAAATTGAAAGGTCTTTACTACAAAACTCAACATAACGGTTTAACGTCAGGATTTACCACTTACAACTTACTACGTGATACAAAAACAAATTTACTTTAAATGCCTTTTATTAATTGAAGTAACTCTGAATCCCCTTTAACTACAACGATAGTACTCCGTCGTAATTTTTTTTTGTTTGTAAAATTTTCGACTTCTGTAAAGTTCGTCCAAATCAAAAACTACTTTATCTTTCTTGTACCTGGACTCTAAATTTTCTGGACCAAAGATCGACGATGAATAGTTGAAATAATGTGACCCTTTCACCCGGAGTCAACAAAAAGACATTTGTACTTATTTAACCTGATAAACTTAAGTCTTGAGTCTTTCAACCTTCCCTAGAATTTCGGGAGGTACTTTTTCAAACCCTTACAGGAGGTAACGACAGTAAAAAGGAGGTTTTTATTGGACAGAACCTTCAGTAACCAGGTTTCCCTTAGACTGAGGGGTATCTTTAACCTCTTTTCCGTTACGTTCATCTCTCCTTGTCGACACATATACAAACTCCTCATCTGAGTGATTGTCTAAGACCACGCTTAAAACCTCTGAATTTTTCCTACTCACATACATGGTATTCACATGGTCAAAGGAGTGAAAGAGGACCATCTTCTGCATCGTGAAAATCACCACGACCCTAAGACCCCACACAAGGATAATGAAGATTATGTCTACTTCTTCTACACCATCTCCCTTTCTACCATCGTCTTCCTTACCTATTTCTCCGTCTTAACGGGTGATTTTTCTTTTCTTTCTTCCCAAACGCTTAATTCCCCTTTTCCGCTGCTTTCTTTGACTAGGAACGCTTTTTCAAATCATTCCTAAACCATAGACCCTCCGGTCAACGTCTACGGGGATGAAACAATCGAAGATCACGGGGACTCGTCCTACTTCTTTCAGAGAAACTTTCGTTATATCTTTTTGTCTAGATAAATGGATCATGGTCTCGGTTCTGGAGGTAACACACCGTGAAGAAAGTACACCTGGGCGTCATATGGACCTCCCGATAAACATTGGAGACACTTTTTTCACAATCATCCCCATTTGGTCCATCGGTAGAGCCCTGTAGATGAGAAGTTGCTGTAGACGTCCGTTCCGTAAGTGGAGTGACCTGTTCCCGGTTGTTTAAACCTCAATGTTCACCCCTCCTTCTAAAAGGAGACCTACGTAGAAATAGAGGGAGAAGACGACCTTCGTCACCTTCGAAACTTATATAAGGACGACTAGGTAATCTATTACCTTACCCATTCTTTGCACTATTTAGTCATAGACTACGGGACTCCCGTGTTTCTCCCTCTAAAGAGTAATTTTCATTGTAACAGTTCGTACGGAATTAAGGACCTTGTTCTCGGTTCTGTAGACGTCAAACCTTAAAAAAGATATGACTAGGAGTCGTGTAGAGTTCTCGACACACATTGTATACATTTGCTTCACACTCGGCCCCATCCGGTCCAAGAGTAGATCCTTGAAGTTGTGAAGTTGCTGTGGACGTCCGGTGAGTAGGGTAGGTAACCCGTCAACGGTTGTTTCTGTCACCACGTCAACCTTTACCTAATCTACTTTGACTTTGACTCTCTTTACTAGAGAACTCACTGTGAAACGTACCTCTCTTCAGACGTCCGCCGGTTCTGCATCGTCGACTCGTGGAATCACTGAGACTAAGTCTACTTGGAGGACATAATCTCCAACTTTTATCTTCTAGACTCTCAGGATGAGGACAACGTCTCGTTCTGTGAGTTTACGTACGTGTTCTCGTTCTTTGTCGTATGACACCTTTAAGTTGAAGTTCAGTTTATTCAGTCCGTTAATAAGTTTACTAACACCTTCTATACGTAGGAATGTTGATAAAGAGTTGGGGTCGGAAAGTCTCCAAGGACGTCTAACACCGGGGACTGATATCCAATGGCAGACTTTGAAAGAAAAAGTGATTCCGACATGGAGCTAATATGCTAAGACAGTCTCTTTTTTAAAAGAATTGAAACCTCTTACAAGTCTGGGTTTTCTAAGTGGACTGACACCTGTATACCTGGGTACTGGGTAGGTGACTGATAAAGTAACACTGTCATGTAACCCAGAGAAACCTTTGATGTGGAAGAAAGTTATTACCGTCCTAGGGGTTGAAATCTTCCACCCGTCAAGAAACACATTGTCCAAATCGGTTTTTGACAAACTATTGGTTGTAAAATGTTCTTAATTTACTGGTCTAACCAGACACCGAAAGAGGATTAAAGGAGTAGGGATCGAAGTAACAAAGACTGTCAAGAAGATCACATCATGTGCGTCAGTTTCTACCGCCAAAATGGGTGCACGGTACGAAGGACGCAACAAATTTATATCAGTAAGTCCTGAAAAAGACACTCGTGTTTTCGTAACTCTTGTACAATCACCGACGGTCCTTTTGGACAGTAGTAAAATCAGTAAGTCAGTTCCGGGCAGTCTATGACGTTCTCAAGGTTTTACTAGTGGTTGAAGGTACCTTTTTAAACTTTGTTCTACTTCGACCGGTAACCTAAAGATGGAAAATATACAATTTTACCGAGAACCTCGTAACGATGAGTCAAGTGGTATCAGAACCATCTCGGTCACCTCAACACGAGTGGAGGGAAGTCACCTGAGATTACTGTATACAAACACTATAAGAATTTGGTAAACTCCTCCGGTGGGTCTTTCACTCACACTTCTGGTATCCTAACTTAGTCCACGATGGGGAGTAGGTAGTAGATGAGGAAAGGGACGTCTTTGAGTCTCTTCTAAAAGTTCAGTCTCCATAATGAGTCCGGGAGTTAGACCATCTGTCAAATAGAGACTTTGAACTTTGACTGTGGGATGATTCACGGTACGAGTTTAGGTTCGGGACATAGAACCGATGAAACAATCTAGGAACGAAATTTTTGTCAAACCCTCTGAAAAAAGGAGTTCCACGACTAAACCTTTGAATATTCGTCTAGGAACGTCTTCTTCAAACATTGATATACCTTAGAAGTGGTCTCCAGACGGTATAACGTTGAAGTCTTCGAAGACCGGGGAGTCGATATCATCCTCGACTAAGTAAATGGAGTAGATATTCTCTTCCGTGGAGGTAAAGTCCTAGACAACTATCGAGTCGACGTCTATGACAACGGTAACCTCCGTTTTCGAAGTACAAAGGAAGACGATACCGTCACCACCTACTTATGAAGTTTCTCTTCATAAGTCTCTAGAGTCCCCTACTACTGGGAAACAAAATAACCGTCTTCTTCCACTTACATACCGGTCGAAACTGGGTTCAACGATAAGTCATAGACTCGACGGGGTACACATCAACCGTTAGACTTACACAGAAATGACGTTTATCGGTGAAAGTAGGTTTCGTCTAGTACTCGGACCTGAAACTATTATATCTTGTCGACTACAAAGACTTTTACTTGAACTTTTTACAATTGATACTAATAAGACGTAACCAAGATTCGACCCTAGGACTCTTACTTCAATAAGTTTCGTTACTTTTTCTTTATAATAGAATTAAAGAAAAAGGAAAGAGGTAAATTTTACCCGTTGAATAACGATACAATCACATAGGATTAACGATATTAACAATATACATCAATATGATTAATAAGAAATACGTGATAGACCCCTTTGGACTTTTGTGTCTTTCCCGACTTTTAAGGAGTCTCCATTATGTCATAGCTGTTTCATTTCTAATTGAAATTTCTAAAGTATCATCATTAAGTCATATCGATAGTGGACTTTAAAACAAACAAGGTTAACTCTCCCCTTTTCTCTATAAAATTAATCTTTTTATATCACGTCGTAACTTTCCGGAATCCGATAAAGACCGACCATCTAACTTGATCATTAACCAAAATTCAATTTTAAAGAGAGTTGAACCCTTCCAACTAACGAGACTTTGGTTACTTTATCTCTTTTCCGTCCTGACATATCAGGTACCCAAGTGTTTCAGTATACCTCGACTCGCTGAAATGAAAGCATGATTTGACTATATAGAGGGGAGGGGGGTGGTGGTGATAAAAAGATAAAGAAATTTTTGGGACTAAGTATGAATGTCGAACCGTTTTTGTTTTCAAGTGTTTTAACAAAATATGAAGCCTCAAAGATTAACGGAGGAGTATGACCAGTTAAAATATTAAATTCACACTATCTCAACGGGAAATTCTAACCAAGACATACTTTGCCTTTGTAATCTTTTGTTAATCTATAAAAATCAGAAACTTAACGGGATAAATTGAAAATAACATTTTTGTTATTTTCTAATATATCCATGAAAATATATTAAATACCCATTTACTGTTTTTTAAATGTCTTAACCTCTTCTAATTTACCCTTATTTTTGCTTTCGGGGTACTCGTATGACACTGTTTTGGTTATAGGTAAAGGGTTTCTTACAAAGAGACTTAAATTCACTAGTATTTACAGAAGAATTTTTAATGTAACTTACTGGGTATTATGATATAAGAATTGACACTCTAATAAAACCGGAATTGAGAATAAAGTTTTATTCGTCAGTCATAAAAGTACACAACCATTAGTAACGGAGTGACCATTTTACTTTCTTAACTAGAGTCAACTAGAACAGGGAAAGGTGAGACTCTCATAACAAAAACACTAGCTCACCCTCCGGTCTTTACTACTGAAAATCATTTTCAAAGTCTGACTTATTGATTACATTCTAGGGTTAAAAAGGAAAAAAAGTAAAATCTAAACCCCTATAAGGGACGGGTTTTTAAAGGACCTTTTAACTGATCATAATTCACACTCATTTTCCACAGGTGAAAAAAATTTCAAAACTAAAATCAAAACAGAACCTATCATAAACCGTTCTAAATCGGATCTTTAATACATCATAAATAATGTACTCTTAGTTTAACGAAACAATGACCCGACCAAAGTTTTAAATCTTGAGTAATGATACATAGTTTTAGCGAAAAGTAAAAACAAAAAAACTTTAAGAATTTACCATTTACATGGTAACACTTTACTTTAAAGTTGAGGTTTTCAAATGGGAAAATGATTTACCTCATTTACCTATTAATGTTTCAGAAATCAACATCGGTAGTGATCATTTCTTAAACCTTGATCTAACGTATTCGGAAACGTCCCGGTGGCAACTTACAGTACGGTCACTGTGACCACAATATTTTCTTCTTTTTTTAGAAGGGACTCTATCTTTGAAAGATATAAAACTGTCACGGTCAAGTCCTACCGATATTACGACGAGACGGAAGATGTCGAACGACGTGGTGAGACATCAATGAGACATTGATATGTAAAGATAGAAAAAACCAATTTGTGAGGGACTTCTACTATTTTCTACTACACTCTCATATGTATGTAGGTATAATATGTGTAACTATATACACATTCCTAAAGGGAAGTAAAAATAGAACACCCGGCCCGTTTTAAATCACATTGTAATTTTATGAAGTACTATGAAACCATATTCTCCTTTAAGTGATAAAAATATTACTGGGTTTAAACTTCCGAAAACATCACATAAAATTTTCCCTTTTGAATGGGTCTACAAAATAAAGATGTGTAAACACATGCACACACACACACAAATATTCGGTCAATCATATATACATATACATATAATATGTATTTTGTGATATAAAAATGTATGTTCATACAAAAATAATATGTCTATTATTTCTACCCCCTTCCAAAGACAAAAAAAGAATTATCCACTTCTTTAGAACTTCTGGTCTTTAACCTAGAATAACTTAAAACCACCAAAAAAAAAAAAATTAAAAAAGAAAGAAAAAAGAAAAATTTAATGAACAAGCCGATACCTTCTAACTAGAAAAAAAGAAAAATTATTAGGAAACTTAGAGTTCAAGTAGAAATATACTTGAGAAAAAAACAGCAAAAAAACAAAAACTCCTCTATTGATTGGGATCGACAGAGGTCAAACTGTTTCCAATAAACTTACCTGAATTTGAGAGTCATCAACTCTCTATAAAATTTTTGTGTAGGACACAAACTTAACACCGACTCTCCAAAGGAACCGTTACACTCCTCCTTTTAAGAAAGACGGAGATTATAATAATAATTAAGTACCTAACTCACAACCAAGCTGGATGTCCGCATTATTTAACCTTGAGTCACTTCTGTGTCTGTAAGGACAACTCTAGTTGGTCGATTACATTCACACCTTTAAAAAAAAAAAAAATTTAGTAATTTCCCCATTTGTAAAAACATTAAATCCCGTATTAAAAGGACTTGGTCATTCTTTAGTTTTTCTATTAACAGTTGTGTAATAAAAAAAAGAACATTAACAAATGTTCAAAACCCCGAAAAAACTATCCTTATAGTGATGAAAAAAAGAACTATTATACATGAATATTATTTTCATTTTCATTACATCTGTTCCACCTAAGAAGTACATTAAGACGGAGGAGTCTCTTCTGGTGGCAACTGTCAACTAGCACCGTAGCAAGGTACAGGTACGAGCATCGAAACGGAGTGGAGAAAAATCACCGACACAAACAACGAAATATCTTTACCTATACGTCATTGAATCAGACAGGAAGTAGCTACCTGAAGACCCAAAAACGGTAACTTTTGTTTTTATCGGGGAATAGATTTTTGTCGATATATATATACATATATATGTGTGTGTGTATACACACTTGACAAAGAAACTTGGTCAAGAATTTACACTTAAACATCTTAACAATGTTAAGAGATTCCTCCAATATGGTTAAATGACTTAATCACTTCAGAAAAACTAAAAATTTTCAAGAATTGTGTAGGGAAAATCGCTTCCATAATTAGGAACCGGTACAACGACTAGAAAACGGCATACTTACCAAAAGTAAAATACATCAGTAAAGATACTCAAAACAGAACCAAACATTGAAACCATAGTACAAATCCTGTCTAAAAAAAGTAGGACTCGAATAATTTTTTTTTTGGTACGTAAAGAAGGGTCCTGAATTCACAAATGTATAAAATATAATTTTACATTAGATTCCTAACATCAGTGTACTGTAACGGCCAGAAGGAGGGGAATTCGTAACAGTTCTTACGAAAGAATCGAGGCGTGTCGATACTTAAATCTGAGAAAGAATATATCACGAAAATCACTCAATGTCGTAGAAACAGTAGGAACGAAAACAAGAGGACCTTGGAAAAAACATACTATGTCTTAAATAAAAAAAGTTTACCTACCGATTTAAATAAAACCAATTAAAGTTTACGGTGAAAAAGGTCTTTGACGGACTTAAGACAAATAGAACATGAGTAAGTAAACGGTTATAATATAAATTTACAATATAAAGTGTGGACACCATTAATGTCCTTCGGGTCCCGGGAGAGTAAGAAGGATTCTAAAAGAACATATTAAAACGTCAGACAGCCCAAGGTTATTATTTCATAGTAACTCTAAAACTTAACTTAACGTAAGCCAGATGAATTCCATAAATCCCCTTTTCATCTGAAGAAATTCAGAGATGAGGCAATGGAGGTAATAGGTCCAGAAGAACACGGAATCATCAAATTATCAAAACCAAAACAAAGATTAAACTACCCCAGAAAATATAAAGAAAACAAAAGAAGGATATACAAAATCAAAATAACACTGATCCTGAGAACAATAGTAAACTTACTAACAACAACCTTGTATTCTTTAAATGACTAAAATTTTTTGCACAATTAAAAATGTTAAATGAATTAACTAACAATCTAACATATCAAACGTTCGTATATTAGATGTCTATGATTTAAAAAACGAAGTAGGAAAGATTAGAAATATGAAAAAAGGGAATATCGTACGTAACTTGAGACTTTGTCACAACCTACCATCATCTCTGTCCGAAAAAAAAAAGGGAACTCACTAAATGAACATTACAAAATGGTACAGTGTATACTACTATCAAAGACTAGTTAATCATGTAAATACGATTCTTCGAAGGAACATTAAATGTTTCTCAAAAATAACCCTTATCTACAAACATCGACAAAAAATTTTCGGTAAAATTGAAGTTTTTTTGATGTCAAAATTTATAAAAAAGTGGTAAAAAGACAAGAATTTTAGAATTCTATGGTGTCTCAAAGGAAAAAATTGGGGACAAATAAGATGATTACTTAAAGGGTTACAATTTGGTGAGAACTAAGACCTTATTTGGAGGAAACTAGTACAAAACAATGAGAAAACTATACAATATACCAAGTGAAATAAATCCTAAATAGTCGACACAGTATTTAGTCTGTGGGGGTTCATCAACGAAATTTTGAATTTTTTCTTTATTACTCTATTACGGAAAAGTAACAAAACAAGAAAAAGATGATGATAAATAAAAAAGATTAAAAAAAAAAAGACTTCAATCTGACGAAGGAAATCATTAAAAATTTTCTGATGCACCTCATGTATATACTATATATGAAATACTCTGAAAGATTTTGGAAGAAGGGTCAGGACTCGAAAAGAACTTTACATTAAACTTTTCAAGTTAGACCCCAGTATTATAGTGGAAATTTAAGACCTATAAAACAGAAAACTTTAAAATCTCTGAGTTTATTACACAGTTTACAGTTCAGACTACAAGAAAGGAAACAAAAGTCAGACGAAAAAGGATCTTCAGACATATTAAGACGAAATGGTAACCTTAAGTTTTTACAGTGGTAATATATGTACCATATACCACTTCATCGCTACAGAAATTTCTTTTAAAGACGGACCGTAAACTACTGAGGAAATCAATTTTCTGAATTCAAGTAGGTCAAATCCCTTTAAAGAAACATAACAATAAAATAATAGTAAAGATGGTCAAGGTAAGGTAGGAACAGATTAAAAGTGACACATCTTTACCTTAGAAGACCTTAATAAGGATAAAATATATAGAAAGGAGAGTGTAACTGTAGAAAAACGTAAGACCCCTTACAAGACTATCATTATAAGATATTAAGTCAAAACAGAAAAAGTAGTCACAAATAAGTCTAAAAAGAAATAGAACCCATGATAAAGAAAAAAAAATTTTTCCCTTACACGTGGTACCAAAACCTGAAAACAGAATACATCATTATTAATGTCAGTTAAAAAATGGAGATGTAAAACCCCCCGATAAAATAACTTATCGTCAATATAGGAAGAGGGGTGGGGGATCACTTTCAAAATCTTTAAGTCATACATTTTCCCTATATACTTTCTTGACAAGATAAATTTGTAATCATTACACCACGCATAGATAAGTCCTAAGTTAGAGAGGTACGGAACGGAACGGATGGAGTCCCACAAAATGTCTTAACTAAAACTTTTTTTGCCACCCACCGCCCCCTCATGTTGAGTACGAGAAGACGATAAAGTATGTCGAGTAAAACACACTAATTATACATCGTCAGAATGACTTTGGTCGTTGTCAAAGTAAATACCAGAAACCCTACAACTAAAGTCCCTACTTTCCCTGTGGTTTTCTGGAAAGATAACATTTTGCAAAGGTAAGAAAAAACTGATTATGAAAAAGAATAACACACACAGTAACATCAACTAACTCGTCAGGACCTCCGGCATAGGGTAACCTCCGGTAAAGAATCAGACGTAAACTGCAACACCATCTCGACTACCTGTCACGGCACAGTCAAAGTCCACATGTCGTCTCACCGAGTCAACACGTATGTGTCTATAGGTAAGAAAAGGTCTAGGAAAAGGGTACGTCCAGTAACGTCTCATCATATTATCTGACACGACACGTCGTCCAGAAACAACTAATAAACAAGATACACATCATCATACATATACAATTTGAGGATTAAAAAGGGCGGAGATCTAAAAGAAAGAGAAGAAACCGGTAAGACAAATGTCTTAGAGTCAGGGGTTGGTCCCTGACTTCAGTCCGGTACTTTCACGGTTTCGGATTGGTGACCTGGTGGTCCTTTAAGAGAAGGAGGGAGACTGAAAATTCAATGGCAAACCACATGGGGTCTACCACCTTACGTAAGAGAAACACCAGTCTCCTTACAACCGTCACCTGACCACTTCACGATAATTTCTGGGTTAGGAACAAGACAAGACATCATATAGTCGCTACCAGTCCAGTCAATCCCATCTGAACTTAAAAGACAATGTAGACACAAAGTAGTATAATCTTTTACATCACAATAAGAGTCGTATTTTATTATTTATCGGTGGACATTAGGATGGTGGCACTAATAGTGATGACGATTGGAAACGAGATATAAAAAGATCGAAAGAAGGACGATGGTGTAGGAGTGGTCGTGAACCACCACAGTCAAAAACCTAAAAACAGTCGATAAGATTTTCCCTAAACGTTGAGGGTCACTATGACTCACAGAAAAGTATACGAACAAACAGTAGACATATAAAAGAAACCATTCCACAGACAAATCTAGAAAACGGGTAAAAATTTAAACAAAAATTGAATAAAAAAACCGACACGGGGTACCGTACCCACTACCCTAGAATCAAAGGGTGGTCCCCAGTTTGGGTACGAGGGACGTACCCTTCGTGCCTCAGTTGGTGACCTGGTGACCCCTTCAGGGACCAAACAAAAAGAATGACGACGTAACATTCCCAAGAAACATATACAACTTATGGTCAGGAAATAGTCAATACACAAAACGTTTTTAAAAGAGGGTCAGACATTGAACCGAAGAATAAGAGAATTATCACGAAAACTCTTCACCTTCAAAAATTAAAATTAATTGAGGTCGAATAGTTACCAAAGAAATTACCTGACATGTAAACCACAATACAGATTTTTCGATAGTGGTGTGGATCTTAGTGAACCCAAAAGAGAACAAAATAAGAGATCCTCAAAAATTTAAAGTGTAAACACTAGGTAAAATTAAAAACACTTTCCATATTGTAGAGACAGATCTATGTTAAAAAACGTACGTCCATAGGAGAAGAAGGTCGTAACATATAACTTTTCTGACAGGAAAGAGGAAACTTTAACGGAACGAAGAAACCGTTTCTAGCCAACTGAGGTAAACATTACATATAATCAAAGGATCCCGAAGGTATTGTTTCGTGGTGTATGAACCTACAGAATTTCGTCACCTTCAAATAATAAGTGTCAAAGCCTCCAATCTTCAGACTTTTCCACAACTGCCCCAGTACGAGAGAAACTTTGGACATCCCTTTACTAGGAAGGATCGAAGAAGATCGAAGACCACAAACGACCGTTAGGAACAGTAAGGAACCGAATATCTTCGTAGTCAAAAAATTGTACATCCAAAGATCCACAAAAAAGTAACAATCTTCTACCACTACTTGAAAGAATACGTGATAAGAAAAAGTATAAACAACGTATAATCAAGTCAAGTCAGTGAGTCAGCACAGACTGAGACGCTCGGGTACCTGACGTCGTACGGTCCAGAGGGACAGGTAGTGGCCGAGGGCGTCAAATGAGTTTGAGTACAAGTAACTCAGTCACTACGGTAGGTTGGTAGAGTAGGAGACAACAGGGGAAGAGGGCGGAAGTCAGAAAGGGTCGTAGTCTCAGAAAAGTTTACTCAGGCAAGAAGCGTAGTCCACGGTTTCATAGGTTACTTAAAAGTCCTGACTAAAGGAAATCGTAACTGACCAACCTAGAGGGGTTCCCTGAGAGTTTCTCAGAAAAGGTTATGGTGTCAAGTTTTCGTAGTTAAGAAGACACGAACCGAAAGAAATATCAGGTTGAGAGTGTAGGTGTGTACTGATGACCTTTTTGGTATCGGCACTGATCTGTCTGGAAACAACCGTTTCATTATAGAGACGAAAAATTATACGACAGATCCAACTAGTATTGAAAAGAAGGTTCCTCATTCGCAGAAAATTAAAGTACCGACGTCAGTGGGAGACGTCACTAAAACCTCGGGGGGTTTTATCAGACAGTGACAAAGGTGGCAACTTATAATTAGAGTCCTATTTAAGACCTTTATGTTAACTTTCAGTATGCTATAAATTTAAAACTTCCAAAGCACACACAAATCATTGTATTGAGAAGATTGGATCCAACGACGCAATTTCCGACCAAAATGGTACCGGACGATAAGAACGTAATCCTTAACAATCGTCTTTTACACTTATTTAAACTAAGTAGACTTAAAGTTCAACATCTAGTTACAAAGAGAAAATTCTAGAAAAACAAAACAAAACCGGTTTTGGAGAACCATACACCTTGAAGGGGTTGGTCCCTCGTTGAGGTGTGAGACCCACCACCTTAACGCTCAGAATTGGTGACCTGGTAGTCCCTTTAGGGATCTAGGTACATAGACTTTGAAATAGGAGACTACGTCCCCAAACATCTTTGGGGAGTCTAAGACTGTACACGAGAACAGTACATAAAAATGAAGACATCGAACGAAAGAACTTGGGAACTCACGCTCTTGATACCATACCGTTCCTGATTCCCCCTCTCCCTTACAACCAGTAAGACGTATTCGTGATCAAATCCCTATTCGGGACTCTTGAAGAAAACGAGGAACACACATTGACCACACGTCGAGAACCCAGTAGAAGTAACATAATCGAACGAGATGTCTAAAAAGTTCCCATCACCAAGTGGTCGATAAGGTCGCTCTATCAAAAAAGGTGTATGAATCTTAGTATATGAAAACTTTATTGTTTTTACGAACAATTGTATAACTTTGCAAACAATCTACTTTTTTCAGATCAAACAGTCTTTATGTTTAACTCGTTTAATAGAACACATTTTATCAGGTTCAATTATTAGATTTGACGTCTAGTAAACAACTCATATATTACGAATGTATTAAATACGACTTCGTGGTATCTCTTACGTTTCTTTCTTCGTACCGACAAATTGTTTTTAAAACGTATCATCTACTCTTACATGTTGTAAGTGTCTAATTTTATACTTAGTCTTAAAAGTATTCCGAGACGAGTAACCAGTCCCATTGAACCTCTTCTAACAACTTTCTTAAATGGACTTCAGTAAGTAACAGAAGAGTAAAATCCTAATTGTAAATTTTCTGCTAAAGACACTAACTGAACAGAAAACCTTCTAATTTGGGTATAGTTCTCCTGAACCTCGACCAGGAGCGGATCTCCTTCGTCACCGAACAAAAGTTTTTCGGTGAAGAGTAGGTTCCTAGATGAGTCGTACGGATTAGTTCCTCTTCTGACGATAAAAAAAAAGATAAGATGAACATGATTTCATTCTTAATCGTAGAGATTTAGTCAAGAAAGATACTAAAGGGATTATTTTAACTTATTTGAAAAGGGTCGTATGGTTCAACAGAAAATACAAAACGAGTTGACAAATAATAGACGACAGTTAAAAATCATTTCCTATCGTAAGGATTCACTTAAGTAATGAGTATCAAAAAAAGGACAAGTAAAATACAAGAGGTATGAGAGGTCTTCATTTTTCTATCGTAAATCAGTAGTAAGTCACAAGAATATCGATATTAATTAGACAAGTCCCACGAAAATTCCTTAATCCTTGTGAACTGATACCGAACGATTGAAAATAGAAACACATCATTTAAATGAAACATCATTTACTTACCCACCTAACATAACATAAGTATCTTAACAGTACCTAACTTAAACTGAAGAGAGAAGTCTAAAGGACGACTTAGGATTTCGGTGAAAAGATTTGTACGAAAACGTCCAAATAATCTCGAAAACAGAAACAACCTCGAAGGACAAAAAGTCGAACAAAGAAGATGTCGAGGTAAATCTAAATAGGTAACAAAAGACTATAAGGAAATACTGATTAAGAAATGTACACAAAAAAAAGGGGGTTCATGAAAAGAATTTAGTAAAACCACGATATAAAATTTAACAATCAAAACGCGTTTCGAAACTCAAATACGTTGTTCAACGTGTTGTCATCGTAAAATAAAGTTTATCATCGTAACATACTTTACATATCACTTTACACCTTAATATGAATTTAAACTTAGTTAATGAAAGATTAAAAGGTGAATTTCGATCAATATGTTCAGTCCTATATACTTTACCAAAACTTCTAATTGACATTTTGTATAAAAAATTCCCATGGATTATAGGGGTGAACATAAAAACTTGGGCTAGAGAGTCGAACACAGTAAGTACAACAGTCTAGTCTATTTGCTATGACAGTTCTTTAGTGAAAATCCTTTAATTTGTAAAGAACTGGAGTCTAACAAGAATGGTAGGGTGAAGTCAACAACAGATGGACAGAGAGGAAGGAGAAGACACGAACAGATCCATGGTTCTTTGAATGTCACTCACAAAACGGACCCCCGACCAAACTAGGGTGTCAACAAAGACATAATAAGAAAGACAAGTGTCCCACTGTCGACAGGTAAGGCAGTGACACTTCGACGGGACCCTTTACTTTGACAAACGTGTAATACCGTTCTTCCCGCGACAAAAGCTGTCCACACGTCCAAAGCCGTGTACCTCTAACTACATTCAGAAGTCAACCACAAAATCATTCATCAGAACACAGGACCACCCTGTTATTTTTTATACCGTCATTTTTTGTAAAATACATTGTACCCAATTTAAGAAAAAATTACTGGATCACTTTAAAGACAGTAATCACTTTACGAGTGAATTATAGCTCTACGAAATACCATACTTAATCATAGTATAAAGTATCTCCGGTAAACCATTATACAGATTTCCCATTTTTAGTATATATGTAAATCCCTAATAAGTATAAAGACACAAATAAAATTTTGTCAGACTTGAATCTCTTTTCAACGTTCATATCATACTTTGAAAGGTGACTTGGCATTGACACTATTTGGTAGTTTTAATCTTATAATTGTAAATATATAATGAGAGTAACTTAGGAGTCTAGGGTAAGTCCAAAACGGGAACTTGACCACTACAAGAAATAACGTCATCCTCATTCAGGTCTTAGTACACGACGTAACTCAACAGTATCACTAAACCGGAAGACAGATCTTGTCAACTAGTCAGAAAAGAACGGAAAGTAACTGGAACTATAAAAACCAGTGATATCCTGTCAATAAAACATATTACAAGGAGTGAAACCCAAGTAGATTATGAAGGAGTAACGATTTAAGTCTAGAATATAAAAACCGTCCTTATCGTGTCTCCACTATAAGAAGAGTGACGAATGGTAACTCACCACATGTCAAAATTAATAGGGTAATGACTACAATTGAACGTAGTGAAGTACTTCCACCATCGGTGGTCTAACGAAGTGATATGTAAAAAAAAAAAAAACATTAATTCATAAAACCTTTCCATGAAACTCTGGAACATTAATAGGGTAAAGTATAGTTCAAAACTTACTTCCAAAAAAAAAAGGTCGAAAAATACACACCGGAGTCACTAAAGGACAAAATAAGTCACACCATATACGGTAGTGACAGTAAAAAAAGAGGAGTCTACAAACCGGCTATTCTCGGGAATTTCGACTAAAAACGCAGAAACACTACAAACGTAGGAACAAACCTGCGGAGAAGAGAAAGACCGGACTGTCCCAACAGGTCCAAGTGCACGAGATGAACAAACGGGTGGGACGAGCAATAGACTACGGTGATCTGGGGGTGAACCCTTCTAGGACGGAAGGAGTCGGACGAATCAGAAACTACGGGGAAGATCCGACTGGAGGTACTCATGTGGGAGGAGTGGGATATTACTCTAACGAAGACGTGTCTCCGGAAGGATGGGAAGAGTCCGAGGTCGTAACACGACCGATAGGAGGATGTGTTTACGAAACGATTGGGACTGGTGAACACGGCTAAGGTGAAGTAGGGCACCTACGGAAGAAGTAGAGTCAGTCGAAGGTGGCGAGACGAGACCCGGTGAACGGGAAGGAGGGGGTCGTCGATAAGGATGGAGAGAGTCGGAGTGTATTACTGAAAGACTTAACAAACTCTTCCCCACCCCTTTCTTCTTTCTCGGCTTCACACGTTAAACATCCAGACCCCAACACATCGGTGAGGTAAGACCAAAGTCAACTCGTGGACCACCGAGTCACGATTTCTTAGACGGACGGCCACGTCTTCTGCACCCGAGCTGGGGACCCGGTCCTTCTAGGGGACCTCTCCCTTTACCGTTGGGTAAGACCATAAGAACGGACCCTTTAGCGTACCTGTTTCCTCAGACCACCAATACTGAATCGTTTATTTGTTGTTGTAAGACACGACAGAAGGTTTATCGTCTAACTGATTCATGTAAGTCTTTTTCTTTACGAGAACGTTGAAAACTTTTTAGTACGACATTGTAACGTTCGTCTCATTTGACCGTGTTGAGAATCCTTTCGACACGGTCAGAGATTCTTGCATATAATCTAACCACGTTTGCATTATCGACAAAGTCTAGCATTTAAAATTTAGTAATATTGATCGAACTTTGTGTAGAAATAATTAGTTTTATCTTAATTACTGTTGTGTAAAACGGTTACTCTTTATTTAACGAAGCCCTAAACTACTTAAGGACCTTTTGTAAAAGACGTAGGACGACCAACACTTTCGCAAGAGGTACGTTTTTCAACAGGTCTACGAACTGCTTCACTACCAATCGCTCTCCAGTCCACTTGTACCACTTGCTCCGTTTTGAAGTAGCGGATCAAACAAGTCGAAAGCTTCATAACGAACACGTCACCAACCCGCAACGACACCTCTTCTTAACTCGGGAAAGACAACTAGCCACGACCGACGTCTACAACCTCAAAAAACACGTAGAGCAACTAAACGACTCGTATGAAGAGTCTACATTACCAGAATGACCCTAAGTCTTTCGACATCACCCAGTCTGACCGTTGTCTGGTGGTCCCAGGTACTGCAAAAAAAACCACGTTCAAACCGAGACCCTTCACGAAACCTCGAAGAGGAGGTAGGTCGTCGACTCGACCAGTAACAGTCAACATATTTTAGGTGGAAAACAACGAGCAGGGTTATACTAGCTCTTTACCAAGCAACAACGTATCATACTCTCTTGTGAAGTCTTGTCACTATAAAAAATAAAAACCAGTCTAGTACTCCGAGGGTGAGAAGTTCAAAAAATGGAAAGGTTAAACGAAGTTTACGGATTGTTGGTGTCTTACCAGTGGAAACTCAAGAAACCTCCTAGTTGAACTTACTAGTGAGAGTCAACCAGTAACAGTTGAAGACTCGGTCGGTGAGACTAGGAGTAGAAGTTCCGAAAACAGAGGAAACGTTTTAAAGAACTTGATGGTACCGTGACATACAAACAACCGTCAAGGACCCGGTTTACGAAGCAACTACACTCAACAGAGGCGACGAAATACCGGGTAAAACTTGAACTTATTCTTTTAGTGAACTTAAAAGAAAAACAGAATGTAGTAAAGGGATCAGATTTTATTTATATTTTATTTGTCGTAACTAGTCAGTAATCGTCTTTCTGTATTTCACTATTTACGTGTAATTTCAATACATATTGTATTAGTGCAAATAAATTCTTATATAAGGTCATACTTTGTCGTCGAAAGTTGTTACCCTTTCGGTGTCAAAACGTAGTCGGATTATGTAAACCTTCAGAGATCTTTTGAGTCCTCTGAGTCGTATACCGAATACGTTCGTAAGTACGTGCGTACACACACACGAGTCAGCACCGACTGGAGAACACTGGGGTACTTGACATCAGACGGTCCGAGGAGACAGGTACCCTAAAAGGTTCGTTCTTATGACCTCACCCAACGGTAAAGGAAGAGGTCCCCTAGAAGGGTTGGGTCTCTAACTTACATATAGAGGGTGCAAAGGACGTAAAATACACTTAAGACTAAATAATGTCACTATCTCATTCCTATGTGACTAATGTTTTCTGTCAGTATCAGACCTCAATGAGTATATACGCAAAGACAATACTAGAGACGTACTCCCAAGTGTCTCTTGTATGCGAAGAGGGTTGTCACTTTTACGTCGTTATGCACACGTACAAAAAGGAGACCCTTCGGGCAATATACCCCGAAGGGACCACCGAATCACCCATTTCTTAGACGGACGTCACGTCCTCTGAATCCAAGTCAGGGACCCAGGAATTCCGTGTCTTACCAAGGCATAAAGAATCAATTTATGAATGCCATCGAAATATCATGTATTTGACGCGGTCTACTCCTCGTAAGTGACACATAGAAACCTGATCGATATATAGAAACTTGGTACACAATTTATATACCGAGAAAATTTTCGATTTCTTTATTAGTACATCCTCTTACAATGATACTCCTACACAACGATTCACTTTTACGTGTCTTAATATACCTTTTGAAAATTCACACTTAGTTATGTACAATGTCAAAACAAAAAAAAAATTCTTAAGACATTGTTTTATTCACTGAGTGACACATTACCGTATTATCCATAATTAAAATAAAAGGTTCAGTAGAAATAATAAACACATAATGAAAAATAAAACTTTATTTTAAGTCATTACCATAATTTGTACAGTTTATTTACAGGACACTGAAGTCAAATTTCTATTACGATAGTATAGGTTATTAAACTTCCAACGAAAATGCTTTCTTCGTTTCTGTCTAGGTCCTCGTCCCTTCTAACCGTAATCTACGATGGAGTTCTTCATTAACCTATGAACAATAAAATTTCTCTTTACCATCGAAACAAAAAAAAAATTGTAAATAAATACACAAATACATAAATACATGAATAAATAAACCAACGTGAAGGGACCACTATTGTCACCATCGTAGACCATCGAAGTACCCAAAGGGACCATTGAGTCGACCAATGTCCAAGTCAGAACTTAGACGGACGTTACGCCCTCTGGATCGAGCTAGGGACCCAACCCTTCTAGAGGACCTCTTCCCTTACCGATCGTGAGGTCATAACACCGGACCTCTTAAGGTACCTGACACATATCAGGTACCTAGGGGTTCTCATCCTGTCCTGACTCGCTGAAAAGTAAACCAACGAACCCCAGAAACAACGAGGAGTACCCGAAAGAGATTGACGTCAGTCGCCCCGACGAGAAGTAGTGTCAAGTGCCCGGGGAGCACGCCATCGAAGAGGACAACGCCTCGTGTCCGAAGTCATGAACGTCGTGTACCTGAGGCCTCGCACCTGAGTCACCAGCACCGTGTACCCGAATCACACGAGGTGTCGTGCACCTCAGAAGGGTCTGATCCCTGGTCTGAGTACACGGGACTTAATCCGCCTAAGAATCGGTGACATGGTGGTCCCTTCACGTCAACATCGATAATCTGGATTGAAAATTCCCATCGCCCTATGATCATTTATGATATTTCAAGTCATTCACGTCCTGTATTGAGAAAATGTAACAACAACGAGTCAGAGAGGCAGTACACACTGACGTTGGGGTACCTGACGTCGTACAGGCCGAAGAGACAAGAAGTGATAGAGGGTCTCAAACGAGTTTGAGTACAGGTAACTCAGTCACTACAGTAGGTTGGTAGAGTAGAAGACAATAGGGGAAGAGAAGGACGGGAGTTAGAAAGGGTCGTAGTCCTAGAAAAGGTTACTCAACCGAGAAACGTAGTCCACTGGTTTCATAACCTCGCAGTCGTAGTCAAGGAGGTCACTTATAAGTCTCAACTAAAGGAAATCATAAACTGACCGACTGGAGAAACGACAGGTTCTCTGAGATTTCTCAGAAGAGGTCGTGATGTCAAGATTTCTTAGATAAGAACTTACAAGTTGGAAGAAATACCAGATTGATAGTGTAGGTATGGACTGTTGACTTTTTTGTTATCGAAACTGACATGCTTGGAAACAACGGTTTCACTACAGAGACGAACAATTATGTGACAGACCCAAACAGTATCGGAAAGAAGGTTCCTCGTTTGTAGAAAATTAAAGTGCCGACGTCAGTGGTAGACGTCACTAAAACCTCGAGTTCTTTCATTTTAGACAGTGACAAACGTAACAAAGGGGTAGATAAACGGTACTTTACTACCCTGACCTACGGTACTAGAATCATCACAAAAACTTACAACTTAAAATTCGGTCGAAAAAGTGAGAGGAGAAGTGAAACTAGTTCTCTGAGAAATGAAGGAGAAGTGAAAGACTAATCTCACCATAGTAGACGTATAGACTCCAACAACTAAAAAGAGGGCCGTTAGAACTAAGGTCGAGCACGAAGTAGGTCGGACCGTAAAGCGTACTACATGAGACGTATATTCAATTTATTCGTGCCACTGTATTAAAAATGGTTTAGTGGAAAGTCTCTACAACTCCATCAAATGTAAAGACAATAGTCACACACCCTGAGTACTAAGAAGGTATAAGGATGGTTGTGCCACATAATAGTGAGAGGGTCATATCGTCTATAACCCTAGTAACGGGAAGAACTATGGAAATTCCAAGAAAAACAAAGTCCGCAACAAAGAGATAAACAAAGAAGGTATAACTTTTCACCTTCAAAAACTTATCATGACGACAAGGACAGAACTTTAAATTTCGAATGCGACGAAATAATACTCTCTAGATTGCATTACGTCCAATAATTAGTCTGTAATTAATGAAAAGTCTTCACGAATAGCCCTGAAAAAACTCAATGTATCTTTACACGTGTTTAGTAATACAATGTACAACTTAAAAGTAACTCACTCACATGGATTATCTGGTCGTGGGTCTAGTACTTTATCTTGTAAAGGTTGGGACAGAAGGGGGAAATAGAGGAGTAACAGTAAGTGGTGTTAGGGTTTTGATCAGTGGTAGAACTGGTAAGACGGTATCATTTCAAAACGGACAAACCAAAAAGACGTTTATCTTAGTATGTCATACACGAGAAAACAAACCGAAAAAACTAAAACGTGGGTACCATAACAAATAAGGGAGAATAATGACCTATCGTAACATAAAATACTTACATGACGTCTCATAAGGTCTTACTTATATGACCTTATCTAGGTAAGATCACAACGACATGTAAACCAAACAAAGGTAAAACCTCGAGAAAAGTTATCACAACGAAACTTTAAGAAATATATGTAGATTACATTACAGACACAATCTTGATTATACACAAAGAGAACCTGTATATAGGCCACTAGGTCGTTTAGTAAGATAAGAACAAAAAGAACAAGGGAAAAGATTTTCGTTCCATCGGACCCTTCCTTTGGAAAGATCACACAATGTACTCGGAAACTCTTTAGCACTTACCCTTCTTAAAAAAATAGGTTCAGCACTTGAGAGTCGAAGTCTATTGTCGACGTCAAATAACTGAGAAAATAACGATTCACGAAGAACATGTAATAAAGTAAATAAAGAGTATTCTTGGACTGATCTATCGATGACATGAGGGTAAAATATCGACTTCTTTCACTCTGACTCTCCATAATAAACAGACTGTAATGTGCCAGTCATTCATTACGCTATCTCTTAGTTTGTGATAATAGAACCTGAGGTATTAGATTGGATGATATAATGGCGTGAAAAGATTTAATACCTGTAAATTCTACTCCCGTTCCTCCTCTCTTGTCGTTTCAAGAAGGGAAGAGAAAGTAAAGAGGTAGTACGATCCTATACAGTGAAAGTCGTTGGGGAAAAGGAATATGAGTCTTAGGAGTGTACGGAGTCTAAAAAATTGGAACACACTTGAAACAGGTCTTTTGTACTGGTTTACTTATGTCCAGTATGACTACAGAAAAAGGAGAATGTCTTTTTTGCGTCACTCTAAGGAACAATAACCCTTTTAGTCGGTTACCCTACAGTCTTTGATTTGACACGAAAGGTAGTGTTGTCTCCTGCTATACAACTACCGGAAAAGGATGGAGGTTCGTTTTCACTCAAACCAAAAAATTAACATTTTCCGATCGACGATATATTACTTGTGGATGCACGTATGAAACATCTCATGACAGTTGTAACGGCAGAGACACCAGAACACTCTCTCGTCAAAATAAAAGTGAAGTCTACTCCTTTGACTTGAAATAATTCCAATTTACTGAACACGTGTCAGTATTCGGTCATTTCATCGTCAGTACTAATTTTGAAACAACTGTCTCGACACGACGAAGTGTTTACAAAGGACCGTACCGTCAAATCCAATGAAGTCGAATGCAGTAAAGGGTAAAAGAATGGTACGAATGTCTCTAAAAGTTTTCTTTGAACTAACAGGCCCGGTCCCCAACCGTTAGGACCAGAAAGTGAACATAAAGTTTCATTTTACAATAACTTTACTTCGGGACGGGCAAACAAATGTATAAAAGATACCGGTTTAAAACACGATGACGACGTCTCAACTCATCAACTTTGTGTCTAGATGTTCCGAAGTTTATAAATAACATATGAAGAAATATAATTTTTAAAACGAATAGGACGAGATCCCATATTAGATTTTATTTTGAATGTGAGACAGTTTTCGATCATAAATAAAGGAATATTTCATTAAAGGATTACCTCACTAGTCGGTAAATTTTCGGTGTAGACGACACTAATTTTAGACTACCGACATATAAGAATAGAAGAAATTCCCCTTTTTTGCGAGTGAGGAAAAACTAAACTAAGTTTTCATAATGGGTGACAGAGGAACTTTTCGACGAAGAACTAGGATGTCGGATCTTAAAGTCACAATTCTAAATTACAGATCTTACACATTTATTAATGATACGTAGATCGAAAATAAGAAACTCACGGGTGAAACACAAATGTACCTCACTTATCAAAAATCGATCTTCGGTGTAAAAGGGAGGACCTTCAAATCTTGGATTAACCCTTTTACCCCTTTAATTTTTAATTTAAAATTAACTTTCTGTATTTAATTTTTTCTGTTACGAGTTTAGTGGTTCGAATAATATCTATCAACCTTTAAAAAACTAATTAACCCTGAAAAAAAAATTAAATGTTGATTAAAAAATACAGATCGACACAACGGGTGACACGGACTCAGTGGTCTTCTCCTTCACTTTCGATCGGTCGAGTGTCAAGTCGTCTCGTTTAATAGACAGGTCAGATTAGGGAGAGGAGTCGACGCTTCACAATACTTTCATCTTTCAAGTCTTTTGCAAGGGTCGGGATGTGTGGGTGGTCACCACTAGTTACGACGTCTGCTGCTGCTTCTGCTACTGCCACTCGAAATCGAGAAAGAAATCCTGTTCCCCTTCCAGTCCCACTGGATCACTCAATCGTAGTCTAAACTTTGAGACGTAGACAAAAAATTAACCTTTAAACGGAATTTACAACTGTTATATCTAGTTAAAAGACTCCTTCCACTACTTTGGTTTTGTGGATGGGACGTTGGTTGAGAACTTCAAGTATTACCTAATGCTTACTGAAGACGGGCCTTTGGACCCCAGTTAAATTTTGTTCCATTCTTCCCCGATAAAACTCCGATCAAAGACGAGTATTTAGAATGTCGCGATAACTCATACAGGTCTGATAGAATTTATGGAAACTTTAAATCAAGTACCAATGGTCATGGAGGGAGAAGGAACACAGGTAATGTGAGTAAGTGTGTATGTGCGAATGTATATGAAAGAGAATAAGTAACTCTTTTGTAAACTTACGGTCGATACATACATGTTTATTTTACGTTCCCATTTTACCACGATCAAGGAGTACACCAACGATAAACACAAGGATCCACTTTCAAACTTAAAACCTTATTTTTGAGAACTTCTTTAATTTAGTTTCTTTTACTTCCTTTTTAGTTTCTTCGTTCCACCACTCAAGAGTCCTCAAAATTGTACCTCTTAACTTACAACGATCTCTTCTGATTTTCCTGTGAGTCGTACTTGGTTTTACTCGTTTATCTAAAACTAAAAACACCGAACAAATTTATTTTTGTACCAGAATAAATTTAGTATCAACGAAAAAATTTGGCAACGTCGACACAAAGTCAGGAATTGATAAGTCTCGATCCGTGTGTGTGTTACTTTGGGACTTTCTCGAACAAATAAAACTCTTTATATTGATTTCTTATCGTACACTTGAAAAACCGGTACAATGCACCGAACGTCCGAGAACCAAGGGACTGGTCCCTAACTTGGACACGCGGGACGTCGCTATCGAGTCTCAGGATTGGTGACTCGGCGGTCCCTTAAGGGATTTGATAATAATTTTCCCCTTTCTGAAATAAAACATCATCCACTTAAGAAGGAGTCCTTGACGATCTTAAAAGAAGATCGTGGACGGAATCAGACCAACTAGCCATAAAGGTTGGTATTTTTATAATCCAATTACGTTTTCATTAACGCTAAGATGTAACAACTTGAAACGACAAACTATAACCCTATGTAAGAATTTATTACACACAATATGCAGTAAAATTACAAGTAAAGATTGAAACAAAAAACGATCACTGAATAATGAACGATACATAAAATTATAAATAAAATCGGATCCCTTTACCACAATCTGTTTTTCATCTAAGTTGAAAAACTAAAAGAATTAAGTTCAAGTTTTACTCAGTATTACGTCGTCTCAGTCGAGAGTTATAGTCGTTGTGCAAACCGGGACCTTGACGATTGTTCGTATTGTCACGTCACCACCAAGTTCTTCAAAACGTTTCCTCTGAACTTTTACTTCTGGTCTTCCTTTTTTTCTTCTACTTCTAGTATCACCTGTCGACAGTCTTCAACTGTCACTGGTTGACTCTCGTCAGTAACTTGGTCTAGGAGAATCTCGATGTACTCTTCAACGGTTTCTTGAGTCACAACTAGAAAGACACCAGTAAGCCACAACCTTCGTTTAATCTTTCCACTTCTTGCAATTAACCCTTGGAGTACTCGACTGGTTTTTGGTTTTTTTTAGCAGTAAAACTTCAGACGAGAGGAGAATAAGATGTGTTACTGTTACTGGGTAAGGAACTAGTATACATTGTGTATACATGTGTAAGGAGCTAGTGTACATTGTTTTTAACCTAACATGCACTGTCGTCCGTCGTTGGTCAAGTCACCAGCCTGACTCTTCTTCGAGGTTTCCTGCAGGTTTCGGTTTGAGCGTGGTTTTGTACCAGTGCCAGAGAGAAAACACCAGACAAAGGCCAAACTATGTGAGGTCGAAAGATTTAGGGTCACTTTGGTAATGCAGACTCTTCGTACGAGTCGTTTAGTTACTCCACGTAACTTTTGGGGTTACGGACGTCGACTGAAACCAGTCATCTTTCCCGGGTCAAGAAGAGGTGTTACAAAGTTTTCAACTTGTTTTAACTCGAGACTTCAAAACAGAGTAGAAGGTCTGAGTAAACTGGAGAGCGGTTGGCTATTGGTGCAGATTCGTGGAACTGTTGAAATACGTCCCTTTTACCAAAGTGTTTGTCGTCCTACGTCTTTTACGAAAAGTTCCCAAGTAGTTTACGTACCCAAAAATGTGATGTCCTTATTTGAATAAAGAGTAACCGTTTTTTACATAATTAACATTACCAAGATAAAACTAAGTATTTCTACACAAACTCGGATCAATATGTCTAAATTTTAAGTACCAGACTTCGACGTTAATGCAAACATGGTTGGATTATCTATATCACACTTTACATAAATCTTTCTTAGTCTCCTAACCAAGATTCATGGAACAATTTCGAACAAGACATCGTTCAAACCCCAACACAAAACGTCTACTAACTCATATCTTCCTTTTTTAACTTAACTGTGTGGATTATCGACTACACGAAGACTCCAATTGAAATCATATTACAATCGGAATGAATGACATTTATTTTCATCTAACTCACGGACTCATTGAGTCTTGTTAAATATAAAATAATAGTGTAACACGGTTTCCGTCTATTCTTTATTCTAATAAAGGGAAAGGGATGAGGGTAAAGTGACATCCGTTTGTCCTTGTCTTTCTAACGAACCGAACATCAGGTCACCAGACATAACCTGAATGGACCAGAGTTTTTTGTTTTAAAGAACTAAACACTATCGAAGTAAAAAGAACCTAATAAATGCCAAGAAACTGAATGGAAGAAATCTTCAAAGAAGCCCTCGAAGGTCGGAACATGAGGTCAGTGTCGGGTACGGTCCAGGACTTTTTCTCTTACAGGCCTGACACCACTCCTGTCACTGAGACAGGTCGTTCGTTCCACTCCATGTCCATCTGGACTCGTCGACACTCAAGGACGAAGATTCATCCTCTTAGGGACCCCAACCACACAACCACCTAAACGTCCCTCTAAAACTCATACAACTAACCTATCTTCCTACTCTTAATCACGTAAACTGAGATAACAAATTTTCCAACTTTAACAATTAGTACGTCGAAAGTATAAATATATAAATTCAAAATGTAACAAATAAAATAGGTTGCTCAAATAACTGACAGGTAACATCCATTTCTTGATATTATTTGGGAAAGTAAATCTCTCTTTACATTTTCAGAAAAGGAAATCATCAAAATTCAGATTATTCCTTATACTGTTCATTAATATATCATACGTCTATGTAAATTTACAACACAGCAAGTCTGTTGTTTTTTAATTCTTTTCTCGAGTGATGAACAACCTAGTTCCTTCCAATATATCCTCTCAATCGTCACTTCATACCTCTTCCGTTACCGTGGGGTGAGGTCATGCGAACGGACCTTTTAAGGTACCTACCTCCTCGGACCTTCCGACGTCAGGTACCCCAGCGACTCCCAGCCTGTGCTGACTCCCTGAAGGGAAAGTGAAAAGGGAAAGTACGTAACCTCTTCCTTTACCGTCGGGTGAGGTTACAAGAAAGGACCTCTTAGGGTCCCTGCCCCCTCGGACCACCCGACGGCAGACACCCAAGCGCGTCTCGGCCTGTGCTGACTTCGTTGAGTCGTCGTCGTCGTCGTCACCTTATTCACACTAAAGTAAATTGTATACCTTCACGTGTTCGTTTTTATATCGGACTCAAAACATTGGCTAACCAATCTGTGTCGAACAGAAACACAAGAACCAATGACAATTATTAATCCTGACACAATAACGAAGGAAACCTGACAAATAAACCAATAAACTTAATAATGAGTTATCCAACTAAAAAAAAGGGGGGAAATTTACAGTCATCAGAAATAAAGAGTACTGATTCTAGACTAAAGGTTCTCTGAAAGAATTATAGTCTCGTATGAAACATAGGTAATCATCAATGACTTATGTCCTTTTTAACCTATTACTATCTCTTTAAGGCAAAAACGGTAAAATCCCCTGCTTGGAGACCATTCTAACTCAGATTGGCTCTCTGACCCCTTTGCTTTTAAAAGTCATCCACTCTTTTCAAAATACGTATAAGAAACAAAAGACGAACGAACACGGGTCAGTCACAACTATAACTGAGGGAACATAAAGACCAACTTTCGTACATATTTTAGAAAAATACAAAAATTGTACACGTCAGTATGTCTAAATTTTAAGTCAATTTAAATAATCACGACGAAATATGAATCCCGTTCATAAAATGGTACATTGATTTAATAACACATCACTGGGATCGCACAGACAGAGTTCTCTCAATAAAACTTTTAGAACTGACTGTAGTCTCGAAGAAAGTATGAGCAAATCGTACACGAATACGTATACTTTAGAATGGACAAAACAAAATATGGTAAGAACGACGGACTCTTTAAAATCCATTTTTTAATACTTTTATTAGAGAATTATAGTCGTATACACAATTGAAAAACTAAAAAAACCAACATATAAATTTCATATTTATTCTCCTCTGTCTTTTCATATGAGACATATCCCAGAAATTTCAAAAATGTCTTGGGACGATTCCAAATAGAAGTCAATTCACTAAGTTTCTTATCAAAAAATTTTGAAGACTGTAAATTTATCGAACATAACTGGTCACATGACATTATTTGGTCCTCAATCCTTAGAACCAAATCCAGGACCGAGATAGGGACTGACTATTGAACCCCCACTCTATGTCGTAGAAAGTATTAGAATCGAAAGAATAGACTTTACTCCAAAACCGGAAACGTCAGAACTACAGTGTCCTTTAAAAATTTAAAACACCAAGAAAACGACATGAGGATTAGTATGGTCAACGTAACTTAGTGTCTTAGATGGATCTAAAGTCGTCAACCGGTCAATTTCTCAAAAGACACGTACTTCTAAAAAAAGGAATATAAGGATTTAGAACTTAAAGTCGAACTTAGTCCCAAATATTAGGAGATAAAAATCAAAATTAATAAACCATTTACAATTAAACACGAAGGATTAAAAAACAGCAGAGAAAAAAGACCATGGAAAAATCAGGACAAGATTGTAACTCAATATTCCTTCGATCTTCCACTTGTGTAGTATATGTACGTCTTTCGAACGTCTTAATAAGATATAACATAAAGAACTGGAACTTTAGACTTCGGCTCAAGGGAGACAAACATCCACCACTGTCACTAGGAGGTAATTTCGCATCGGAACGTGTTTCCGATCCCTTCTTTTAACTTCGAGGTCTCCGATTGTGACTGTCTTGTGGTTTCTTTCCATGGACACAAGGTTATGCGAACCACACACACTAGGGTATGAACAGACAACACTACTATTGTCCGTACTAAACGGCAAGAAAAACGAGTTCACCTAATCTAATAATAGAAGAGTACAGACAAAAAAGTAAGTCGTTTGTAAACTTCCAAATGAGACGACCTAAGATCCAGTGGCAACCCAATTTTTGTGGTAGTGTCAGAAGTCCTCGAACATCAGAGTACCATCTATCCTTATGGATGTATATAACACTATTTAAGACACTGTCCTTCACGTGTCACAATGCTCTCGTGTATCCTTCCCGTGGACTAGAGTGTCAGACAGTCCCACTCCAAGGGTCTCCTTCACTACAACTGTGAGTCTGGACTTTGTACCAAATAGGTCCATTTCAACTTCCCAAATCTCCGACTCTCACATTGTACACGTTCCGTGTTTCGAGTTCCCTGAGTGAACACTGACTTAGTCTTAAACCTTTCTTCTCGTACTATTGTCCTCTCCTACTTCCCTGACGACCAGTACGTCTCAGAAAATTCGGATTATACCGAATTTAGAATCTCTCAAACCCGAATAGGATTCTATCATCGTTTGTTACCCTTCCAATAATTGTTCCTTGTCCCACGGGTCTAACCGTAAAACCTTGGTGGTGGAACAGATTCTATACCTCTTCTCCCAATTCTCACGAGAGGTCCTTCCTCGACCGTCCGAAAGTTGCATTATGTCCGTTCTTCTCCATCACCGTACCTAAATCACAAGATCTTCAACCATACTTCTTCGCACCTGATTAAACTCTCCATCAACCCTCAATCTTACTAAAATATCAACTTCAAAATACATATCTTTCTTCACCAACCTAAAAATAAAAAAGGGCAATATACCGTACGTCAACTTTGTTACCATAATTCATGATTTATTTATTTATTCCACAAAAAAGAAGGACATAAATCAAAATTGAAGAGGACTTCTATTCTTTAAAGAAAGGTGCAGAAGGGATTGCGTTCTCCGAAACTATTTATCTGGTAGAGCAAACCAGATATAAGAAAGAATGTAAGAGTCTGGACATTTGTCTTCAACGAAAGAAAGAAACGTTAGTTTACAGGAAAGGACAACGGATAATTAATGTAACTTCTGAGTATCGATTTCTCGTATAAAGTTTTCCGTCCCATGAAAAACTACGGTCATTCTAAAGTCTTACAGCATGTTATCGTTTGATGAGGGGCTTTAATTCATCAAAAACGAAAAGTCTACATTTCTCCATTGAAAAAAAAAAAAACTCGAAAGGTTTCACGAGATCTCTTAGACACTAAAGGATATTTAGAATAGATATGACACTTCTTCTGTTCAAAAATTCTGGATTTCTCTAAAAAGTTTTCGTAAAAGAAATCTTTTGTTCACATTATTCAGACTAAACATTGGAAACTTTTTATAAAAACTAGAGATTCTTCAGATTGAAGAAAAAATTTAGAAAAGAAAACAATTTGTCAGGTTCAAAGGTTCAGAGACTTCCTCGCTAATCCGTACAGCTGACCAGGTTTGTCACTCCTTCGTCGTCCATCCATTTGGGATTATGATCGAGGACTATTCAAAAGGAATGAAATTCTTAGAAAAAGAGGTCAAATGGAAAACTGAATCCAACTTCCAAGACCTCAAAAAAAACACACATACCTAAACAAACAGAAAATTCATTATAAAAAGAGTGACCATACTTAAGAGAAAAACACCAATTTCTACCGTTGTACTAAAAAAAAAAATACTATCGTCATTATTGACCTTTGATCTTTATTAGATAAGTTGTTTTTCCTTAATTCT
The DNA here is from genome assembly GCA_006410555.1 of Capra ibex. Classification (NCBI taxonomy): domain Eukaryota; kingdom Metazoa; phylum Chordata; class Mammalia; order Artiodactyla; family Bovidae; genus Capra; species Capra ibex. The sequence goes on from SJYO01036187.1 coordinate 884,383, forward strand.
ATCAATCCACAATTTTATCAACGACAGTACTCTTCAGTATAAGACTTGTTATCACTATAGCCTTCGAATCGAGGGACAAAACTTACTCCTTTCCAATACTCTCTTGTGTATCACGAAAACTGAATCTCGTTGTATTTGAAAAAACCACTCTCCACCCATTATTTCAAATAAAAGAATAATATCTTTGTATAAGGAGTCTTTTACAGGAATACATACTCCACTAAAGGTCAAAATATTTTTATTTTGATTTACGGATCTTTCTTTTTATGTGGTTTCACAATTGTAACCAAAAATAGACCCACAAATATTTTTTTAGTGAATTTTCATTAAAATTAAAAATTAAATTCATTAAAATTAAAAGAAGTAAATGAAAAGGAGAACACGAGATTAAAAATAACAACAACAAGACAACGATTCAGTACAGGTCGAGAAACACTAGGGTGTTTGACGTCGTGTGGTCCTAAGGGTCAGGAAGTGATAGAGGACCTCAAACGAATTTAAGGACAGGTATCTCAGTCTCTACGACAGATTGACGGAGTTGGAGACGGCGTCAGAGGAAAACGGAAGCCAAAAAGGGTCGTAGTCCTAGAAAAGATAACTCAGCTGAGAAGCGTAGTCAACCGGTTTCATAACCTCGAAGTCGAAGTCGTAGTCAGGAAGGTTACTTATAAGTCTCAACGAAAGGAAATCCAAATTAACTAAATTAGAGGAACGTCAGGTTCCCTGACAGTTTTCTCACAAGAGGTCGTGGTGTCAAGACTTTGTGGTCAAGGAACCGAGAGTCGGAAGAGATACCAGGTAAAGAGTGTGGGTATGTACTCATGACCTTTTTGGTATCGAACCCGATATGCCTAGAAACAGTCGGTTCACTATGTAACAGATCCAAACATTATCCAAAGGAAGGTTACTCATTCGCAGTAGAAATTAAAGTACCGACATCAGTCGCAAGTGTCACTAAAACCTCGGGTTCTTTTATTTTAGACAGTGACAAAGGTCAAAAAGGAGAATTGTAAACGTCACTTCAGTACCCTGGTCTACGGTACTGGAATGAAAGAACTTACAACTCAAAATTCGGTTCAAAGAGTGAGAGGAGAAAGTGGGAGTAGAAATCAAGGAACAGTGACAGACGACAACCTCACTATAGTAGACGTCAAGACTCCGACAACTATAAAGAGGGTCGTCAGAACTAAGATCGAACACTAAGAAGGAGGAAATTCTCAAAAGACAAAGAAGGAGAATACGCCCTGAACCCATACTCTCTAGATTTGTACCTACAAAAACAAGTAATACGAATCACAAGTGACCCTCAAAACTTAGAAATTCCTGAATTGAAAATTAACATCTTTTATAAGGAGATTGAAAAGACTCATACAGGAGGGGTGGGAAAATACAAAGGAGAAATACTTCAAGAATGATCTACACCCTTGAAAGCCCGCATATGAGGTGCAGAATTGGAACGGAAGTACGAAAGACAAGGAAACGAAAAACGGAGTGCAAGACAATAAAAACGAACCGACAAAAGACCTAATTCTCAACTACATGAAAAAGACACTTCCTAACCTACCATTTATAAAATCCGAACTCCAGGTGTCAGAGAACGACGTTGATGAGAGGGTGATTACACTTTCTTCGACAAACGTCATATATTTATTTACTCATACCGACACAAGGTCATTTCGAAATAAATACTTTGTATCTAACACTGGTCTAAATAAACGACTGGGATAAGATCTACCGACTAAAAGATGACCGGAACGTCATAATAACAACAAACCAATCTAAATAAAAAAGTGAACCTAAAAATAAAAAGTTCTTGAGAAGAATGAATGAAGAGACTAAACAGGAAAGGGTATCGAACTATAGAGCGTCAAGACTCCCAAAAAAAAAAATTAAACAACTTCATATGAACTAAATGTCACAACGTAATTAAAGACGATATGTCGTCTCACTAAATCATTGTGTATATAAGTATAGGAAAAAGTATAAGAAAAGGTACACCAAATAGTGTCGCATAACTTATATCAAAGGACACGATGTACCATCCTTCGTGAAGCAATAAATAGGTAAGATACACACTATCAAACGTAGAGGATTAGGGCCCGAAGGATACGTAAGGAGAGGATGGGTGCGGACGTGGGAGGGTGGGGCGGGCCCGTCTCGACGTCCAGACAAGAGACACAGGCACTCAGACAAAGACAATGCGCCTATTCAAGTAAACACGGTATCAAATCCAGTGTATGTACTCATTGTCACGGATCCTAAACAGAGAGGGAAAGACCCACTACCCAGGTAGGTACAACGACCTTACCACACTAAAGTGGGAAAAAACACTGACCCTCAGTAACGTCGACAGTGTAGAGGTAGGTAAGTAGACAGTCACCGGCAAATTCAACGAAGGTACAGACCCGATAACATTCGTCACGACGTCACTTACAACTCCACGGAATTGTAAAAACTTAAGTCAAAAGAAGTATATATACGGGTCCTCACTCTAACGTCCTAGTAAACTGTTGAGACAAACATCAAAAAAAAAACTCCTTCGAGGTATGACAAAAGGTGTCACCGACGTCGTCAAACGTAAGGGTGGTTGTCACACCCTCCCACGGCAAAAGAGGTGTGGGAGCGGTCGTAAGCAATAAACAGTTGAAAAACTACTACCGGTAAGACTGGTCACACTCCACATCACGGAATGATATCAAAACTAAACGTAGAGAGATTATTAACAAATACAACTCGTAGAAAAGTACACGGACAACCAGCCGGTAGACACATAGAAGAAACCTCTTTACAGACAAATCCAGAAGACGGGTAGAAAGGCAGCCCGGCACACAGAGCAGCGACCCAACATACTCGACTGACACACACGACCTTCCACTCGGGCACGACTGGCGCGGTAAACGTGTATAAAGAGAGAGTCCGACATCCGACAGAAAGACAAATACCAAAGGAAACGATATGCTTACGAACATGCAAACTAATCCAGGGTAAACCAACAAAACAAAAACAAACGAAAATAAAGAAAACAAAACTCTCTGGTTGGATCCTTTTGACCATGTTAAAATACAGTCTCTTACAAAACGGTCACAAGAAAAGACTCTCAAAATACCACAGTACAGAATGTAATTATTCGGAAATTCGGTAAAACTCAATAAGAAAGAAAAAAAAAAATCAAAAAGAAACATACACCATACACTCACACAAGACTGAAGTAACGAAACACTCGTCGGCAGGTTGAAAGGGTCGTGGTGAACGACTTCTCTGACATAAAAGAGGTAACATATAAGAACCGAGACAGTTTCTAATCAACTGACATCCATACACCTAAATAAAGACTCGATAGATAAGACAAAATAACTAACCCCAAAGATTAAACTGAGAAAAGAAAATTACCCAGACACACAATAAAACAGAAGAAGTAACCAATAGAAGTAAAGCCAAGTAAAAATTACAACGAAAAAGTATCGAATCCAGATCCAAAGAAGACACTAAGATTTCCAGAAAAGGGGTCATCAGGTAAAAGGACCGACCCTCTGGAGACAGAATCACTCTCTCCCATGTGGTTCACCACAGAATGCAACCAATATCCGACCTTCCGACTCCCGAGTATATTAACGACGTTACTTTTTCGGAACCAAATGAAAGTCTCACGTTGATTGACAAAAGACCGAAACGAAAAGCAAAAGAGGGAGTACAGAGGAAAAAAACGAACCGTAAACCCTTCCGGGCTTTACAGGTACAAAGTGAAGAGAAGGTGGGCTGTAGCAACATGACACGAAGGAAAGGGATGTCTCAGAAGAGACAAATCTCCCGTCGAGAATCCTCTTCCCGACGTGACTGGGTCGGCAAGACATTTAGCAGGAAATGAAGATGGCAACAAGCAAAGGTATGATCAACCCGTCTACAAAAACAGAGAAACTCTTTCTTGTCTAGAGTGAGGATATGAAAATAGACAAGAAGAAGACAAAGACATTAAAGTCTGTAGAAAGACAGAGTCTAAAGAGTTCTGAATACAAGACGGTGACCGTAGGAACAAAAGGTACCGGTAACACCCAAATAAGAAAATTACAGAAACAACAAAACTACTTCAAACATCCCATCCCTTTACCCCAGAGATACAGTAACAAGTACATGAAAGAATTTCACTATTAAAACTCTAGTCTGATGGTAGAACTTAAAAATAAATTTTTTTGGAATCTTTATAGTGACTCACTCACGAACGGGACATTATCCAAGATATGACTTTGTTTATATCAGTGACAAAAGTACTGTACCTTTATCTTCGTCAATTACATGAAACACTAGTCATGACACTAGTCTCTTTGTTTGATCTAACCTCCCACAGTCCAAGATTCGACTCGAGTGAGATTGATCCGTCGTCTTCACACTGGTCATCCGTGACAAGGTACATCTTCCCTGTCGTAAAAGCTTCTAAGTTTTCTACTCTGTCTTGCACCATACAAATTCCAACATTTTCTATAAAAAACAAAAACAACAAAGTAATTTTCCACAATGAATCACTAATTTATACACACACACTCTAGAGGTATAAGAATAAAAAGAGTGTAATGAAGTAATAAAGAAAGAAATTGGGGACGGTTTATCCTTTAAACGAAAAATCAAATTTGTGTATTTCTTACTAATTACATAAAACTTTTTATTGAGAAGTCACCGTACGGTCAAAGACCCGGAAAAAGTAAAAAGAAGACAGAATTGGACAAAAATTGGAGGAAAAGTAAGAAATTTATAGTGAATTTATAGCGAATGAGGCTTTTCGAAGGGAATTGGTTTGAGATCTACAAGAACGGCCTCTTCCGCTACCGTGGGGTGAGGTCATGAGAACGGACCTTTCAGGGTACCCACCTTCTCGGACCACCCGAAGACAGACGCCCCAGCGTGTCTCAGTCTGTGCTGACTTCGCTGAATCGTCGTCGTCGTCTACAGGAACGACGTATGAAGATGTATCGTAATATATCAACGGAAGTCGGCGTGCCCAAACTTGCCACACTCAGGAGAATATACGTCCCAAAAAAAAGGCAATTCATGAATGATGTCATGATGGGCTAGATACCACCGACCAACTTAGGTGTCTACGTCTTGGTAGCTACGTCTCGGGTCAACATTTCAAAATATACCCCCAAAAGTTGACGTGTCCTAAGCCACGGGTCTATTAGGGCGGGGTTAGGGACGTAACAAGTTTCTAGTTGACATGAAGAAAATAGTTTCGACAATAATAATCGTGTGAATCAACAACGAATTAATAAGCAAACAATCTGACGTCTGATATACACACCCGTCAAACGTAAAACGAATGGTAATATAAAGATAACATCATAGACCGTCTACAAACATAGATAGGTACTTACCTTCTTGATTAAATAAGAAAAATCATTCTAAATATTACTGTTGGAAGAGGTTGATCATTTTCCGAAAGTCTTAGGAGTTCTTATTTGAAGACTTATCTTTAGGTCTAGTCAGTAAAAACGGAGGACGTACAAAAGGAACTCCTGGTGAGAGATTTTAACTCCAACTTTGATTACACGAAAACAAGTAAAATTAAAGAACGGATTTAATACACTGAGAATAACCTGAGACAGGACTGGGTTCTTATCTCTCTAGTATTCAACAATTCTCTACTTGAGGTTTATGTCACCAAACAAAAAGGGGGTACTTTTGTCTCTTTCAGTGATTTCAACCACTCTAAGTACACTTCTGTAATCTTCTTTAAGAAGACCTTTCTCGGTCAGTCTTTGCACCTCTTAACGTTTGATTTGAGTTCTGTCTTCCTGGAAGTTTTCGACTACTGAGATGTAGTCCTCGCTCTTGGAGAAGGTGGTAGGCTTAGTTTTGTAAGAGGCTCCAGAACCGACTTTTCTTCGTGGCCGTCGTCCTTCGTCTCTCTGTTTTCCCGTTTTTCCTGTACTCGACACAGTTCGATTTCTGACTGTTACTTTAATTTTTTTGTCACTAAAACGGTGGGTGACATCGGTCGTCTCCTGTTAGTCTCCTTGGACATCCATCTCGTTTCAGATACGTCCTTCACGTATAGTTCTGCGACCTTCTTTAATTCGACCTCTTCCGAGAGGCCCACGTCGTCTCGAGACTCTCGCCGTGGCCGCGGGTCGGAGTCGGACTCCGGCACGGTCGCCGCTTCGCCGAAGAGGCCTAGTGATTCTTTCGTCCATTGTTTTCTCGAACTAGACATCGCGGAAAAGGGGTCTACTATAAAGTCTACCACCACAAGGTGTGTCACAAGTATCCTAAAGACACTCTTGAAGAAGAAATGAGTCTATTGAAACTTTTGGTGACCTAATTTTCTTTAATGTGACCAGGTCACCAATCCCGAGACATGAAGGTGACATTCCTCTGTGCCTAAGGTAGGGACCAACCCCTTCATTCTAGGACGTTTGGTGTATCGTGGGGTGAGGGGAGAGGGGTGTTGTGTCTGTGTGTGTTTCACTTCGACAAAGAAATATCGTCACAATATATCTCGAAACTATAGAATTACACGTAAAACTTAGACATACTCTTGATTTTAAAACAGATGTCAAAATAGACCGGATAGAAATAAGAATTTTTTTTAAAAAAAAATTAACTAAAAAAAATTAAAAATCGACACGACCCAGAAGTAACGCCGTACGCTCGAAAGAAATCAACGTCAATCGTCCCCGATGCGATCCACACCACACGCACGACGACGGACACTCCGAAGAGAACAACGTCTTGTGTCCGAGATCCCGTGAGTCTGAAGTCACCAACACCGTAAGTCCGAGTCATCAATGGTATTCTCGAATCAACAAGGTTCCATACACCCTAGAAGGGGTCTAGTCCTAACTTGGGTCCAGAGGACGTAACCGTCCGCTTAAGAATTGACGGAGTAATTCTCCTATGGTCTCTTCAGGAGCAATGAAAAAACTTCTTTTCAAAATAAATTGAAGTAGACAATAATTCAACGTCGTACTTACTTTAATAATTACCACGTAAATTACACTTAGATCCATATTTTCTTCTCTTCTTTGAAGTTCTTCTTTCACTACAACGAAGAGTCTCGTCACAAAGATCTTGTCTTCGATTTTTCCACCCAAATAAATCTATCTAAAATATCCAAATAGGTACCGTCGGTTTCCAATCTACTTATTATTCACAAGAAAATTCAAAGACAAATTATGAAGTGACTATATAGTCCATTTGTCAGAAAGTGACACGAACATTAAAAGGAAGTCTCAAAAGACATGAAAATACACATAGTTATAAATTACGGGAAAATTCCACAAAAACTTTTCACAATCAACGAGTCAGTATAAGGTGAGACGTTGGGGTGTCTGACATCGGGTGGTCCGAAGAGGTAGGTACCCTAAAAGGTCCGTTCTTATGATCTTTGACAAAAATTAACCGGTAATTATAAAAAATTTCATTCAAAAAGGGGACGGAAAGTCTCATTACGATGAGTAAACATTTTAATCCATAAAAGAAAAAATTCTTACTCATTGAGGAATTAAGATGTTAGGTCTACAATGGTGTCAATCAAAGAAATACGTATAGAAAGTCCGGAAAAGGAAATAATCTTTTTATGAGTAGACAAACCGACGGAGACCACAATCAACATCGTACGTCCGGAAGTAAGACCGCACGTCCGAAACGCGACGTGACTCACCCGAAATCGTCGACACCACGCGCCCGGGGCCCCGAGCCCCCGAAGTCGTCGACACCACGGACCCGTGGCCCCGAGCCCTCAAAGTCGTCGACACCACGAGTCTGAACCACGGATGGGGGGGGTGGGGGCGTGCACCTGAGGAAGGGGTCAGCCCCCAACTTGGGTGCAGGTGGTGTTACCTTCCGTCTAAGAAGAATTGGTAACCTGTTTATCCCTTCTGGGAGTTCGGAAAAGAAATATATAAATACCTACACTTACACAAATTACAAATTGAGTATAAATCTTGTATTAACTCTTGAGATGACACATAGTAAAACGTCAGATGAAATGGTATAATTATTAAGAAAGTCTACTATCGAAAATGACCAGTAAATCACAGGACAATGTGTTTATATCAGACAAAGACTTGATCTAACAAAATGTGTTAATTCTACCACTTGTAGAAAAATGTCTTAGAAACACGTTCACAGACTAATCCTTTGCAAAACATAATCTGAATGCCAGTCTTAGCAGACGGATACCTTAAACCCAAAAATGACAAGGTGTGTAGAAGTTAGAAAATGGAACTCAAAAGATAAATTATCTCCTGAAGGAACCACCGACTCTGTCATTTCTTAGGTGGACGTCACACCCTCTGGACCCACGTCAGGGACCCAGCCCTTCTGGGGACCTCTGCCTCTACTGATGGGTGAGGCTAGAAGACCTCTCAGGGTACCTGTCACGTCAGGTACCCGAGCGCTTCTCATCCTGTACTGACTCGTTGATCGTGAAAGTGAAGGTGAAGACAAATTATATTTTATTTCTCGTTTTCGAGAACATAAGACCTAGTATAGATCATTGACGAACTGAATCTACAATCGGACAATTGAATATTAATAGTATGTCTAACAATCTCCATGACCTAAAAATTAAGACAGTAAATTTAAATAGGTATCCGAAGTCTACTCTGGTGTTGTCAACCGTAGTGATTTTAAGTTCTGTTCTCTACATTCTGTTACTCTCTTTTCATACACGGCTTTGACGGTCTCTTTCCTTGGAGTGTCTTCCTTTTTAGTCAAAACTGTGGGGAAGCCCCTCTAAATGAGAGAATGTCATGGCTCAATCGACTCTTTGGTCACGAGTGGTGGTACGATCCGTAGTGTGCCGTGGACTGATTCGCCGAAGGAAGTTTCAGTAGGGTCTTCCGTTTCCATCTTTGGAGTCCCTAACCCCTGAGTTATAACTTACACTTTACACGTTGCGTCGGGAACCTTTTTGCTTCATTTCCACTCATAAAAATGATCACGTAGAAAAAAATCTTAAAGTTTCAATGACTCAAAGTCACTGACGGACCGTTATTAACCCAACTTAAAGTAAACGGAAACAAATGACCAGTGTGTCGACCTATCACTATAAAGACAAAAAGTTCTCTGCTTTTCTGATCTACTCAAGGAAAGAATGTTAAATTTTAACTAGAAATATTTCGAAATAGATTTCGAAAGGTACCACGTAAAAAGGAGACCAAAATTTCCTCTCTTTGTGACCCCTTTACTTCTCGCTCGTCGTTTAAGCTTTCGGTAACTGTACTTAACAAAGTACTCTATTTATGCACGCGCACACACACATACCGACACACATCGTGTATAACGACTACCCGGTAGAAATTAGACCAAAGGAACAAACCAACCAAAAATTTAATAAACACTATGATGACAACGACTCTTCCTTAAAACTATAAGGTTTAAAATAAGAGGTACATTTTTCCCCTAATAAAATCGAAGATTAGTCTACAAAAGACAGAACATCGATTTGGCTTTCACTTACACTTCGGTAGACACCAATTTCAACAGAGTAGTGGGTTTAACCGGGGTTTTGCATTCCGCCACCTCCAGGTGGGACGACAGTAACGTCGACACTTCGGCGAGTTGAGGTCGTCACAGGACGACCTTTCGGGTAGGTTTTTTCGTCGACACCATTCTTCGTCTAGTCGAGCCCACGCAATCAGACACACTATTCCTTCGCTCCTTCTAAGAGAAAATCGAGAGAAATAATACACATTATAGAAGACAGTGAAGGATTCATAAAAAAAATTACAAATCCATCAATGATATAAAATATAAATGTCGAATCCGTCCCAAGAAACCCCAAAAAAAATTTCGGATTAATATTATAAAACGAATAAACATGTAAGACAGAAACCTAATAACTAAGAACCTGACTAAGAACCTAGAGTTTTTTTCACTTAGACGAGTTTAAACTTTCAGACTGAAACGGTGACTCAATGGAATGACAGTGAAAACATCCGATAACAGGGTGAAGAGAGACTCCTGTTTAGTCAGTGACACGGACTCTGTCTTTTTGGATCTCTGTCCATTACGGAAGGTCAAGAAAAATTGGTGTCAAATCTGGTGACAATGGTAAAAACAAAAGATTCTTATTGTGACGATCTATTAAACTTTATAAATGTTAAATCGATGTAGATTTATTTAGACAATTTGAAGTTTAATTGACGTTTTTGGGGACTATAAGTCCCAACGACAAGAGAAAACTACGATAACAAACATAAAACGGACACAATAAATTTTTTACAAAAATTTGTGGATAGACTTAAGAGGACATTTCCTACTTTGACCAAATAGGGTTTAGTCATTTTGTCAAGAAATACACAAAAGAGTTTTTGTCGAGAAGTGATTTTAAGAAACACATGGACCCTGGTCCACTAGGCTGGACGGTTGGTAACTGTTTCCCGTTAATAGATTATTGGAAAACCCAAAAAAGAATGTCAAAACATGACGGAGGTCGGGTCAGGAGAAGTCTCGGAGGGGGTGGCCTTCATAGACCGGGAAGGAGTAGGGTCTACCGGTGTTTTTGAGCGGCTGAGTCGAGACGGAGTTGTCCTTTCGGGGGTGAAAGATACCTCCTACTAAAACTCTTTGATTATACCCTCTAAAGTCCTCCGTTTAATCTTCGACTCTAACTAGACCTAGGACCCTTCCTACTTCTACTGGAAGACGAACTCGATAGTCTTTACTAACTATCGACTTCCACCATCATCTTGTAAATTTCGTTTTGTTTCTTTGAGTGGTTTTTTGACCTGAATCAAAGTAGATAATATTGTAAATAGGTTTTGCCACTAAAGAAATCAGATCTTAAACGGGGTTTAGTCTTCACATGCAGACTCAATAGGTGCTCAGGACCTAAGGAACCCCAGTCTAAAAATTTAGGGAACCATTAGTAAAACAGGCAAACTACGGTAACAAGTCGTAGAAACTCTTTTTTCAAGACAGAATGGGGAGAGAGGTGTTTTTCTGACTCGCCCTCTGGATTCACTTTCCCACTTCTTTTGAATCACTGAGGAACTCCACAAACAGTCAAAAGTGGAAAAAAGGGAAATAACATATTAAAGAAAATACATAACAGAATTACATGGATAACAATTGGACTCAAGCTTTTCCCACTTCTGTCGACGATGGTAATTCCTGGTTTAAAGTACGGTGGCGATTTTTTTTATAGGTGAGTCACACACAATTTAACATACAGAAAAATTTCCATAAACCTCTTAAGTTGATTCGAAAATCTTTGTCGACTCGTCGAGTCCTTTGGACATTAAACCTGTATTGAAAAACCTGGACTAAAAGTGCGAAGACGAGACATTCGGAGACTTTCCGTTATCGATTAAATAATAATGACATTAAAAAATTCCGAAATTTCACGGAGTCCCCAGGAGACTTTGATTAAAAGATAAAGACCCTAAGGGACCTAAGAATTTTTCTCTACCACTGCATTACTAATGTCCTTAAATAAAAAATCGTTCTTTCAACAGGGAAGAGAAGAAATCACGAACGAAGGAATGACCACACATAATAGTGTCCCTATTTTTAACCAATCACAAAAAGTAAAGACTAAGAGGAACGTTTGAGGAGAACGGGTCATAAATAAACCACGGGAAATGGGTGGACTCCCCCTTCTTGCTCGAGTGAGTTCGACGGCAATAAATAGGTACCTGATGTCGTCATGGGCCTTAACATGACATCGTCCTCAATGGCTCTACGAGACCCCCACATAACATACGGAAGGCCAAGAGAAGTAAAGACTTAACTTAAAAGAAAAGAACTACAAGTAGAGGAAGTATAGTGGAGTTCCAAATCTGAACACTTCCTTGTTCATGCTACCCCTATTATCAGAACTTTCCTCTGTATAACATGTATGTATTAGTTTTCCTTCTCCTTTCCTGCACGGGCAAAACTATGAAACGACATCCACCGGTCAAAACAAAGAGTTTTCCTTTAGACTGGGTGGACAGCACAACCGAGGATTCCTTGACGACAACATTCGCCGAGTAGTTCTCAACTTGGAGCACATCGGAACAACCCTTATACTTTTCCTTCTTTCGGTGTCCTGACGGGTTAAGTCAGAACCCTTCTAGACCTACTAAGATGTGTTCGTTTTTACTGAACTTTAAATACATATCTATGAATGGATGGTCAGGTAGAAGTCGACTGACTCACAACAGATTATCGGGAAGAGGTTTCGTCCCCACTTTACAAGACCAAAGTGGTGTCTAAAAGATGAGTAAAGCAAAAACCTTAGCCGAACATCTAAGGTCCAGGGAAAACATATATTGGAAATAAGAAAACGAAAATTTTTTTTAAAAACAAAGTATAAATTTCGGAACACAATCAGTCACTAAGTACAAGTGGTAATAAACTTGTCAAACGGTAATGTCGTTCTATTTATGAATAAACACAAAATTTATTTTGACCACATCCTTGCAGAACTACAACACTCAATTCATCAGCATGTAGTGAAGTCCGACTCTAGACGGAGTCATCTCCGGGTCAATCTTACAACAACTTGGAAACACATACACTAGGTTAAAGTGTCTAAGATAAACAGAAATGTTTGGAAAATGTTCCTGAACCACGGTTTGAAGGGGTGTACACTTCTAAAAAAAGACTGTTACTACGAATGGGTAATAATAAGATTGAGTTGATTACAGTAATTAAGAAAATTTCTTCTCTCCCAAATCTTCGTTAGAATCTACCGAAGTTGTTAAATCTTAAAAGTTCGTACTTTCGTATATACTTTAAAAATCAAGTCCCTTCAGGTCAAAAAACAATACCTTTATGTGTATTTAAACAATTGGTGGTTTCTTATATCCGGAAGGGCCTACCGCGTCACCATTTCTGAGACGGACGGTTTGTCACGGACCCAACCCTTCTAGGGTACCTCATCCTTTAGCGTTGGACGAGGTCACAAAACGGACCTTTTAACTTACCTGTCTCCTCGGACGACCCGGTCGCAGGCACCCCAACGTCTCTGTACTGACTCGTGTGTGTGTTGCATTTAAAAAGGTGTATGAGATTTTCAGCAGGGGTTGTTCAACTTAGTTGAACAGTGTCGTTTTATAGCGTATAAGTCAAAACTCACTACTACCAAAAGTCAAAATTGTCCCTTTTCCAGGTTTGCATGTTAAAACGCTATCGGTCTCTAAGGTGTGATTAACCGTCGAAGAAACACACACAGTCATTTCCCGGGGAGCTTCGAGACCGGGACTGGAGGTTAGGGTCCCCGGGAGAGAGCACCGGTCTTGTACCAAATACGAGGAGCACCGGTCGGACACCAGTCACAAATCTGTGTCAAAGTCTTTATTTCGAATAAGAGGTATGACTAGTTTCAAGGTGCTAGGAAAAGATTTTAACACCGAAGTAAAACGGTCTGACGAAGACGTTAAGAAATTTTATAAACGAAACAGTTCTTGGTTCTCCTTGACACACCAGAAGTCAACGGTACAATGTGGTGAAATCGACTGTACATGACTCTACATGACTCATGAAGAATGCACGGACACTTAAGTGTATAGATAAAGCTGTGATTAGGATATGACGTAACTTTCTAATGACGAAAAATAGGGGTGACATCACAGTTCATAAAAGTCTATATTGTTATTCATATAAAAATACACGTCAACCCAAACTAAACAACTTGGAAAGTTCTTGAACGAATTTAGTCTAGAAACTTTCGACGACTTATTTATATACCTTCATAGGTATCCAATATGTAGACTGACACAATTATTAATAGATTTGAGTAACTTAAAAACTTTATTTCGATGTCCGTAGTTACGTTTTTATGAATTATAAAAGAATTGTAAAATGTTATTTTCCCAGTCTCATACTTTTCCGGGGGTTTATTGTCGTTAATTCTTAAATACAAAAATGGGGTTATCCGTTTTCGGGTTCCACCGAGGTAAGAAAAGTCCAATTTTTTTTTACATAAAAATTTTTATCCTTAGTGATTCACCCGGGTAATCATTTCAAACCAACCTATACTGACCCTTCCACAACGACGTAACCTCAGTCACCCTTACTCGTTTTTCACCCAATTTTGAGTCATTACGGACAAGGACCGAAAAACAAGATCTAAGACACTGACTAAACAGAAGTCTATCCTTCTGTTGCCAGACAATTCTACTTCCCATTTGAGTAGAATCGACATTTTCTAATAACATCCTGAACGGACCACCAGGTCTCCAACTTTGATGTGCGTCGTGGACCCTTGGTAGATATCTCTCGTAGTAGGTAAATTATGAATGTGGGTAAAGTAAGGACAATGAAAAAGGAATTTTCACAAAGTTTCGACCCCAAACGAAGGATTTAAGTGGTGCGCGAAGGTGACGTCGTCCGGGTCCAAAACTAGGGAACAGTCCTTTGTCTAAGACGTACGGTCCCGGTTTATTTTTAGCTGTCAAACGACTTATCTGTTTACTGACTCTATCCCGTAACCCACCTCCTTCTCTTCAATTTATCTCCCTAGGGAGGGAACCATCCGAATAAACAATTACTCAAGTGAATAAACCAAACTCTCCAGTTCCTTCTATCAGTTCAAATCTTTTTGACTCCTTTACACTTTCTTTATGCAACCGTATTGACGGTGTCCTCATAAAACCTGATGGGAGGGAACTTCTCCGAGTTTAATCTTGTGTTTAAGAAGGGCAGTAATTTGTGACGACCGGCGATCCCTGTCTTAAATTCTTCGTTCGGGGTCGAGACTTTATGAAGATTCCCTTTTCATCGTCCTTACTTTACCCATTTTCATAATTTGCCTACTACGACAGATATCTACCGACGGTCCCCCGCGGCACCACTTCTTAGGTGGTCGGTTACGACCTCTGCGTTTTCCACACACAAGTTGGAGACCGAGTCCTTCTAGGGGACCTCATCCTTTACCGTCATAAGAACGGACCTTTTAAGCTATTTGTCTCCTCGGACCGTCCGATGTTAGGTATCCCTGCGTCTCAGTCCGTGGTGATTCACTGGCTTGTGTCTTTTTGTAGATATCTCTCCTCCTACTCTTTAGGCACTCAAGGTCTGACCGGTCTCCTCCAAAGGAACGTCATAATCTAGACCTCAAAACACATCAAATCATTTCCTCTACTACACTCGACATTTGTTTCGGTTTTGAAACTCGTTGATTACAAACAAAAATTACTGGAGACTAGTAGGGCAACCATCAGAGTCTCAGTCAGACTAAGAACGAGTCTAACGACTGTCGACAAGAACCGGTTTCTTATTCGATAAAAATTTTTTTTTTCCTACATAAAATTTACACTTAACCTCAGTGAGACGAGTATTTTAGGAGTGCACGGAAGGGGAAGGGAGGTTTTAATTTGAGTTCGAGCACTCGTGTCGTACGTTCCGGGACCACGTGAGCGGAGAAGGTAGTAAGTGGAAGTACGAGATGTGCACGTTTTGATGACCGGTGACTGGGGAACATGTGATTAGAGTGACGGAGACGATTACGGTAGAGAAAAGAGTAGACAAAAAGACGACTGAGATGTATGGTGTGCTGAACGCCTAAAGGAGAGGGATGTGGGACGAGAGGGAGAGGGTTTACCCCAGACTACGGACAGAAGATCCGTGTATGAAACAAATGGGAAGTAACAAAACTTTCGCGGACAGGTAGAAGGAGTCGTCTTATATGTGACGAAGTCTATCTCCGCGAATGATTGAATATACAAGAGTCGTGGATGATGGCCAGACCGAGACTCTTCCTTGCGGTGTCGGACCCACCGAAGTTGTTGTCCATAAAAGAGTGTCGAGACGTCCGATCTTAGGAGGTAGTACCACATCCGATCAAACCAAAGAGGGCTCCGGAAAGAGAGACCGGACGTCTACCGGGGGAAGAGTGGCACAGGACAATACTCCGTACCAGAGGGGAGATACGGGTCCAGACACCGAAAATAGACACGAATAAATACCGACACGACCCGGGAGCAACGACTCACACCCACAAGCGATCCAGGTCGTTCGTCCCCGGAGAGGTCAGCATGCTCCCGACGAACGGCACCGAAGAGAACGACGTCTCCAAACCGAGATCTCGAGTACCCGAAGTCATCAACCCGCGTACCAGAATCGACGGGGTACTGTACACCTCAGAAGGGTTGGGTCTCTAGCCTGGGGTCAGGGGACGTAACCGTCCACCTAAGAATTGGGGACCCGGTGGTCCCTTCAGGGTGCACAGACAAGATGAGAGACATCTTCCTGTCATCACTGGAACCTAATCCCGGGTGGGTACCGACACGCGTATACGTGAGTCAGTGCAGGCTGAGAAACGTTGGGGTACCGAGTAGACAGGCACCTTAAAAGGTCCCTTCTTATGACCTCGTCACATGGTAAAGGAAGGGAGCCCCTAGAAGGGTTAGGTCCCGAGTTTGGGTGTTGAGGACTGAGAGGACATGACCATCGACTCAAGAAATTATCGACTCGGTGGTCCCTTCGGGTGGGTATACTGGAGTTTTTGGACTTAAAGGTGAAATTCCTGGAGAAAGATTCATCAGTGTAAGATCTCCATGACCCATATCAAAGTTATGTACTTAAAACTCCCGGTGTGAAGTCCAGTATTATCTTTCGTAGGTTATTTATGACGACTTACTTGCTTTTTCAAGAACTGGGTAAAGTCCCCGACAACTAGAAACGATCTGACGGAGATAGAGAAGGGTTGGCGTAAGAAACGGTACGAAGTAAGTCGTTCGACACTCAGAAGACCAACTCTCCGTTCTTGAAATTTGACTCTCTTTCCTATAAGAAGTTATACAGAGACACCCGGTCAACTAAACGTCTGTGGACTCTTGAAGTCTAAAAATGTTCTTGTAGTATTGATCAACCTTGTGTGTTTTCCTTTGTTTACACGGTATCATGAAAAGTGACTATTCAAGTAACTTGGTCACTATTTAAGTAAGTGTTCAAAGTTTTAAGTTTTACATATATTCCCATTTGTCGGTTTCAGGAGGGACGAGGACGGGGTCGAGGACGGAGGGGGTTTGGTCAAGACAAAGAGTCCATAAGATCTCTCTAAAATCCAAGTATATTCGTTTTTATAAAGAGAGATTATACATTTTGTATTAGTGGAGCTAAAAATAATATAGTACTTGTCAGAATTTAAGACTTAATGTTTAACTACTGTTTAGGACAAAGTGGATATGGGTATGGTCGATAGGTGGGGGTCCTATCCCGATCTCAAGACCGGGGGTCCTCATCCCGATCTCAACCCACTCGTTTCACCCGTATTAAATTCCCTCGTGAGTGAGAGTCTCGACATGAACGTGTCCGTTCACACTACTGAATGTAAAACGAGGAATCCGAACGGGGTAGACTCTAGGTCGAAACGACCGAGACGATTTAATAAAACTTCATTTGGAGTCTATGTAGTATCGAATGAAAAATAGAATGACATATAATCTATGGAAAAGTATACTCCTGTGTTTCTAGAAGTTAAAAATGATATTAACGTATTATCATAATGTGAGATACTTGTACGTTATTAACTCGATTAAGGATAACTATCTGTAAATCCAACAAAGGGTAGAACCATAAAATTTGTTACGACGTTACTAATATAGTGTATACATTTAAATAAACATACTAATTTATAGATCTCCACCTCGAATTATTAAATATAATGGTGGTGAAAAAAAGAAACGGTCGGATCAGGCCCTTTTGCTGAAGAACCATCAAATCAACCGTAAAGAAAATATTACTCACTTCAACTTGGACAAAAGTATACAAACTTCTTTAAACATAAAGGAAACGATTTTAACGGTTAAAAATAAACCCCAGAAACACAGTCTAATCTTTACCGACGTTTAAGAAATTACGTGAAGAAATTTCACCCGAAATCCCTGAAGGGACCACCAGGTCACCGGTTCTGAGGGTCGACGGTTACGTCCCCCGGACCCAAGTTAGGGACCAGTCCCTTGATCTAGGACGTACGGTGTCGATTCTGACCGTGTCGGTTTTTTCTCTCTCTCTCTCTACCTGAGACAAAAAGGTCGGGAACTCAGACCGGACCCCCCACTTGTAATATGATCGAGAGCTGGACCGGAAAGTCCCGTGGCAATCGAAGTCAGAACCGAAGAATCTCGGAACTCGGGGGTGCATTATTTCGTGTGGAGTACCGGTCTCTCCAGTACACCACTCCGTGACTCCGGTGTGTCTGTGCCTCCGACTAAGTCCACCCCGGTCGGAAGGTTTATGTGTGCGGTCGGAATCTACGTGGAAGGCTTCGTCTTTTCAGTGGGTCGACTCGGGAGAGGTTTGCGAACTGGGTGATTCCAGTGTTTAATTTTTTTTTTTTTTATTTCCGACAACATTCGGTAATTCGAAACATTACAAAGAATGTGTCATCAAAAAAAATACATAATCATTTTAATGGGTAAACAAACTACATCATATTTGTATGAAAAGGGTCTAGAAGAGTAAAACGAATAAAACTACCCAAAAATAAGTACCTTTTGATATACTAAAAATATATTAACTTACATAATGAAGAGAGAAGTTTTGGTTGATCTCGTACGTTTACTCATTTTATGTTTAAAAGTCTTGTTCTCTCTACTTGACAGATACTAATTTGATCTACTTGATGTTTCTTTAATTTTGACTTCTTTTGATTACGGACACATGACTCAGTGTGGGTCGAGAGACGCCGGGGTCCCTGATCGGGCGACCGCGGAGACAGACACCCTAAGAGGTCCGCTCTTGTGACCTCGCCCAACGGTAAGGGAGGAGGTCCCGTAGAAGGGGTGGGTCCCCAACGTAGACTTAGAGGACGTAACGTCCGTCTAAGGTCTCTTTGTTTTGATTTGTAAAGAGTTTCTTAGTTTTAAACTTGTTATCGGTGGCACATGAATCTAAATTTTTTTAATTAAGATTCAACAAGATCCAAATTACATTAGTGTCATTTTTATGGTTGTCCTGAATGAATTGAAAGGATTAAAAATTTTCAGGACAACCATAAAAATGACACTAATGTAATTTGGATCTTGTTGAATCTTAATTAAAAAAATTTAGATTCATGTGCCACCGATAGCCTCTTCCGTTGCCGTGGGGCGAGGTCATGAGAACGGACCTTTTAGGGCACCTACCTCCTCGGACCATCCGACGTCAGGTGCCCCAGTGATCCTCAGTCTGTGCTGACTCACAGAAGTGAAAGTGCAAAGTGAAAGTACGTGACCTCTTCCTTTATCGTTGGGTGAGGTCACAAGAACGGACCTCTTAGGGTCCCTGCCCCCTCGGACCACCCGACGGCAGAGACCCCAGCGTGTCTCAGCCTGTGCTGACTTCGCTGAATCGTCGTCGTCGTCGTAAGATTTCTAAATTCCTTTTTGTTTTTATTGATCCTTTTAAGATACTTGAAAAACAGGACGGTTTATTTTTATTGTCTCTATGATCAGATTTATTTATGATTCTGGTTG
Organism: Capra ibex; assembly: GCA_006410555.1. Taxonomy (NCBI): domain Eukaryota; kingdom Metazoa; phylum Chordata; class Mammalia; order Artiodactyla; family Bovidae; genus Capra; species Capra ibex. Next base: position 903,765 of record SJYO01036187.1, read on the forward strand.
ACTTGTTTTATATTTAAGATATGTATTTTTGTGTATGGATGTGTGTGTGTGAACTATATGATATTTACACCGTAAATTTTAATTTACTCCTTGTTTCCCAATAAAATAAAAAAACATTATCACTACCTGTTCACCCATCGGTGGATCTTTGAAATTTCAACATAGTCAAGATTCTATATGACCATATTTAAGATCTACCTAGTTTCTAAATTTACCTTTTACCGTTTTAGTAATTCCTTTTCATTTAGAGGAGAGTACTCAATATACTCAGTTAACTGACCAACATTTCTAGTCAGGAATTTTCAATCCTTAGCACGGAAGTCTTTATCCTTTTACATTTTTGTTCATCGATTTTTTTTTTTTTTCATCGATTCGTAAAGACGTAGACTCTAGTCTGTCCACATGACCACACAAGATAAGTGTGACAGAAGTTTAAGTCGTTTAGAGTTGAAAAGGTACACAAAAGATCCAGGAAAATTTTTTAATGAAAGTACAGGAAACTAGAGTGTAAAAATACTCCAACAATAATTATAATAGGAGAAATTTGTCTTCTAGAATTTTGACTCGGTCCTGAGACACCACGGAAGGTCCACTGTCTGGGGAAACAAAGGGAAAGGAGAATAAATATCTTTTCGAAATTGGAGGATCCGGAAGGGACTCAAAGATTCTCATTTAAATTAATCTCTTCACTCTTTTACGTCTTTGTTTCCTTTTGTCAGTTTGTTCTGTTTTATTACTCAAATCGGTACTTTGTCTTAGTTCCCGATGTCTATTATAGGACTCGGTATAGAAACTCAACAAAACGTCCATGATTTTGGTCCCTCTTTTTCGCTTGATGGAGCACTGGTACTTGTGTATCGGAAGTCTGACGGACCCCGGACTCCTAGAAATTATGACTGGGGACACTGGAGTCGACCAATGGATTGGTGGGTCACTCTCTTGACACGTATTCGACTAGTACATAGGAGTTGGAAGAGGGAATGAAACAGAAATTTTTAGGAGAGGATTTTCTGTGCCTCCACAAACCCAGAAAACTGCCACTCGACGGACAAGGGGACCGACAGGAAGTGGTGCTTGGTCACAGTTGTCGAACCGAAATGACGAGGAGGAGCCTCGTCTGGGTTCAAACCAAACCATTCTTAGAGTCAATTTGTTCAATGCTAAGACGATGAACGCCTTCACACAGACGACGACGATTCACCGAAGTCAGCACAGACTAAGACACGTTGGGGTTTCTGCCGTCGGGTGGTCCGAGGGGGCAGGGACCCTAAGAGGTCCGTTCTTATGACCTCACCCAACGGTAAAGGAAGAGGTTACGTACTTTCACTTTTCAGTTTCACTTCAGCGAGTTCACCACAGATTAGATTCACCACAGGGGAACCTGCTCAGGGAAGCTGAGACTCAAAGTCAAAGGAGTAGATATTTTACCCATAAGGTTAATTTCCTTTAAAGACAGTCGGGTGTTGGGTCTTATATCAGATTGGTTCAGGCTGGGGAGGGGAAGTCGACACAATGGGTCCTTTGCTATACGACCTTCCGACTCTGGAACTACACATGTGTGCATGTGATGAAGAAGTAACCTAGAAATTGGGGTACTCCTTCCTTGTAAAAATAGAGGTAAAACAATTATTGATTCGGTTCTGTCCCGTTCCCACTCATTGTAAGAACCAGTGTGTGATATTCTCACGTCCTAAACTCGGATCTTTAGTCCAAAATCCCAAAAGTAAGTTGTAACTAGGAGGCGACGGTGGATTGTTTATCGAGAGGTTTTTCGACTACTCTCAACTTAGTCAATGACCTCATTGGTGTCGTGGACCGAAACTTTAGCATAGCAGACATCGGGTTTCACAGTCGACGCCCTCGGGACTCAAACCCGAAGAACGCCGGGATGGGACAGGTGGTGCTGCGCCGACAGTTCGGATTTAGGGTCCCTTCGTCCGGAATCTTTTTGGTGACTTGGTGTGGTAAAGTCTCCTCGATGCGTCCCCTTGCTAGGCCGAGCATTTTGGTTGAGGTTTCGCTTCAGCGCTACCCGTCGGCGCCGGCGGCGTGTTGGCTTCGGCGCGAGGGGAAGGTCGGAGGGAGGTCCACCGCGACGTCCTTGTTGAGCGAAAGGCTTTCCCTCAGCGACGGCACGCCGAAGGGGCCCTGCGAGACCTCGTGGCTTTATTGGCTGAGGACACCGATCTCTCCATAAAAGGTCCTTGGCGGGTGCAGCGGCGGACTCGTGCCGCGTGAAGGCGAAGGCCGAGCCACAAGGCCTTCAACGAAAGACTCTCTCTCACACCTCGTCACACCACGAACACTCGAAGGTCGTACCGCATGGCCCCGGTCCCGGTCTTCCACGTCTTCCACTACCACGTCGGGTAGCATAGGACGAGCTACGCACTCGTAATCGTCGAAACCCGGCCCTTTACTCCCCGCTCCTCCTCTGCCTCATCCGGGCTCCCTCGCCTCACGCCGGCGAGTAGGGTACTCGGGGACCCCGCCGGCTCCGATCCTCTTTCGCGCCCCTCAACTTCTTGGTCAATACCCGCCCTCCACCCGAGCCCGTCTGGGACGCGACCTCTTACGCCATCACCACCCCACTCACCCCTTCCGCTGAAATTAATATATGACTGACTTTCGCCCACAATTGCGAAAGGTGGCCCTCCCTCTGGAGCCGCGCCTTCTTTGAGGTCCTTCTACTCTCACCCCTCGATAAGGAAAGGTCATAAATCACTACCGGACTACCCACAAACCTGAACGGTCCACCGAGTCTTAGGCAGACGGCTATGCCCCCTACCCCAAAACTAGGGTCTCACTTCTTCTAGGGTACCTCTTCCTTTACCGTCGGGTGGGGTCTGAAGAATGGACCTTTCGGGGTACCTGTCTCCTTGGACCCCCCGATGTCAGGTACCCCAGTGTTCTCACCCTGTCCTGGATCGCTGACTTGTCGTTGTCACCCATGGATCAACCCGTGAAAGAAACGGATCCGTGTCTCAAGCGCAAGTCTCTTTACTCTACGCCCATCTAAATTGCTCAAGGTCCTTCGTCTCAGATACGAACCGCACACACACAAACACACACACACACACACACACACCACAAAAAAAAGGGAATTGAGAACGACGTCTTAGAGTAGAAGTCTATGAACGTTTTACATTCAACAAGAGACAAAACAAAAGTTCAATTTCCACTTAAATAAACCGACAAACATAGTATGACAGACTAGTAACAAGATCTCAACTTTTTACTTTGACCTCTAACCCTCCCGTAAACTCCTCTCCCTCACGGTCCTTTCGAGATTACACTGTTTTACCATACATCGGTACGGTACCCGAAGGGACCACCGAGTCTGCCCTTTCTTAGAAGGACGTTACGTCCTCTGGGTCGAACCTAAGGACCCACCCCTTCTAGGGGACCTCTTCCCTTACCGTTGGGTGAGGTCGTAGGAATGGACCTCTTAAGGTACCTATCTTCTCGGACCTCTCGATGTCAGGTACCCCAGAGTTTCTCAACCAGTACTGACTCGGGGATTGTGTCGGTACGGCTGAGGTTCGTACGTTTCTTGACACAGCAATGATGAAACGTTCTGGTTTTAATTATTAAAGCTTTTCATTAATGACCGACTATACTATCACCGTGAACCCATAACCATGAAAGGAACCCTAATACCGTTCTTGTAACCTGGGAAAGGTACCGTGGAGTCCTACTCTGTGACCTTCTTTTAAAGTCAGTCGAAAATGATCCAGTATTCCACCACACAATTCGTGAAACCCTCCACCTCTGTGTGAATAACTATCTTTTCTGTGACCTTCTCCTTCTAACCTCCCTATCCAAGTCTCCTAAATCACTTGGGAAAATGAGGGAAAGGAAACCTCCCTAAAAATAGTTGAGTTTTAAACTGAACCGTCTCGTCTCATAAATAGGGACTTTCTTTTACACAAAGGACACCAAGACTAAAATCATACACTGCTGAATTATCTTTTCGTAATTAAAGTTCGACAACATTAAAAATTTGTGTCCTTAACTCCCAGAGTGAGGACCAATAATCCCGAAGGGTCCACCGTGATCATCATTTCTTGGACGGACGGTCACGTCCTCTACTCTTCTCTGAGCCCAAAGTAGGGATCCAGTCCTACTAGGGGGCCTCCTCCCGTACCGTTGCGTGAGGTCATAAGAACGGACCTCTTAGGTAGGGAACCCATCTCCTCCGGCCGATGTCGGGTACCCTAACGTTTCTCAACCTGTGCTGAATGCGTAAGGACCAATAATCCACACTCTGCACCTTTTGTCTACGATCTCTTCTGACAGAACGTCGACCTCAAACGAGACCATCTATTCTTTCTTCGGGAAAAACGATAGAACAGTGTTTAAAAGTGAGATTTATATATCTCTGATATTCGTTGTCTTTATACTAACTCAGAGTTTTTGTGTCCTTATAATAATAATCAAAGTCACATTGTAAATAATTCACTCTTACAAAGGACCATTCATTGAACAGAACCGAAAATAAACAGTCTCAAAAAATCCTCGGTATAAACAGACAACAAACTGGTTTCACAAATGAAACAAATGAATCAAGAATTGTAAAGACAAAAAGACTAATAAAGTCTCTAGCGCCTAAGTCCACACCGAAATACTCGTTCACTTATACGCCTATCTCCCGACATAGTAACATTCATGGGTCCTATAAAATGTAGTCTCGTAAAACAAGTTTCTTTTTTAAAGGATTTTCTACCGGTTGTCTCGTTATATGTTTTTTTAGTTTCTGGGTTGGGTGCCTTTCAGGAAGTCCTGAGTGACAGGAACAGAGTAACAAGATGAATTATCCCTAATCCATTAAGTGTTTTCTCTCACTTTTAATTAAAATAATCTATTGATTTGTCATAATCAGAAATTTCCTCCTCAGTATTCTTTACTTTTCCCTCTTTCTACTCTTAAGAACCAATCATTATAGACTTATCTTGACCCACCCCATCAATTTATTCTACAGGTTCCATCGTGTCATTGAATTTATTACAATATTTCTTTCTTTTATACCCACCTTCACAATATGATTCTCAGACCATAAAGAAAATCTGTCACATCATCTAAGGTAGTCATTAAAGGGGAAGGGCACAAACAATCAACTTTTTTGTTCGAACCACCAACCATTACTATCACAGAAACACCCTTGTACCCTTTTGACTCATCCAATATTTTCTACACCTACTACTGAAAAACCGTATCAATTACTTCAGATTTCAAGGGTTTCAAGGTCTTCATTAGACTTCATGTAAGGGAGAAAGCAACAATAAATTTTTCTCTGAACCCCTCAAAGGATCACCGTTTCATCAATGTCAAGGTCCGAAAGTCATGACACCGGACCCAAGTCAAGGACCAACCCCTTGATTCTAGGACGTTCGACACACCCCGTGAGGGGGAGGGTTTTTTTTATTCTTCTTCTCCGAACTCTACACCACAAAGTCGACCTTCTAGTCACCTCTCTACTTAAAGACTTGAACTACAAAAATATATAACGGTATAATCTTGCCAAACCTATACTAAAATGTACTTCTACTGTGAGTTAACTGAATAAAAAGATCCCAAAACTACTCATATACTTGGAGCATAATCTACTACGTCTTCTCTAAGTAAGATTTTGTTTCAGTTCTTTTGTTGACCCATTCTTATATCTACCGGAACTTCTTAATGTCTATAAAAATAAGTGAACGTCTTAACTTACTTAACGTTGAATAAAGTACAAATTTAAATCAAACATAAACTCTTTAATAAACCCTCTGATCGGACCACCCGACGGTAGACACCCCAGCGTGTCTCAGCCTGTGCTGACTCACTGAAGGCAAAGTGAAAAGTGAATGTACGTAACCTCTTCCTTTACCGTTGGGTGAGGTCACAAAAACGGACCTCTTAGGGTCCCTGCCCCCTCGGACCACCCTCCGACAGATACCCCAGCGTATCTCAGCCTGTACTGACTTCACTGAATCGTTGTCGTCGTCGTCATATAAGAATTAGTAGAAAACGGTGAATAACAAATAGAGTGAGGTAAAGATGAAGACAGAGAGGTCAACTCTCGAGAGTGGTTCCAATGGTTTCCGATTACCACAATTTAGATTACCAGGGGCAAAATAACTCGAGATTTGTCGTAAACCGAGAGACTATGACATCAGTCGAAAAGTGAAAAGTAATGACCAACAAGGAAAAAGTGAAGATATATAAGTAAGAAATCTTGGGTCGGTAATTTACAAACTCAACGAATTCAGAACCAAGAGTCAGGAGGACAGTGAGTTACAATAAAAAGGATCCATGAGTTCTGACGTGATTGTCAATATAAATATACAACTGAACGTTTACAACTAAACATCGGGATCTGGAGAGAGTTGAAGAAGTCATAAAGATGAACCTATAGAGTTTCCGAGGAGTTTTAATCGTATAGTCTTAGTTTGAGTTAAGGTTCCGGACTGTGTGATAAATCTCGATAAAATCACAAATGACGGTATCGTTTACCCTGGTCAAGACAAGTCAAATGATTATTTAAAGAGACGTTGAGGTTAAACGAGACATCTGAGGTCAGTAGAAAAATTTTGTGAGTGGACTTAAACAATAGAGAGACGAACTTTAGGAAACCACCGAAGGACAGTGAGTATCCTATTCTTTTAGAAGTTATATAGGCAGTTTCAGAAGTACTAGACCGAAATGGAGGGAGACGAGTAAAACATAGTCAGATATGAAATAAAAGACTCCTAGTAGGTGTGAAAAAAGTCAAGAACCTTAGACGTGCAAACAGAGTAGTATTTAAACACACACACGATAGGGGACACAGAAACCCTGAGTCCAGTCTACGGTGAAGGACGGTCCCAATCCAAAACAAAACGAACCCCACCCCTACCTCCCTCCCATACGACACGACTTAAGCATCATTTTGTACGTAAAGCCCCTAACAATCACAGACGGTGACCTGGCGTACGAGGTGATCACGGACTCAGGAGAGACAAAGCGAGGGATTATATGAATCACGCACGGTGTATCATCTCTAAAATTTTATAAACCTATCACTTCAGTCAAGAACTGGGTACAAGAAATCCTAAATACCGAAGGAGTTCCGAATTTATTAAAGACAATTTTAAGGTAATTCAACTCCAAATAAATCCGTAAAACAGAAATTGGCAAATTACGGGGTTAACTGTCGAGTGATCATAAAAATTTTCACCATCAAAAGTTCACGGAGAAAAAAGGTCAGGGACTCCTAAGAGAACTCGAAATAGGATCGACACACGTTTCATCTAAGACTCTCACCATATTACAAAACGAATCGAAGAAGGACGGATCCGAAAAACTTTCGGACCTAAAAAGTCTATATTTGCACAGAATAGTCCTTCACGTTCGAGTGGAAGGACTGTAACAAATATTTAATAAACGTTTCATAACTAACGAGTACCATTATAGTTGAGACATTTTGTCCAATTATAATGAAGAACACCTTAACGACTACCACAACTAATTGTAAAGAGTTTGACAGGAAAACTTGTGGTCACAAGGACGTCTATAAATATCTATAAAGAGTCCTTCTCACAGGAAACGAGTTTGTCTAAATCTGTCACAATCCATTTTGAATTTGTTCAAACATATAGTGTCCTACTTTAGGAATAATTCTTGAGAATTCTACTCCAATATCATACGACGACGATTCAGCGAAGTCAACACAGGCTGGGACACGTTGGGGTATCTGCCGTCGGGTGGTCCGAGGTGACTGGGACCCTAAGAGGTCCGTTCTTGTGACCTCACCCAACGGTAACGGAGAGGTACTTTCACTTTTCACTTTCACTTCAGCGAGTCAGCACAGGCTGAGAAGCTCTGGGGTACCTGAGGAGGTAGGTACCCTATAAGGTCCGTTCTCATTACCACACCCAACGGTAACGGAAGAGGTATATCATACGACGTCAAGGATTTTTTGAGTAAAGAGTCGAAGACATTTTAGTCGAACTCCTTTACAACCCTGTCAACTGAATCAGATGTCTTTGACATGAAAAGTATTTTATTGTAAAGAGACGGAAGTAATCCAATAACAACCTTTTCACTTAAACAAGACTATCCGTGTCGGAAAGTTGTAACCTTTTACAGTGTATTAAAGTGTCTGCTCTTTCGTAAAAATCTTAGTGAGTTCTTGCTAGATTTTAAGACTTCGATTTTCAATGTCAAAAGACTCACTGATAATTACCGACGAAAAAAAAAAAAAAAAAATTAAAACACAACGTCCAGCCTAGTACGATTTTCCTCTATTGTAATGAGACGAGGTTTCACAGAGGTTGATCTTCACTGTCTACTTCACTCTTTAACAAACCGTTATGGTTTGTTAACCCAAAAAATCCACAGGAAACAATCTCTACATCAAGATTTTACACATAAGTATAACAAGACGAGTGGGAATACAATAATGGTCTACTGTTATTTACGACACCCTGACAAACATAGTTTTATAAATGGAATAAAAAAGACAGGTCAATGTCTCAAAAATGTATTACAACGACAATCAACAATCACAAATAAAATTTCAAAAGCCTCCCTACCGTGAACGGGACTTGTAAACAAAAAGTGTCTTGACCCTAAACATCTAGGAATTCCGTTTCTGTTCCTTAAGATGGACTACACTGAAGACTATGACCCACCACATCGTTCCCTCGCAAGTGTTTTCATTTCTAATACCACGATTATATACAAAAGTAGTAGTCAAGATTAAGACCTTCGACCCTGTGGTCCCGAAGATCGGCGTAATACAACTCTTGTAATATTCCCGAGTCATAGACGAATCGTGAGACAATCTCAATGACACACTCCAGAAACACATAAGAAAATAGTCATTCTAGTCTTACACTCCTTATAAACCTATATCTGTCTCTTACTTCCAAAATTAATTTTTCCCCAAGACAATTCTCAATTGGTCTCCCTCTGAAACACTCTAACCATTAGACTTTTTCTGGGTGTCCTTTGTGACCAATTGACGACAATCCGTCTTATTATCTTACAATTAACTTCTTTGTGGAGAGTATGAGAATAGAGGTTCCTAAAACCAAGGAGGGGGTCATTAACGAACAAAGGATTAATACAGCAATCAAGAACGAAGGGGGTTATATAGTCCCAACAAACTAATCTTAAGAAGATAATTTACCAATAACTCGTAGACGATAATCAACTTATGTATGTCACTTTGTCTGCGTGTTTGTATCGGAGTTATGGTCCATGATTCATAATGAATGTGGTCCATGATTCATAATAAATTCAACTTAGAACTTTCTACTTATTCTGGACGGAATTTAAGACTATTACCCGTCACAATGATTCCCATCGACTCCTTTTTGGTTTTTCAGGTCAAGAACAAAAAGGTTTACGGACACTCCCACTATATCTTGAAAAGAAACTTGACTCATTTTCTCAGTGAAACACTCCATCTCTTCTAACCATCCACTCACATCTTTAGTCAGGTTGAATCTTGAACCGTAAAATCGACAGGGTGAGATAAATTTCAACACGGAAAAACCAGTACAAAAGACTCATTTCCCGACCAAAGCGAGAAAATTGTATAGAATTCAACCTTTAAGATAACTTGGACGACATCGTCCGTTTCCTTTGGAGTTCGCCGTCTCCCGCAACGTCGGGACTCTGACGGAGTCGGAAAGACCACTTTTCGAAAAACTCTCGTCTCGTTTCTGGAGGGACGTCGAAAGAACCGTGGTTTTATCGACTCTTCTTCCTATTTTCGACCTCGTTATATTAGGGATTCTTTTGGACGACCGACGAAAAAGAAAAGGGGTACGACGGAAAGACTGGACGGGTGGGATACATTCGTTTCGACAAGGACGACACCGAATAGGACTTACCGAGTTCTGTACCTTCACAGATAAAAACTGTCTCGTTTACTACTATCACTCTTTATTTCCATGTCACTTGAGAATTTTAACTCGAGACATAAATCTTTAGGGACGAACGAAAGGACGACATGACCTTGGACACCACAAACGAAAAATTCAACATGAAAAGGTGTCAGACATCTAGAAAAGAAGGTTGGTCTTAAATATAATATCTTCCGTAACGAGAGACGAAGTAATTCCAATAATCATACACGACGGCCCTTAGACGAGAACCGTCGAGAACCATAAACTCGTCAATAAAAAGACCTTACCAACCAAAGACTTCCCCACAACGATTGGTGAGTCATTGAGAGTATTATAACAAATTCACTTCCTACCCTCCTCTTATCGGAGACTCTGTCATCCACGACTAAGCCCGGACCACAAGACAATCATCATTCGTCCCCCTTTCTTCCCAGTCTTATCAACCTTTTGTGACCTTAAGACACATACGTCCGTGATCGACAAGAACTCAGTGTAAACAGTCAAAGTCCTAATCTCTCATCGAGAGATTAAACCTGGTTCCGTAATGACGGGTCCTTTACGTTGTCCGTAAAGGACCCCCTTTCGGATTATCGTGGTAGAGGACAATTAACCAACTGGGTCCTAGAAAAAGGAATAATTAATAAGGTATTAAATAATAAGGATGATCTTGATTAGTATTGGTGTATCCTTTTTTTGTATAGGTCACTTTAAAAATTTTGAACTTTGATGTGTCTTTCTACATCTCGTCTCTTGTTTAGGGGGGAAAGGGGTAGTCACAAGTACTTTTTGGTGCCAATCCTCAACCTACGGAAGACTCGAGAAAAAATTATACATATCGAACCAAAGAGTAAACCACAAAAATGAAATTTTAAAGAAAATTAATTTTAAAAATTAAAACCATTTTATATGTGTATATTATAAACGACAGAATTGGTAAAATTTCACATGTCGAGTCATTGCAATTCATATAAGTGTAACAATGTGTCGGTTATAAACCTTGAAAAAAAATTAGAATGTTTTTAGTTTGATCTGGGTAATTTGTTCTTGAACAGTGGGGAGGGAGGGGACTCGGGGACCACTGGTAGTAAGAAAGACAAAGACTCAAACTAATCCGTGGAGTGTATTTCTCTTACACAGTCCTAAAGGAAGGAAAGGTTCCTACTCATGATAACGGACATACATATGGAATAAAACAAATATGCAAATTGACAGTCACCCGTAAACCCAACGAAGGCGAAAAAATGAATCCGACGACACGTAGAACTCTGAGGTGAAAGTCAAGAAAACTCGTATACGAATGTCAAAAAAAACTCCATGGTAGTATGACAAAGGTGTCGTAGAAGTGGTAAAATGAAAGAGTATTAATCACGTGTTTCCTAAGTCAAAGAAGTGAAGGAACCATTTTGTTGAAAAAATTATCTCTTCAGACTGAAAAAACCGGTCCGTCCGATGCACTTCCCCTACTTCGTCTCCTCACCAGGGCTACGACCGGGCCGACACATCCACTAACACACTGCCAGAGTGGGAACACCTACGGGTGGCACGACGGGCAGAATCCGCCCTACTAGCCCAGGACGTCCGTAGAAACGGCGGAGTCCGAAGAGGAACCCACCACGGAGGGAGAGCCGGAATGTATCCACGACATCGTCCCTCACGACGAAGGAGCGGTCCGGACCGAGTCGTCGACGACCCGGGACGCGTCGACATGGTCGAGGAACATCCCGTTTAACGTCTTCCAGACTACGAAGATGAGGTGAACACGTTGGAACACCTAAGAAAATCTCCGTTTTGAACGAAAACTCTCGTCAGTAGGATTACCAACACTCCAACACCGAAACCAAAAGTAAAGATATTATTAATCACTACAACTCATAGAAAGGTACACAAATAACCAGTAAACATACAGAAGAAACCTCTTTACAGAATTTATTTCACGAGAAGGGTAAAAATTTATCCAATAAAACAACAACAATTAAACATGATCAAGAAATGTATAAGAATTCACTAAACGTGTATAAACGACGGAAAAGTGAGACAACTAACAGAAAATTATGTGTCAAGGTTTAAAACTACGTCAGGTTAAATAGACAAAAACGAAAACATCGGAAAACCCCTCCCCCAATCCCCGAACGGTGTGTCGAACATCCGAGAATCAAGAGGCTGGTCCATAACTTGTGCCCGGCAACCGTCACTTTCATGTTTCAGGATTGGTCACCTGGTGGTCCTTAAGGGACAACGGAAACATCACAGTATCCATAGAAATAGATACATGTGTACGAGAAACGTCGAAGTGAGAATGGTTGTTTTGAACATGGATCAAGGTACAATTTGTCGACACTACATAAGATTATATACTCAGAGAGTTAAATTCATCAGTGTGGGATAACTATCCATAAAATCCGACAAAGAATAAAAAACGACAATTTTTTTTTAACATTAACTGTAAAAACACGGACAAAAACAGGTGAATTGTAAAGGACTCTACTTAAGAATCTTCAACTTAACGATCTAGTATCCTATACGTGTAAATTTTTTTTGAGATCCATTAAAATTTAACGGAAGGTTTCATGAACACTCTTTTAACAAAAGGAGTATGGTCCGTTGGTAGTCCGTCGTCGTAATTACTTCGTGTGTCCGAATAACACTCCTATGATACTCTGTTACTAAGGATTGTAGGATTCCTACGATCTCCTCTTTCTACCTTCTTAAACTAGAAACTACTTGAATGTGGTCACTTAATTAGTTGAGACTTTGAAGGAACGGTGGATTGAAGAATACACTCTCTTATTTTAAGGACTAACCGAAAAGACAATGAATCTCGATTTCGTAACATTGACTCATGTCAGAGTCTCGTCCCAATGAACAGAAGTCATGGAGAATTTGAACCTCCCCTAATCAACAAAATGACTTCTAAACAGTTTACGGTATCAACTCTTCCAACCGTTTGAACCTGGATATACTCCCTTATGTTTGCTTTACTACACTGGCTACAATAAGATATTTTGTCATTTGAAGGAATCAATTTTATTAAAAACTCTTTTTACTATGACCTGGTAGTACAGACCTCTTCAATGACAGAGACCTCACGACCGTCTTCTGGAGTAAGGGTCCCGGTAGACTCAAACTCTACAAAACGAACCGACTCTTTAACGTCTCCTCGCTCCCTCTCAATAATTATTGTTCACGGAGGAAAACTACTTGGCACAATGATTTGGTCTCTACCATCCTCACCTCACCCTTTCCCTCCTAAAAGGGTTCTTTTCGAAATAAGAAATCTAGTGTATGAACCATTCCACTTAAACCCTTCTATACCGAAGATAAAATGGTTACAGTCGAAAATAATTCTACATACACAATCTGTATCACTTTTTAAAAATTAAATCAGGAACAGAAACCCCTCGACCCTTTCGTCACACCATTTCTCCCTTTCTACTGGAACCATCAGGTGCATGGACCGGAATTTACGGTTGAAATTTTAATGGGTTTATAGAGTTGGAGTCAAAGTGTCCCAACCACCTTCTGGATAGTTCGGAGTCCTTACGAGTTCTTCATAAGAAACAGAGTAATCTTTACTATGAATAAACAGATCAATATTTACACCTATCAAAACATCAAATTTTCTAAATAAATCCTTACACACTCCTTTCCATTTGAACAAGATGCATCTCGTTCTGTATAGTGTTGAAAAGGTATGTCTAAAGTCTTAGTCGAACAGTTAAAGATAATTTTTTGAGATGACCCTAAAACCAACACTAATAAAGTACGATATTTATTAACCCCTTCTTAACTGGTAAAAGACAACTGTTTATACCAGTCAGTCAAGTCAGCGAGTCAACACAGGCTGACAAACGTTGGGGTACCTGACGTCGTGCGGTCCGAAGGGACAGGTAGTGGTTGTGGGTCTCAAATGAGTTAGAGTACAGGTAACTCAGCCACTACGGTAGGTTAGTAGAGTAGACAGTAGGGGGAAGAGGACGTAGTCCTAGAAAAGGTCACTCAGTCAAGAAGTGTAGTCTACCGGTTTCATGATCTCAAAGTCGAAGTCACAATCAGGAAGGTTACTTATAAGTCCTGACTAAAGGAAATCCTAACTGACCAACCTAGAGGAACGTCAGGTTCCCTGAGAATTCTCAGAAGAGGTTGTGGTGTCAAGTTTTCGTAGTCAAGAAGTCACGAGTCGAAATAAATACCAGGTTGAGAGTGTACGGTATGTATCGATGACCTTTTTGGTATCGAAACTGATCTACTTGGAAACAACCGTTTCATTACAGAGACTAAAAAGTATATGACAAATCCAAATAGTATCAAAAAGAAGGTTCCTCGTTCACAGAATTAAAGTACAGACGTCAGTGGTAGACGTCACTAAATCCTCGGGTTCTTTGAATTCAGACAGTGACAAAGGTAACAAAGAGGCAAACGGTACTTCACTATCCTGGCCTACGGTATTAGAATCAAAAAACGTACAACTCAAAATTCGGTCGAAAAAGTGAGGAGACTGTAAGCAGTTCTTCGAGAAATCAAGGAGAAGTGAAAGACGGTATTCCCATCACAGTAGACGTATACAATGCAATAACCATGAAGAGGGACGTCAGAAAAAAAAAAAAAGTAGGGACGTCAGAACTAAGGTCGGACACGAAGTAGGTAGGATCGTAAAGGGTACTACATGAGACGTATATTCAATTTATTTGCCCCACTGTTATATGTCGGAACTGCATGAGGAAAGAGTTAAACCTTGGTTAGGTAACAAGGTGCAGACCAAGATTGACAACGAAGAACTGGACGTATGTCTAAGGAGTCCTCCCTCCATTCCACCAGTCCATAAAGGTAGAGAAATTCTTAACAGGTGTCAAACAACGATAGGTGTGTCAGTTTCCCAAATCACATCAGTCACTTTGTTTTCATCTATAAAAAGACCTTGGGAGAACAAAAAAGTTACTAGGTCACCTACAATCGTTAAACTGGAGACCAAGGAGACGGAAAAGATTTAGGTCGAACTTGTAGACCTTCAAGAGTCAACTGATGACAACTTCGGATCGAAGTTCTTAAAACTCGTAAGCAAACGAACACCCACTCTATTCACGTCAACACACCATCAAACTCGTAAGAAACAGTAACGGAAAGAAACCCTAACCTTACTTTTGACTGAAAAGGTAAGGACACCGGTGACGACTCAAAAGGAACGACCGTATAACTCACGTCATGAAAGTGTCGTAGTAGAAAATCCTAAACTTCTCGAGTCGGCCTTAAGGTAGAGGAGGGGATCGAAACAAACATCACTACGAAAGGATTCCGGGTGAACTGAAGTGTAAGGTCCTACAGACCGAGATGCACTCACGAGTGTGGCACCAATAGAACCAGCACTTCTAGAAAATACATGTCAAGAAGACACATAGGAACGGTGGAGAAGAATTATAGAAGACGAAGACAATCCAGGTATGGTAAAGACAAGAAATAGCTCGGGTAGAAACGTGATTTACAAGGGAACCATAGAGATTAAAAGAACTTAATAGAGATCAGAAAGGGTGTCCGACATCAGTGAACGACACCCGAGTCATGAACGACGAGTACCCGAGATCTCATGTCCGAGTCCTCGTACCTGAATTCAACGAGGTGTCTAGGACCTAGTCCCTAGTCTGGACGTAGGGACGTAACTGTTCACCTAAGAATAGGTGACACGGTGGTTTCTTCAGAGAAAGATCTAAAGAATATAGCAAAAAGACTGTAAGAGGTGTAGAAGGCATAAAAAACTCGTAACAATTACGTATACAATCTAAAACAGAACATCCAGACGTCAATCCAGAAAGAGTCCCTATCAAAAATAACTGTTACATAAGGAAAGTTACCCGATATGAGAGAACAAAGAAACGCACGAAACACAAAAAACAACAACAACTTTTAATCTATAAACTTAGATTATTACAAAAGGGACCTTTAGTCTAAGAGGGAGAATGGACTTCAAAAAACAACAATGATAAAATAACAATACCCAACAGAGACAAGGTTCCTAGTCGACGTCCAAATTTAAATTCCAGAAGAGTAAAGCAAAAACTCGGACATGTGAAAGATTAAAAAGGGTACATACATAAACCAAAACTTACAGGATCAGAAAACTACAGACCGACGGTTTCATCCTCTTTCTTTATTTACTTTCCCTCCCTCTTTTCCCGTGACTGTGGACTTTAGGGAATATTCCAGGGAAGTCGGTATCCTCTCCTCCCAATGTTGTTACCCACCTTCACGTCGTTGTCACCTGGAGGATCGTCGATAGTGGTCAATCTTACACTGAAGGGTTATGAACCTCCTGTCTCAGGATAAATGGGTAGGACCTACACACGTTTGACGTAACCCTTGTATACGTGTCGACGGACGGAACCTCTACCCCCTAACATGACACGATTCTCGACTCTGACTGGTTTTTATTGGTATCAAATGGAAGGTTCGGAAGGAGGCCTTCAACATTTGGAAGTCAGTTAAAGTCTTAAAATTCTGTCTATACAGTCTCCTTAAGACGGTCAACATCAGAATTCACCCCTCTCTCAGGATCACAAAGGACGAGACGGTAGGAGGGTCTTAGGAGAGAATAAAAAATTTCCGTCATACTAACAAACAGTTTCCGTCATTTTTCCGTCATAAAACACTCAAACAAGGACTCGACTTTAAGAACTGTATAGCGAAGGACAACACTCTAGAAAAATACTCTTGAAGTCACAAAAACTCACACACACCTCTATCTCTCCCATGTACGTATTTATGTTACCCCTTAATATACTATACATCGAGAAGTATTTCAAGACTCTGGACACGACCGGTCATGTCATCGACAACTCGTGAACTTTACACCGATGATTCAGGGACCACCGAGTCTGATTTCTTAGACGGACGTTACGACCTCTGGTTCCAAGTTAGGGACCCACCCCTTCCAGCGGATCTCTTCCCTCACTGATCCTGTAAGTTTTGGTTTATGTATATACCCTTTTTAATCTTTCACACGTCCGAGTTTTGGCTTTACTCTTCTGGAATTTAAATAAGAAGGGACCTCTTAAGGTACCTGGATTCTCGGACTCCCCGATATAAGGTACATCTGTGTTTCTCAAATTAAATCTTTTGAGAGTACCCATTCACTTTGTTGGAACGATACCTTTAGGTGAAAAAGTCGATTTGTAAATTACTTTGAGTCATGTATAGTTCATAATGACTATTCTTATTTAAGACAAAAGATGTATGTATAACTTACATGTGGGTAGTCTAAAACTATTAATGGGGGTTTTACTTCATTTTATAAATTAATCATTCAAAAATATAAATAATGTACAATTACAAAACCTATATTACCTAATTTATTTCACGTAATATTAATTAAAGTGAAAAATTAAAAAAGTAATGAATCCTTTGAATTTAATGTATATACCGAAGACAACATAAAGAAAATCTGTCGTGATCGGATCTAACATACATTGTACTCAAATTTTGTGGTAAGGGTACCGAGAGGTCACAACATTTATGTCCTTTTCACCATCGAGATATCTCAACAACTGTAATCTCCCAAACCACAATCTTTTTATCCTTTCCTTCGGACCTTTCGATTACGTCTGGGTCGACCAACCTTCTTCTTGCACCCGTAACCCTTCCAAATAACGGTTGATAATGGGTAAATTTCATACTTGACTCATGTGCCAATAGGGATGTAACGATACAAAAGACGAAAGTCAAATATTAGGTTCTTTCATTAAATAAAAATTTTTTATTTGTACTTTCAACTTTTTATTCCGATTTTAATTGCTCTGTTTTACTAATTTATAATTTTACTTCTCCTGTCTTAATTGTCTTTCTATTGAATTTTTCCTTTTATATATGATAAGATTTAGTTCTAAAATTTGTAATATAGGTACTTGGGAGGGAAGGGGTTATAATCGATGTCTTCGATCACTTGGAACGATGTTAATATTCATCCCCCCTTGCAAGTAAAAAAATCTCCTTATGCTCCTCCCTCAATGTCTCCTTAAATACATGAGAGTGTTATGAAAGTATTAGTAGTGACGTTTTTCTTTTTTTATGATCCGAAGAATTAGTCCAACCTTATTCTTCCTGGTGTAAACAGAAGAGTGGTCTTTGTTGTTTTTTAGACCTGTTTTAAATATACTTCGTCATCTAAAGTCTGTGACCTGTAGTCCACAAAGTCCTATCGCTAGATACTCCTTCCCTTTTGGTTTACTCTACGCGGCATATTAACCGGTATTAGAGACCTCTGTAAAGTCCATATTACCCGTCCATAGGTCCACTCTGGTCCCCAGAGAATTCAACTCTTCTACCTCTGTTCTTAGACCTATCCGGTTACATTTATTCCCAAAAATCCTGTGTCACGACTTCTTTTCTCTCGACTTCTACACGTCTGAAAGGACTTCCGGACATTCTATTGTATTCTGTTCCCATATACGGTCAGATACAGACTACGTCCTATGTCGTACGGACCTCGACCACGTACCCCTACTGGGTCTCTCTACAATACCCCTCCCTCCACCCTCCCCCCAAGTACAAACCCTTGCGTACATTCTTAATTTCTAGAATTTTAAATTTTTTATTTTTATTTTTTATTTTGTTTCTGTTCCCATATTTATGGTTTTACCTTGTCTCATGTGAAAGTTGTATAGAGTGTGTTTCGACCCTTATATAATATTAGGGTGGTCGGTGTCTCCTTCCGGAGAATGAAGTGTCCCGTAGTCTCATGAATTCTGTTGCAACATAATCACCCTGTTTTAATCGGGACCTAATTCTAATGAGACCAGAGTAGATTATTTCTAATTTTGTATTTTCAATTATT